>OY723396.1:30368383-30390883 GCA_963210295.1 Ophion ellenae | reverse complement strand
TGTTTTTCACAACTATGTTTGACGAAACGGTGCAAGTCGTATCTCAAAATAGATTCGTCCGATTCACTTCGAATTCGCACAGATTAATTTTGAGATGTGGACCGCATGATTTTTTTTACATGTCTAGCTGTTTATTAATAACAATTTATTGCAGTTGTTTTTTTGGTCGAAAACAACTTTTTTTCTACAGCTTTATATTTTGTGGTTTTTAAAATAAAAATGAGTATCCAATCATAAGAAAGTTTCATTATTAAAATAAAAGTAAATTATTTTATTTTCCATTTCAGATAACCCTGGTTGCCAGATGCACAAGACGGATTGGCCATGTAGCACCAGCGGCGCTTTCTTTAAATTTTATTAACTGCATTGTTTATCAATATTTTTTAATGAAAAAAAACCTCAATCTTGGCAAGCCTACCTATTAATTATGTGTAAAATCCCGAAGTTGTCATCCAAATACTCCCGTCGGAAAAAAATATTGAAAAACGCCACGTTTTTTGGGCCCTGAGCTTATGTAGAGCGGTTGGAGGAGGGCGCGCAAAGTGAGTGTGATAAGCGTGGTAAATGGACAATGTATCAATATAATTATAATGCGAGCGGAGAGGGAGAAAAAGAGGGAGACGGAGCACAAGAATAACACCGACACAACGTTCCGCGTATATCCGTTGACTCGGCCCGTTTCTGTTCAACGAGTGTGTATTCATGGGCCATTATAATGTTATTGTGTTACCTTCTCCCCTTCCGCCAATTCCCTTCCGCCGCACCCTTCGAGCGGCTTGCGGTCGATCAACTAATTACTCAATCACCGGTATTGATAGGTCGAATCCATTAGACCGGTACAGCGGATTATTTGTTCAATCGGTAATGCACATGCCGACGCTATATTGACTGTACACGCTGAGTGTGTGTAGGGCGGTTCGAAAACATCGAAGCTCCCGTCTGCCACCTCTCATGACAGATTCGGAGTACTACTGTCCTGTCTCACGTGTCTTACGACGAACATCCCTCAGGTGAGACCCTTCGATTAGGTTGAAATTTGAATATGTTATAAAGCACCGAAAAATAAGCGATACGTATTTTTTTTTAATCGGCGGAAAACGGTTTTAACGGCTGAAACGCACCCTCAAAAATGGGGATGTTTTTCGTTTTTCGTCGATAACGTTTTAACGGTACGAGATATTAAAAAAATTCAAATTGCAACAATGTTTATTTTTTTTTGTGCACTATACATTGGAGATGAGAACGATAACGTTATCGACGAAAAACGAAAAACACCCCTATTTTCGAGGGTGCGTTTCACCCCTTAAAAATCAGGTTGCGCAGATATAAAAAAAATACGTGTCGCCTATTTTTACCCATTCTGCAAGCATGCCAAATTGCTTGCATGTTTGCTTTTTCGAGGGGTGGTTTCACCCCTTAAAACCGTTTTTCCGCCGATAAAAAAAATACGTATCGCTTACTTTTCAGTGCTTTATAACATGTCCAAATTTCAACAAAATCGAAGGGTGTCACCTGAGGGATGTTCCTTGTTAGCTAATTACACCGCCCATCGTCCTTCCTTCCGTTTTACGAGTTATCACTGTAAATTTCGAGTGAGCATGCTCATTGAAAATCGTGATTACACGAGCACGGGTAGGGATCGAAAATTCGGATGATCAATATTCAGGACCGAAATTTCGAATTCAGTAATGACGAACGTTCCAATATAAATTTATCAATCTTATGATAGTCTGTAAAATAGTTAATCGAAATTGTGAATACGAAAATCTCGAAGTTGATTTATAGCGAAAACAAATATCAGATTAAACAAAATAATGAGAGATAATATCGATTCGCCTGTATATATACACCAAACAATTCGAGACGCCAAATCGTCGAATTGTAAATATTACGACAGTTTACAATTTCGAATTCATTAAGGCCTTAGGCCACTAGGGGCCGGAAAAATAGGCTTTTTGGGGACTTTTTTCAGAAAAACTACAAAATAAGTCGAGATTACAAGAAAGGGTTTATCAAACATATCAGTGACTGTATACAATAATTTTTTTGTAGCGATTCATTTCAAAATGGCGGCTGAGCAGCGTTTTTGCGATGACATCTCCGTTTTTCCAAAGTCCACGGCCGGACAAACAACTCCTGTAATTTTTTAATTGTAATGAGCCAATGAATTTTTTTCGATTATATATAATAACTGCTACAGAAGTACGTAGGACTTTTTCGATATATTGATTTTTGGCCAATTGGCGCACTTCTAAAGTGGAAAGTGAAAAATTTGCCTAAAAAATCGTCAGATAATTGTTAATAACAAATGAACTATGGAATATAACAAAAAGTCCTACATACTTCCATAGACAATGTATTTTTCAAGATATATTCAACATTTCAAGTGAATCGGTTGAAAATTGTTTGAGTTATGTTTGCGGCGAACTTAAAAAATGCAGTTTTGAGATAAACGCGTTTGAAGTTCTGAGTCCGCTCGCTGCGGACCAGGCCTCGTACTAAAATTCGAAAAAAGACTACTTGGCGATTTTTCCCGGCCATAATCTTTTGGGACATTATTTTCGGGGTTCTAGGGGACCATTAAAAAAATCGGTTTTTCGAAAATTCTAGAGTGGCCTATCCCCTTAAAGCGAAGGACCAAAAAGTCGATCAGTTAAAATAGCGATGGGCTAAAATGGCAAACGGTCCGGATAGCGAAAACTTGAAATCGAGCAATACCACTTGCGCTTCAAAATTAAGATGGCAGGTGGCAGTAGTGGTCAGTCAGGTCAGGCGGCCATGCCATGTTCGCCTTTTCGGTATTCGCCATTTCGGACCATCGATCATTTGCGTTTCTAAGATTTACACATTCGAACTTTTTAGTCTCGATATATGGCTTTTTGCTATAGACGGTATTACGAATATTAGATACTAACTTTTTCTATTTCGCACATATGAATGTTGTAGATTGTTCGAATCTGTATTTGTATGACTCAAACTGCAGACCATCTGAATATATGTTCTCGAATAAATAATCCTTTGGTGTTATAGTTATTCGTTACATAGTTATTACGTTATATAGTTATTCGATTTCGTCATCGGTTAAAGGATACAATTTCGAATAATTTAAGCTGCGTTATTTTGAGAGTTCATAATTCTGGCGTTCCGAAATCCTTGTCGTTCTATATTTGGTCATTCGACATTTTGACCCCCACCCGACAATCCTGCAGCTGTCGATAGGGCGGATCATGTCCTACTATACGCTGGAATTTCAGCTCAGTAAAAGTCCCACGGTTTTCGAGATTTTGGGCTTTGTGTTATTATTTGAAAAAAAAAAGATCTGCTTTTGGTTTTTCGCATGCCATTTCTACGAATCATATGAATCAACGATGACTAGCGAGGAAAGATTGCGAGGTCGATCTCTCCGATTTCGATGAAATTTGGTATGCTTGTAGAATGGGTAAAAGTAGGCGACACGTATTTTTATATATTTGCGGAACCCGATTTTTAAGGGGTGAAACGCACTCTCGAAAATAGGGGTGTTTTTCGTTTTTCGTCGATAACGTTATCGTTCTCATCTCCAATGTACAGTAAACGAAAAAATAAACAATTGCAATTGTTGCATTTTCACCTTTTTTCATATCTCGTACCGTTAAAACGTTATCAACGAAAAACCAAAAACATCCCAATTTTCGTGGGTGCGTTTCAACCCGTGAAAAGTCGGGTTCCGCAGATATACAAAAATAAGTTTTTATAAAAAAGTAGGTTTAAAAATAATTTTTTTAATGGGATAATACATTTTTTCTCGCCAAAAAATTGTCAGGCAAAACTAACTTTTCAAGGAAAAGTTTTTGATGATATTCATATTTTTCATATAAAAATAACATTAATTATTTACATACATTCAATTGTAGATATTTTTCATATATATAACTGTAGACATACAATAATTCCACATATGATTAGTTATTTTTTATATATTTCATATAATTGATTCTTTTTAATATAATAATAAAATTAATTATTTTCAAAATAACATTAATAACTTAGAATATCATTTTTTACTATTTTAGCGCTATTCAGAATCTACCTGAAGGAGGTTAACTCTTCAACATCCCTCGTGTGCGTTTAAGTGTGTATGTGGGTGTGATTTTTTTTTTATTACAAAAGTGACGAGCCGCAGAGACCTAATCGTTGTTTGGGTTTGTTTGGGTTATCGAACAAACCCAATGAAACGCAAACTAGCCCAAAAAACTCACACCCACACACCCACGCAAATTTACACTCGGGACTTTACCTCCTCATCTTGATAGCGCTAAAATAGTGAAAAATGGTATTCTAACCTAAAAATGATGAACGTTATTAAATCTTTTCCTACAAAAGTTGTTACTTTGGGCGTGACTAATTTTTTGGTGAAAAAAATGGATGATCCCTTTCGAAAAAAAACATGTTGGCCATCTTAACGTCGCCATTTTAAATTTGGGACCAAAAAAGTTTTTTTTAACGTCCCCCGTTCAACCCTGAAAGATTCATCATACTCAATGCTTAATCAGATCAGTATTTTCCGAGATAAATCAGGTGTAACATCAAAATGGGATACCCGGTATATATGAATCTATATTATTATGAATTATTCAACATTTAATTTAGAATTGTTCAGATTTGAATATATAATTATTCACGATAAATATACAACTATTTATCATGGATTTGCAGTACTGGACAAAATCAAGCTCGGAAAGGGCTATTTAAAATGATTGGCACTTAATTTTATCCAGTGCGCGTGCATACATACTGTATACACTTTCATTAAAATACCAGTCATTACAAATATATTATAAATGATCTAAATTAAATATGAAATCATTTTATATTCAATTATAAATGGTTAAAAATCAATATGCTCCATAATTTTCCGCATACAATGACCATATTAATTTTGCATTTTCATTTGTACGATTCATTTTGACGATTCGTAGATGAATATGTACTTCTGTGCGTAATGATTTCGAATTATTTGCAGTATAGAACGTTATAGTGTTTAGAATTGGCGTATGCAAATTGAATGGAAAATCCTGATGTGACCGAACGCTGTCGATTCCTTCTCTCCATCTGTCTATATACATATATATACTTGCTAAATTGCTAAATTAATCCAATGCAAGTGACTCTCTCATTATATATATATATATATATAGCATATTGGGTTAATTCAGCAATTTTGCATCGTAATAAGTTCCATCAGAGAACATACACCGGGGAATAACGTATCACGAATGGAATTATTTCAATATATTCTCTCGTATATAGGCAGAGTCAGCATTGGTTAGTCGTTGGTCCTGTCGCTATACAGAATGATGATAAATTCCTGATTGACTAATTACGCCATAGATAATTCAGGCATCACTCTCGCAGTCGATCCTGCGGCAAGAGCCTGTGTACACTCAGCATTACCAGAAAGCCACGCGTTTAATCTTTCACCGTATGTAAACTCCGTGTTCGCGAATGCATTTGCCCTGTTCCGCTCTTTGCCGCGCTCTGCGATCCTTTAGCATTCGGGGCTGCGGTTGTTTGTATTAATGCCGAATGTTCCAGCAGACGGGAAAACATTTGGATGTGCGGAGAGAGGGAGAGAGGGAGAGAGGGAGAGGGAAGAGAGAGAGAGAGAGAGAACCGAGGAACTACATCGTTATTGCTTTAAGGGGCTATACCAGTCTGACACTTTTAAAAAATCGATTTTTTGTTGCCTTTTTCGACAGTTTACACTTTCAAGAATATCCTGTAAAAATTTCAAGGCCGTACCTCTAATCATTTTATCTTGCAAAAATCGATAGTTGACTCGTTAAACGCGTTTTTATCGGACTGAGATTTTTCAAATTTGCTGACATTGTAACTCAATGAGCAGTTATCCGATTGACTTGAAATTTGAACTGAGTACTCTTGAATATATTTACTCTGCAATGACGTAGGATATTTTCGATCGGATGAAAATTGAAGATTTGGCATTGAAAAAAAACGACCATTTTATAGGCAAGAAAACAGACTTTTTTTTCATAACTACGCCATTTTGTAAGATTTTGATATTTTTCGAAAATCCTACGTCATTGTACAGGAAATACCTTCCAGTTTAACGACATGTTTTTCTTTTTCGGTTTCAGCTACTGAATCGGCCGGAATCATGTCAGCAGTGGAGGAACTTTTTTTTGGCGTCTCCGAAGGCAGCGCATAAGTCGCTTGGATCTCAATATTTTTCTATGAAAAAAATTATGCAATATAGGTCAAATATAGCCAAATATATTCTCAATTTTCCGAAACATTTAATTGAGTACTTTTCTTCCAAGAAAATTCCCGAGAATCCCCCAAATTTTCAGCGTTCACACTGGTATAGCCCCTTAAGTTCAGTAGTGGGAAATTCTACAAGAGTTTTCCATTTTTGGTTGAATGGAGAAAAATTCCATGGGGATTTTTCATTTTTAAGTATAATAGAGAAAAATCCCACAAGGATTTTCCGCTCGTACGCACTGTAGAGGTAAACTCTGTGAGAGTTTAATATTTTTAGGGTCAATAGAGGAAAATCTTTTAAGAATTTAAAATTTTTAAAATTTTTCATATTGGGGAAGAAATTCTATCAGTATTTTTCATTTTTATCCATCATAGTGGGCAACACGATAAGGATGTTTCATATTGAAGTACGATAGTGGAAATTCCTTCATGAATTTTCCATTTCCAAGAAAAATAGTTGACAATCTCCAATGAAAGTTAGCTCATAACTATTTCTCCACAATTATATCACAAATAAAGTCGAGAACGGACATTTTTTTCGGGATTTTCCATTTTCGGCCAACCGTCACGGAATCCTTCATTGTTCAACTGTAAAAGTGTAGAAATCCGAAAAAGGTTCTCCACCTTTGCACTCAGTCCGCACGTGACCTCTGCAACCCCGACTTCCGGGGTTGCCTTAAAGCGGAAGAGTAAAAAGAGGGAGAAACGAAGAACGTCGCTACTTCGCTCTTTTTCTTCCCCATCCGCCCACACATATATATTTGACGTTGTGCAATAAAGGGAACACGGTACTCCTGCATATACGGGGTGTCCGGTTATGAGTGGATAATTCTGCACCTGTCGATAGGTCAGATCACGTTCTCTCCAATTTCGATGAAATTTGGCATGCTTGTAGAACGGGTAAAACACGTTTTTTTTTATATCTGCGGAACTCGATTATTAACGCGGTTCTTTAGTTTCTCGGCTGTTTTTTTACGGCTTTTTCAATAATTTTTTACGGGCAAAGCATCGAAATAATCAATCTCATTGTTTCTGCATAATCTTTATTAACATTTAAATAAGCTTTACAAATTTTTTGAAGTCAAAATATATAATAGAATAAACGTTATAGTGGCCGACAGGAAGACATCAAGTAAAAGAGGTGCTTGACGGTGACCAAGATTGCGGCTGTTCTGCTTATCTGAAATCAAAAAACCAAACGGCATTTTAATCTTCATATTTAAGACTAGCGATTGAACTAGAGTGAATTCTAAATTACAAAAATTGACTATTTTATACACTTTTGAAAATTACATTCTATTTTTTACTCATTTTTTCTTAAGTTTTTCGCTCGTACAAAAAAACTATCGAAGCAATCATGATAATCCTAGTTCAATCGCTGGCTTATCACATATTATAGATGCTGTATTAATTTGAACAAGATCGGTGCAGTAGTTTCTGAAATATCGTGGTCACCGTTCCGAAAAATGGTGTTTCGAGAAAAACGCGTTGTAGATGTGATTTATGAAAAAAAAAAAAATCGACTTTTTCGACCCGAGAAACTAGAGGACCGCCTTAATGGTTGAAACGCACCCTCGAAAATTGGGCTGTTTTTCGTTATTCGTGAAAATGTGAAATACGGAAAACTGTCAAATTGCAAAAATGTTAATTTTTTCGTGTACTATACATTGGCGATAAGAACGATAACGTTATCGACAAAAAACGAAAAACACCCCTATTTTCGAGGGTGAATTTCACCCCTTAAAAATCGATTTCCCCAGATGTAAAAAAGTACGTGTGACCTACTTTTATCCATGCTACAAGCATCCCAAATTTAATCGAAACTCCAAAAGAATTTTACACGAAAGACCAAAACTCCGAAAATTTAAACACTGTCAAAAAAATTCGGCTATGGAAGTTGTAAAAGTTTCAAAATTTTCAATAAATGGACGAATTATTTCAGGCTTTTTGTTTATTAAGAAGTCATTTTGCGTCAATTTTGAAATTGTCTAGACAATGTTATACGTGTTACATCATTTACAGTCAACTGTGTAGACTTTCGCTGGCATGATCTTGACATGGGGGCCGGGTTGAAATTCCGAACTATGAATGCGCCGACGGTTTAAAATTCCTAATTTTAATGTTCCGAAATTTCAAGGTTCATCAAATGATGCTAGCGAGCGTCTACACAGTTGACTGTAAATGATGTAGAACGTATAACATTGTCTAGACCAATTTCAAAATTGACGGAAAATCACTTATTCATGAAAAAAATTCTTGAAATAATTCGTCGATTTATTGAAAATTTTGAAACGTTTAAGGGGTGAGATGCAGTCAGAATTTTCAATAAATCGATCTTTTTAAATATTTTCTTGAAGTACGATGTTTCGAAAATATTCCCTAAAAATTTGAAGTCAGTTTCTATTTCTATTGTATGGGCCAGGAATTCATGATTCGATGTAAGTAATTTTTTAATCAGCATTTCCATACATAAACCAAGTGTAAAATTGGAAAGCTCTTTCAGAATTGTTCAAAAATGTACTACTAAAAAACTATGAACTTTAGCAAAACTTGATAAAGAATACTTTCGTTTTAAAATTGCCCAAAATATTTACAAAAAAATAATTCATCCGGAAAAACTTTAATTTTTTGTAAAATTGTTTTAACAATTGGCTATAAACAATTGAATGCTTGCCTTTTCAGCTAAAAAAACGTGATATTCGGACTCAGCGGATCAAAATACATATAAAATGTTCAGCTTCATCCATCGAGCTCGAAATTTATCCACAACGAAAAACTTTAAACGCGTTTTTCTCGCAACTATGTTTTTCAAGTCGGTGACGACTATAATTCAAAAACCACTCGATGGATTTTGATGAAATTTGGTGTGCTCATTAATAGCATTAATAACTAGTCCTTAATCGAAGGATTTTCATTTTTGTCGAAAATTTAGATTTTTTTAAAACAATAAACAAGCGATTTTTTAGTCGAAAATCGAAAGTTATCTGTCGGAAGCAGCTATTTTGTTAATTTTTGCAAAAAAGCTTCGATCAAGGACTATATTTATTATTGAACTAATGATTTTTTTGGTTTTTTTTTTATTTCAGATGATCCAGTAAAATTTTATGATGGTCACCGCAAAGCACTACATGCCAAAGGGGGTCCGACAAAGATGGCGATATTGTTATAAATAATCAATATTTTTCTTTAAAAATGTGTCCAAGTCAAGTTGAAATATAACATAAAAAGTCTGTATAACGACTTTTGTAAAACAAACTTAATTACTATAAAAAAAATGTATTGAAAATGCTCGTCTTTTCACGCCTCTGACGACACCAAATTATTTTGACATTGTTCAGATTTTCAGAGATTTGGTCTTTCGAAAAGTCCTCTTTTCAACCTTAAATGTTAAAGAAGCTTTATGATAAAAGATCTTGTGCAGAATCTTCATAAAAACCAATTCGAACATCTGACTTAGCCTTCTGTGTAAAAAAATGACGATTTTTTTTTTCAAAAAATAACATAAAGCATAAATTCTCAAAAACTGCGGGACTTTTACTAAACTGAAATTCCAGCATATAGTAGGACATGGTCTGACCTATCGACAGTCACGGGATTATCCACTCGTAACAGGACACCCCGTATATATATATTTTCCGATACAACGTAGACGAGCAGCCCGATTTTTCTTTTCTCTTTTTCCCTTCCTATTCTCCCAAAGATTTGAGCCACAAGAAAGCTCGTGGACGTGAAAAAATTTGGCACTTCTCGTAATTTTTGTGCCTCATTGCGCGCGACCGTGGCTCGCCTGAAGTAAATCTTTATGGGGCAATTTTGCCGGCTCGTACTCTTCCCCGTAAACGTTAACGACACACTGCACCGCGAAGTTAACTTCAACGTCGTGCTCGCAGTAGATAACCTGGAAGAACGGGAATATAATCAGTGTCGTGGTTACGATATACTTGTGGACCAAGCGACCGAGGAAGCTTGGATAGTTTCTTACCCCTTTAGTGATTACATGTAAGGAAATGATAACAAAAAATGAACTATCCTTTTTGCAAACATTACTATAGAGTAAAAAAAAGAATGCCACGCTTAAGCTGTCCAGTTCTTGTCGGACAATAAGGGACACTCGATTCGCACGGAAAAGGTACCCTTTACGTTGAAACTTAAATGACTCAACATACAATTGATAATTTCGCTACCACTCAAACTTCAGCTAGATAGCTCGCGTTTGGCATGCATTTTTTAATTTAATTTTCATTGAAGTTGTAATATGCAACTTATTCTACACACCTTAGTATATATATATATATGTTCATGTGCGGAAAAAAAACTGTTGATCATATCCAAAAATGTTTCAGACAAAAGTTTCAGTGTTCGGGAAGGCCATCATACTGGACCACCCTATTTTTTTGTCGGTGGAGGCCCCGAAGCTACGTCAAAGTCAACTCTACTTTTTTAAATGGTATGGTACATTTTTTTCAACCATCTTGTGGATTACCCAAGACGCATAAAAAACATTAGGCGGTCAAAGTCGTTCAAGTTCATTCAAGGTCACCTATTAAAATGTAATACAAATCTAAATATCTCGGATCACTACTAAATATTTGGCAGTGATCCGAGATATTTAGACTTGTATCATCGATACTGACCTCGAATGACCTCGAACGACTTTGACCCTTGATATTTTTTATGCGGTTTGAGGTGCTCCACAAGATGGTTGAAAAAAAAAACGTACCATTCCATTTAAAAAAGTGGAGTTGACCTTAACGTGGCTTCAGCACTTCCACCGATAAAAAAAATAGGGTGGTTCAGAATGACGGCCTTCCCGAACACTGAAACTTTTGTTCGAAACATTTTTGGATATGATAAATACTTTGAGTGCCATTGCTCTGTAACACTTTATGTGCCTTACCCTGTATATATATATATATATATATATATATATATATATATATATATATATATATATATATATATATATATATATATATATATATATATATATATATATAGGGTGGATATTTAACCATTTCACGGTTATAACTTTTATATGTATATATATAAGGAGCTGGCGAACAAAACCGGACTTGTCCACACTACGCCAAGTTTGTTTAACTTTTGTTTTTCGTGTTTTTCAAGCACACCTTCATTAGCTCCCGATATATTTCGAATCAGATCCGGCCCTAAACACCTAAAAATCTGTTAAAAACTACCTTTTCAAGCAGTTTTTGGGCACAAAAAAAACGTATTAAAGAAATGTAACTCAGTGTGGACAAGTCCGCTTTTGTTCACCGGCTCCTCATATATATACACAAATAAAAGGGTGTGAAAGAAATCACCTATTACAATTTCAAACAATATTGTTTGTTATTCAAAAAACGCAATTTATGTGTTTCACTTCGTGAATACGATATCTATATATTCATAGAATACATAATTGTGCAATAAATATAGTATTATGCAAAAAAATAATTAATTACACATTTTTCGAATTAAGAGTAACAGTAGCGTGCCTGACATTTTTTTCTTCTCATATAAGAAAGTGACGTGTCATTTCAAGTCGTCACTATACAAAAGCTCTCGATGCGCTGGACCAAAAGATATTTAATTTTTAATAATTTTTTTACACGCTCATAATATTCATTACATACACATATTCACGCTCATAGAATTCATAATTGTGTAATAAAATATCGTATTATGCGAAAAAATATTGAATTATATATTTTTCAACTAAAAAATAACAGTAGCGTGCCTGACATTTTTTTCCTCTTATATAAGAAAGTGACGTGTCATTTCAAGTCGTCACTAAACAAAAGCTCTCGGTGCGCTGGATTGAGCGACATTTAATTGTCGATCATTTTTTCACACGCATGTTTATTTACAATTTTCCGTTTGTTCTCAAGCTCCGATCCGTTTTCCGAAAATGCGATTTTCAAATTAACCAATAACGAGATTCATCGTAAGGCCTGTAAAATTGTCAAAGGCAGACAAATCGATACCAGTCCCTTCGAATTCGACAAATGATTGGAGCTTTTAATTACCGAATGCGTGTACGCACGGAGAAAAGTAAACTCTTGGGGAATGAAGCTGTGAGTCGGCTAACGTAAAAAAGGACGGAGGATCGGCAGGCAAGGTGGAAATTGAGCTCCGCTTAGGTAAATTCCGAAAGGTCGCGTATCACGTGCGTTATTCGAAGCTCTGCTTGAGCTTGGCAATAATCGCGAAGCGAAACTTCTCAGTGCGAGAAACTTGCTCGCTTACTCGAGGTTGCGAGGGCTCCTCGACGACAAGGACGAGGACTGAGCTTTATCAGTATGCTGAGCAAACGCTCCTTCGGCTGTTGCAGCTTGAGTTTTCGACCCGTATTCGCATTAATCCCCTCGAGGTGCAAATGTACGGACTGTATGAGCACAAAGCTTGGCAAAAGCGCATTCGCCGCGATTCAAATGTTCTCGTGTCGTCTCGAGCTTTGCAGTCTTCCCTGCTACATATAAATATAGTGACATCGAAATGAGCGGCGATTGAGGGAAGACGGAGATGCGAAACATATTTGGATTCTCAATTTTTTTTTGTAACTGCACATCTATTTATTTTCACCCTGTAAATATGAATTCATCATTAAGGGGCTCCATCTACCAAAAGGCCCGGAAAAATGGCCAAATTCCGAAAAAAATTCTGGGAAATGGTGAAAAAGAAGTGCATTTTTTACGCAAACATACGTTTATTGAGAGCCTTCAAGAAAAATCACCGGAAAATACAAAAAAAAACAACAAAAACATGGCAGTCGGCAGATGATGCGATTTTATTGGCAACGTTTGGCGGTGGACACTCTCCAGCTTAAACGGTCCATTAGAAATGTGAAAAGCAAACGGGTTATTCAATTTAACAATAAATTCGAGTCGTTGACGATCGTTGATTTTTTTAATCATTTTTTTTTAACAACGTGGCGACAAATTCAAACTCGAGCTTACAAAATCTATGAAAAAAGTCATTTTTACGTAGCTATTATAAAATAAAGATCAATTAAAAAAAATGAATATAATATGCTTTTATGGAATAAAAGGGATTATAGCTAAAAAGTGGTACTGTCGAATGAAAGTATTTTCGCAAATGCAATTTTTTTACCCACCCAGGTAGATGTAGCCTAGGGTGGCATTTTAAGCTCCTTTTTTCCCCTTTGCTCACCAGCGAATTGTCTTCTTTAAAGAATAAAAAATTGTCGCTTTTCATTCAAATCGTAAATTCTCATTCAAAAATCGATTTTTTTCGTCCACTTCTCACCCATGAATTTCACGCTTTATAATTTTTTAATTAACGCCGCGAAAGCTCTAGCCGGCTAATGAATATTTAATGGTCGCTCAAGGTTTTCGAATACAGAATTTCCACCAAAAAATAAATCTCGCATGCACTATTATTCCTTGTAGCATAAAAACAAATTTGAATTTGATTTTGAATCTAAATAATTTATTATAATAATTTGTAACAAACACCAATTAGACGACATGTGTGATTATGTATTACTATGTATTATTGTATTATAGCGTCGCTCGTCACAGAGTATAGCTACGATTGGTCCGCAGTTTGACTAATGAGCCCAACTGTGGGTCGCATTATGATGCGCGGAATACAGCTGCTATTTCAGTTTTACGAATAAAACGACCTATAATTTTGTTTACGGACAAGAGCTTTAGAGAATTATTTTATGAGAACAAAGATTATATTTCGTGGGCTAGAAGGGTGAGGTAAATTAAAAAAATCTGTTTCTAAAGAAAAAACCATTAATTTATTTGAACATTTTACAAAGCGTCAAATTTATAAGTGAGGAAAAAAAACTGCCGAAAATTGGAAATTTCTAAACTCTTGAGCGACCACTAAATATTCATTGGCCGGCTAGAGCTTTCGCGAGGTTAATTTGAAAATTCTAAAGCGTAATAATTTACGTATAAAGTTCGTGGATGAGACTTTTCAATGAAAATTTGCGTTTCGAGTGACTTGAGTGACCTCTAAATATTTTTTGACCGCTCGCAGCTTTCGCGACAATTTTTTTTTTCGTTAAAGAGGATAATTGGGTGATGAGAAAAAGGAAAAAAATAGAGCTCAAAATTGTGCCACCATAATGTAGCCCGTTAATTTTTTTCCGAACCCCTCAATTTCCGTTCAAAATCGTCGAATGTGTATGGAAACACATTTTTCGCGTTTAACCGACAGCATTGAGCTTTTGAAAAAAAACTTCGTGACATTTGTAATCGACGAAAAAATTTTCTATAAGATAGGCGACTGAGACGGTCTGAGAGTCGAAAAAAAATGTTCGTCCCTTTTGGCCACTCTTCGGGAATGCCAAAATCATGAAATTCCAAACAGCCGTAGCCTCGGTTGGATTTGAGTGGCATAAGTTCAATGGGAGAGCCTTCAAAAAGGATTTTGATGGGCTGAGAATTCCGCTTGATTCATCTCGATATCTCAATTAGTTTTCCCGAAAAGTCTACTGGAAAAATGGTCGAAAAAGAGGCAAGTATGTATGTAAAGATGGTCCGACTTTGAAATTCTGCCTAAAATAGAAAAACCGTCGAAGCTCAATGAATCAAACGGCACTTCAAAGAGCAAACGATTACGAAGGAAATGATCTCGAGTTAGAGTTCCAAGTCTCAACCAAAAAGAAATGAGCGGCAATAGAGTGAACCCACTTCCTTTTGGCCGTGACGGGAAAAAAAATTCGATTTATAATATTCTTTTATACGTCGCTATGGACGTTTTTCCCCTCCCCAAGTACGAATTCCCCATTGATTTCCCAAAAAATCCTGAATATTAATTAAAAACCATCGACAATGTATGAAATGTGGTTTACCCTCTTAAGCTTGCTAACCGGCAAAAACACGTAAGTTTCGATTTTGTCCCTCCTCGAAAGTGTTACCTGTCCTGGTCTATTTAAGGGGTTACCCTCACTTGCGATTTTGAAAAAATCGATTTTTTTATTGCATTTTTTTGAAGTATAAGTGAGAATATGCCCTGAAAATTTCAAGTCGATCCGAACAAAATTGACTGAGCTATGAGCGTTGAAAGAGAAGAATCCGCGTTGAAAGAGCGTTGAAAGAGAAATTTTAAACGCGTTTTTCTCAAAATGGCATTTCTGAAGTCGGTGACCAAGATTACTCGAACACTAATGAACCGATCTTCTTGAAATTTTGCAGGCTTATTTAATACATAAAAATGTAGTCTTTAATCGTTTGATTTTTTTTTTTCGAAAAAAATGGCCGTTTTATAGCCAAAAAACGGCCGTTTTTTTTCGTTAAAATCGAACCATTAACTTTGACTGTCCGCCATTTTGTGAAAAATGAATATTTTTTAAAATCCTTCGATTAGAGACTAGTTTATACTTATATTTGACTAAATCCATCCGCATTTTTTTTCCAGATGATCCACTTCGCCGCAATGTTGGTCACCGCAAACCGTGTATATAAAAACATTATTTCATTGACGGCCATTTGTCACTAAACAATGTATAATTTTTCAATAAAAAAATTACTGAAAGTTCTTCAAGATGTGTTCTTTAAGATGGTATATTGATCGATTAAAAAAGTTTTGTAGTTTTCCTTAAAAAAATTCATGAAAAAGGCCTTTTTTTGCGCTACAAGTGGGTGTAACGCCTTAATGCACCCCTTTCAAAAGTGGGGTGAGAGAAAGAAAAATAAAAGGGCGGTCATCCCTTAATTTTTGTTTTCTTCAATATACTCAGTGGATTTTAGACAATTTCGTATAAGAAGAATTTTCGATTCCGTTTCATTGAAATCAGTGAACTGCTTGGGTGTGAAACTGCAAACTCAGCCTTTGACAGCTTCACTTTAAGGGGTGCTTGCATCCCTTAAAACCGTTTTACCGCCGATAGAAAAAAAACCGTATCTAATAGTTGATGATGCTCCACCATATACATGAGTTTCAACAAAATTGAAGGTGGACACCAAACTGATGTTCCTCGTCAAAGAGCTTTGTCCACTAACACTGACCGAAATTGCATCGCGCTACATGGGGTCATTCTCATTCTCATAATGCAACGAACACAGAAATGGAACAGGTCGCGTTGTCAGGCATTTCAAGAGTCTTCTCGTGTAGTCAAAACGTATAGATAGGAGGCCATGTACACCTACGTCGATTATACGGTGAGTATGCTATGTGTGGAATTTATGCTCGGGTACATGCGACGAGGATTTCATTACGAGATTTATTTTGTAAAAATAATCAGATGGAAATTTAAGGAAACGTTAAAATAATTTCGTGTCGTTGAAACGGTAAAAAAAAAATATATATATATATACATATATATATATATATATATGTATGTATGTATATATGTAACTCGGAGACGGAATAAGGACGCCTGCGAACTTAATTAAAAATACTCCTCTTTTGCATTCGTATAGTTTCGTCGTTCTGGTGATTTCCGACTTTTAATTTCTATACGAGGGGACTGTCACCCGGCACGTCTCTTATTCCATGATGTCAACCGATTTTCTCGTTAGCGATACTACTGAGAGAGAAAGAGAGAGAGAGAGGGAGAGAGCTGTCTCTCTGTCTCTTTCTCTTTCAGGTTCAGGATTATTTGTAAAAAAAACGTAAATTACTTTTAAGCAAAGGTAGGTAATCGCCCATCCCCCACGTGTCCCCGCGCCCGTGCGCTCGACGTTGAAGACGACAAAATGAGACTGGAAGAAGTAACGAAGCTCGGAGAAGCTGCGGGTCGTTTCGCTCTCGTCCTTATTTAGGACAATTGGTTTTTTTACGTACAGCTCCAGTCGGAAGAAAGCAATTTTCAGAATACAAACGTAAAAAAAAAGAAAAAGAATGCCGACAAAGTGTTGGAAATGTCAATTAGTTGATTATAATGGCGATAACAATGGTACGAAGGGGTTGCTGATAAATTTGTCGAAGGGGGAAAATTGTATAGCAGAAGACACGATTGAGCCTTGCAATAAAAGTATCGGTGCTTTTATTGAAGGGTTACCGGAGCGACGAATTGCCGGATAAAAATTCCGAAAAGCTCCCGCTGGATGATTTATCCTCTGCTTTGTTTTGTTTTTCTTTTATTATGACTGCTGTGCAGGGCTTTGTCGAGTAGTGACTCAATTCGAAACTCACTATGTGGGAATTTTCACGCGAGCTTTTTTTCGACTACACATATTCGAGCGCTTTGTAAAACAAAGGTATGTGTAATCGGTAGACAGACATGGCCGTTAAATTGATGGGGTCGCAGCTTCCGTAAAGTGGGCAAAACATCGATAAGTCATTCCCTTTCAATGAAATTGGAATCATTTTGATTGATAGGTCTTTTCCATTTTTGGGAAAAGGAAGGTCTTTGGTATTGTTCTTCTTCAAATAGATAGTCGATTGGCCCAGTATAAATAAATCAATCATTTTTATTTATGCATATTGATAAAAAGGAAATTTACCGCGTCAATTAATTATTTATTTCATTAATCATATTAATAAAAGTATCCGCAATTAATTAATTATTGCTATATAAGTATTTCTATTACATAGCATAATAAGAAATCGATAAGTTCCGATTTATTTCAGCATTTTTATTTTGATTGATTAGTATCAATTATGATTGAGTCATAAACATTTTCGAAAACTGTCTAAACAAATCCAACATTTTTTAAATCTCTGTTCCAAACAAGAAGCTGGAATTGGTTTCAACGTTCGGTATATACAAATATATATATATATATATATATATATATATATATATATATATAATATGTCAATTCGCAATTTTTTCACAATTTAATTAAAGTTCAATACCATAATTACCTCACTACCTAACAAGTCACTGAATACAATTTTTTATGCCCGGCCCACACGAACCAGGCGATTTTTTTTTTTTTTTAACAATTTTCCGTTCGGTCCAATTTTCAGTGGCCCTATTTTGGTACCTTGTCAACTAGAGGAATACCTGGTATCTATACGCATATACGTGAACTTTCGATGGCCATGTTGGTGCACGTAGTGGACCTTCCCCAACAAGCTGTCACTGTTGCACGCTGTAATTTTGTGTGTGTGTGTGTGTGTGTGTGTGTGTGCGCGCGCGTGTGTGTGTGTGTATGTGGGTGTGTATGTGATACGACTCGTGTATCCAAAGTTTTGACGCCGCTGAAAATTGCACGTGGACGCGCAGCATCCCTTGTGACAAGGGTGGCTCGTTCGAGCGTGCAGCAAGGAAGCAGAACTTTCAATCTCGGGACCCATTGCCTCTCTGCCGCGCTGCCACTGCTGTCCTGCGTCCTTAAAAATAGCAGCGTCCGGGCAATTATTTCCCGGACGTGAAAAGAAGCGAGAAAAAAATGAATAAAAACGGAAATAGGCATGGCAGGTTTTATGGGTGAGTGGCGCGTCAGAAACAATTCAGAAAAGTTTTAATAGTCTCGTACACTGGAACGTCGAGTGTTATTCTGAGAAATGGTTTTGTTAGATCCTATTTCTTGATGCTGTAAGTCTCCTCGACGATAACGTGTTGCAGTAACGGTATTAAGGTGTAAGCTTTCAATTTCATTCATTTGCTTGAATGGTTTGATTGTCTTGATTAGCTTAATTGATGAAATTCATCTGATTCGTTAGAGTGGTTTGGTTTGCGTGACTCATTTGATTCGTTAGCATAGTTTGATTTGCTTGATTCATTCGATTAATGTGATCCATCTGATTCGTTAGAATAGTTTGATTTGCTTGATTCATTTGATCAATGTGATCCATCTGATTCGTATGATTCATTTGGTTCATCTGATTTAGGTGATCGATGTGCTTCTTTTGATTCGTCTAATTTATTTGATTCATTCGATTAACTTGATGCCGGATACATTTGACTCATTTGGTTCAATAGATTGAGTTGATTTATTTGATTTCGTTGATTCGTTTGATTCGCTTGATTCGCTTTTTTCCCTTTGATTTATTTGATTCAGCATATTCATTTGATCCGTTCGAATGAATGGGACCCATTAAATGTATCAGCTGATTAAAATGGTCTGAATAAATCAAACGAATCGAAAGTATGCAATGCACCAATGAAATCAAATAATTAAGTCGAATCAATGGACCGAACAATTAATTCCAATGAACCAAATGAATCCACTAAAGAAATCAACCAAATCAAATGAATAAAATGAATCACATGGTTCGAATAAATCAAGTGTATCAAATTAAGGCGGGCAACCACTTTGGGAAACTGAAAATTAGATGATTTTTTTATTGTGAAAAAAAAGGAAATTTCCGCAACTCTGACAACAATTTATGAATATTTTCATACATCTGTGGTAAATTTTTCACGTTATTTCATGCATTAATTAAGGTGTAATCCACTGTGTCCCTTGGCGTGTCTTCGTCGTCGTTGCCGATTTGCGGGAATTGTGGAGCTCGCAATTCGCATCTGAAATAGTCCAACAAATTTGTATACACTTTTGAGATGTTTTTTAAGAACATGAACCTGAATTTTGAAAAAAAAGGCGAATTAAATGTTGAAACGTGTTTGAAAAAAAATGATCGATTTTTAGCATTTTCTCCCCGGCATTTTTCAATAATAAATATGTTTTAAGCAATCTAATCTTCCCAACTTAAGATTCATGTTTTGATAAATTATATTATGTAAATGTGTTCCAAATTTCAAAATGATCCATCAATTAGTTTTTGAGTTATGATTCCCGCAAATTGAAAAAATGTTGTTTCGAGAAAAACGCGATCGAAAGTTTTAGTATACGCAAATCGTTGCGCTACCTGTTCTCACTAAATCGTCTGTCGCTTGTTCACTTTTCAATATTTCAACTTGACATTTGTTTCACATATTGTCGAATATGTACACTCTGAGAAAAAGCGAAATAAAATCGAATGGTTTGACCCGTCACAGTGGTTGGGAGTCGAGCGCTTGGGAGTCGAACGGAGAGTCTTTATCATTTATATACATACCGTTAGAAGGAATCCGAATTTCGTTTTGAATTTTTCAGGGTGTATTCTTAAGATATTTTGCTAACGATTTATGTAATTTAAAAAAATCTGATTTTTTAAAGCATCTAAAGTGGTAGCCCGCCTTAAGGGGTTGGGCCACTCTAGAGGCCGAAAAAATAGGCTTTTTGGGGATTTTTTTTTAGAAAAACTACTAAATAAATCGATATTACAAAAATGGGTGTTTATCATACATATCAGTGACTGTATACTGTAATTTTTTTGTAGCGATTCATTTCGAAATAGCGGCTATGCAGCGTTTTTGTGATGACGTCTCCATTTTTCCAGGGTCCACGGCTGGATAAACAGCTCCTGTAATTTTTAAATTATAATGAGCCAACACATTTTTTTCGATCATATATAATAACTGCTATAGAAGTACGTAGGATTTTTTCAATATATTAATTTTTGGCCAAACGACGCACTTCCAAAGAGGAAAGTGAAAAATTTGCCTAAAAAATCGTCAGATAATTGTTAATAATAAATGAACTATGCAATATAAAAAAAATCCTGCGTACTTTCATAGACAATGAATTTTTCAAGATATATTCAACATTTCAAGTGAATCGGTTGAAAATTGTCTGAGTTATGTTTCCGGCCAACTTGACAAATGCAGCTTTGAGATAAACGCTGCACAGTCGCCATTTTGAAATTAATCGCTTCAAAAAAATTATTGTATACAGTCACTGATATGTATGATAAACACCCTTTTTTGTAATCACAATTTATTTCACAGTTTTTCTGAAAAAAAAATCCCCAAAGAGCCTATTTTTTCGGCCTCTAGAGTGGCCTAAGGCCTTAAGGCATAGTCCAGTAAAAGTGACGAAAACCTAGCACTTTTTAGCATATAATATGCATTTTTGACTGAAGGTAGATTGTTGCATACTAACAGTGACGCCAATAAAATGTTGCCCCTCAACTCCCCCCAACCCTAAGAAATAGGGGTTGAAAACTTGAAAATCGCCGTATCTCGATAATTAATAACCCGATCGAAAAAGGTTTCAAACAAAAGTTGCTTGGCATAATGAAATTCGTATAAAGTTACCTGACATCCAGCCCCCTATCTTTGAAAATAGCGACACAAAAACGATTCGAAAATTCGGGGTTGATGCGTGTGCGAGCGGAGTAGACATATCGCTGCGTCATTGTCCGGACAAGGATGCATCAATATGCCTACTCCGATCGCACACGCATCAACCCAGGTCAATGACGCTCTCGTGTTTTTGTGCCGTTATTTTCAAAGATAGGGAATTGGACGTCAGATAACTTCATACGCATGTTATTATTCCAAACAACATTTGTTTGAAACATTTTTCCATCGGGCTATCAATTATCGAGATACGGCGATTTTTAAGTTTTCAACCCCTATTTCTTAGGGTTGGGGGGAGTTGAGCAACATTTTATTGGCCTTACTTTCAGTATGCAACCATGTACCTTCAGTCAAAAATTCATATTCTACGCTAAAAAGTGCTGGGTTTTCGTCTCTTTTACTGGTCTAGCAGTCGTCCGAACATTTGAGGCCCAAAACCACAAAAATGGAGAAAAAGCGCAGAATGCGATTCCCCAAGAGCGTCCGTGACGTTTACTGGAGGAAGAAAAAAAATCTATTGTACGTATACGAGATTGACGATAGTTGCGGGGTGAGTGTAGGGGTGGTGAGTTCCCCACAGGTCAGAAGCTTAGTAGAGGCTGCACACTCGGAAAAATTCAAGATGCAAGAAAGATTACCGAGATTATTCGACGGATTTCAATTTGCGAGTGAACCCCCACTTTGACACCCCAACGCCCCTCCTCCCTTACGGTTCGATGTATAATAGCGGGGGTCGTAAGTCTCCGGTATGCGCGTCGATTCGTTGCCTTCGTCGTCCCTCTCAATTTTCTCTCATTTTGACGGAGGATCGAGCACGATAAACGCGCCAAGAAATTCCTTAACCCTCACCCCCTTGCCCCTCCCCCTCTTCTGCCACTCCTCCCTCGCTTGTGTGTCGCGTTGTAAAAATGAAATCATTACTATTCCCGCTCGCTTCGGGGAACAAATTCCTCGCCCGTTTCATTTGTATGAAATGCAAAGAGAACCGTGTTTGCCCCGACGGTGGACGATTGAACGATCGACTTGTACAGAGGGAGGGAGGGAGAGGGAAAAAGAGAGAAGACGAGAAAAACGATAAATTATCGACGTAACGCGTAATTGAATTACGTCATGAAATAAATTACCAGGATTTTCTCCGTTGAGCAAACGCGTAGATATAAATTCAAGCCGTAGACATTTAC
>OY723396.1:30348383-30363383 GCA_963210295.1 Ophion ellenae | reverse complement strand
CGTAACGATGCGATGAAGAAAACCCTTCCTTTTTTGCCGCTGGAGCAGTTGTTCAGAGGCGAAAAAACGACGCTCAACGTCTCTCGGCTTCGAATCATAAGGAACCCAAGTTCCTTGTTTTTGAATCATTCCCAACGCATGCAATCGCTTGGAAATGGCTTGGCGGGTAACTCCTAATGCTGAAGCAAGCTCTTTTTGCGTTTGGCACGGATCCTCATCGAGCAATGCCTCCAATTCAGCGTCTTCGAAGGTTTTTGGCCTTCCTTCACGTGAACGGTCGTCAACATCGAAATCACCGTCGTTGAAGCGACGGAACCAATCACGGCACGTTGTTTCACTTAGAGCAGGATCTCCGTAAACTTTTTGGAATTCTCGATGCGCTTCAGTCGCCGTTTTCTTCGAATGAAAGAAGAAAAGCAACACTTCCCGCAAATTACGATTATTTGCCACAAAATCAGACATTTTCACACAACGAAAAGTATACGACGGAAAAACAAAATCACTAATGTGTCAAAGCGGTTTGTTTACCATATGTCTAAGCTTGGTTCATGACGTTTTGGTTATGTCACAATCGACCAGCACTTACTAGTGGAGCCATCTCTTGAAAAACAGCGGGAACTTAGTTGCGCACCTAATAAAATTATTGTTATTTGATTATTTACAATACCAAATGACTTATTTTTGGAGTCGGTACCAGCAAAAAACGAGAGATTGACATCGCGGAAGAAACGAGATTGCAAATGAAAAAAAGATCGTTGATCGTATATTTCATTTATTTTTCTTCGCCTCCTCTTTTTCTTCCAACAATGTGACAATATTGGCAATTGGCCGGTACCGACTCTAAAAATAAGTCATTTGGTATTCCAAATATTTAAATACCAATAATTTTATGTATTTTCATTATTCGCAAAGCTTTCTCAACCTTATTCTATACAAAGCTTTCTTAAGCTATCGTCACCCCATATGGTTTCATTTTAGTACTACCTAAGAACTAAGGCAGAAAAAAAGCATTACCTAATTAAATATCTAGTTAAAAAAAAAGTTAATAGGTCATATGCCATACAATTGGAACCCTAATATGGTTCTAATTAATTTCCATTTGCACGAAGGATTTTGAAAATATTCCAAAAATCGACCGAGCTATGACGGTTATTGTGTAGGATCGCTCACTGCGGTGCACGCTCACTAGCAAAAACCGTGAGCAGTCCTTTGCATGCGACAAAATCGCGCGAGTCCGGGATTGTTACGAAGGCAACGTATCAACGCGTTATCGAAGATTTCAATCAGCTTGGACGGACGAGGTGCGCGTCAACGGCAAGCCCGTGCAATTGGGGTGGACAGCCCTCTGTGTCAATAAACGAGTAATTACACCCAAAGGCGTTGAATGTTTTACTCTGGTCAGAACGCCGGACGGTTGTACTGTGCACCCTCGTGTTTTGCGCTTACGGGCGTTATCGCCGTCCCCTCCCTTCCCGGCACCCGTGTTGCCGCTTTATCTCCCGTGGTCGTTTTGCGGTCCATTGGGTATTTGCACCTCGACCGGCTTACCGTCCCATTCGACCTTGCATTCAGTTCGCCGCAGTGACGTGCCTTCGACCATTCCTGCATCCTATATATATATATACATATATATATATACATATATATACATATATATATATATACATATATATATATATACATATATATATATATATATATATATATATATATATATATATATATATATATATATATATATATATATATATATATATATATTGGGTGATTGCATATGAAACCGCCCGCTAGATGGCATTAGGTGCACTATATTCTCGAATTAAAGGAGGGATACCTTTAGGCGAGAAAAAAAATTGCTGATTTTGATGTTTTTTTAAGGTAAGATTTCTTCTCTGGACTTACGGTATATTCTATTACTACTTTTGGCTGTTACATGGTATTTTTTTATTAATCTTTAACAATGGCGGAGGTACACTGAGAGAAAAAAACCAATTGAATCAAAAAAACATATTGGTTGATCCAAATAAATGTGCTGCTGCGGAGTGCCACCGATATATGAGATTGTTACAATACTATGAAATATTGGAAAATGTGAAAATTTAATTTGAAAAAGCTCTTCTGTCCACTGAATATCTACATTATCCTTGAAATAAAATTATATTCTGTTGCAATCATTCTATATGCAATCCGTAGATGTATGGATGAAATAATCAAGTGTTTGCTACAACATTTTTTATGTCGTACAAAAATATAATCAATAGAATTAATTATTTCTTTACTGCATCGAAACGAATATGCCCTGGGACGTAAGTTTTTCAATTTGTTTAAAATCTTAAATAAAAAGTGAGAATTAGAATGATCATTCACGATAATAGTGGAGAGAATATCAGATATCCAATGGAATATCCATGGAGAGAAAATCAGATATTCAACTGATACGAACAGATACTACACTTTGATCTCAGCCACATGCCAAGAAGCGATACTCTTTAGAGTTTCTCCGGCGTTTAAGTAGATTTTCGGTTCGCACTACGCTTACGAGAAACGAGCGCGCGTGCGGCTTCTAGCGGTTACTCCGAGAACTACGAGTTTCCTCACACCTACAATTTCGGGGGCGCTCGGCTATGATTTGGTTGAATTTTTTCAACCAAATACGCAAGAAACAAATTTTATTTTCGCATAATTTTTTAACCAATCCAGACATTTGCTTAATATTTTTCAATCAAAATAAAATATGAATATTTTAACGAATAATGTACTTGGAAACCCATATCGGATATGGTGAAAAAAATAAAATAACATATTTACTCAATAGAAATTTTATCCGAATCAAACGAGCGGAATTCAATTTTTCTTGTGTACTCGAATCAACTATATTCATGTTATGAATCAAAACGCTTTGTTTGTTCGTTGCAGAAAATGCATTTAAAACTATATAATATGTTTGAATGAAAAAAAAAAAACTTTTAATTTTATCATGTTATTAGAGTCTATAGCGTTTTGTTTGGACTAATAAATCTGATCATTTACACCAACAATTTTACAAATGAATTAAGGAAATTTCATTCAATAACACCAAGGATATTGGATCAGTGATTTTTTTTACTCAGTGTATGGCACAGTCTTTCAAGCGCGTTGCGGCGGATGTTGTCAGACGGTTGTGATACGGATGTTGTGATACGTAGCGTCGGCGGGATTAACCTGAAGAAAAAGCAACGAAGATTTTTCTTTCATTGATACTCATACGCAGAATATGAACCAAAAAAAAGAAAATGAAAATCGACGAAATGGTACGCGGTGAAACAAAAACATTGAATTTTACGAAAAATGGCTCCATTTTGTATTAAAAAATACTTTCTTTTTTATTTTAAATTCTACATGTTTTAAAACATATAGGGTCATGTTTCAAACAATGAGGTTAGAAAGATTCATACGAAATTTCATCAGGATCGGTCGATTGGTTTTTTAGCTATACGTCACGCGAGTTTTGAAAATGCAGTTTAGAAGACCGTGTCATACCTCGGTCGTTTTTGAAGGTTCATTTAAAAAATAGACTGTAATAGTCAAAAATAGTAATAAAACATTCGCCAAATAAAAAAATGGCGAAGAAATCTTTTTTTTTCAATAATGGAAATCAGCAAATTTTATATGTTGGCAATACACATGATGATAGGTCCACAGAGTCCCGCTAAATCGCCACAAGTGACGTTTCTCCGACGCGTTAATGTTCATTATTTCCTGGCCAAGAACTCGGCTAATTCTATTCCCAATTCGGCTTCCTTAGGCCTGAAGCGGTTTATTTTTAATTTGTGCTGAATTTAACGGAAAAAATGATTTTTTTTTTCAAAATATTTTTATTCCGTTAAATTCCAGACAAATTATAAATAAACCGTTTCAGGCCCGACGAAGCCGAATTTGAAATCACAACATCATTAATAGCATTATTGGACATTAAAATGATAAAAATCTTCTCGAAAAATATGAAAAATTTAAAAAAAAATAGAAGGAAAAATACGCCCACAATGACATTAGCTTTAGAAATCATAAAATCGGTCGCTCTATTTTAGAGATTTTTTTGAAAAAAATAAAAAAATAATAATCATCTTTGAAAAAAAAGTTTCCACTTAAGAAGCAAAAAAAATCGTTGACATTGATAATTGCTATTTTTTAAATATTTTTTAACGGAAGTTTGCTTCAAAATGAAAAAAAAATTATATAGTGACATTTGTCGATATCTCAATTAGTTCAGGAGTTATCAGCGTGTAACGTTTCCAAATCTTCCGAAATCGACATTAAAAAAAAAATTGTAACTCATAAAAGAGAAGACATAAAAATCGGTAGATTGGTGTGGATATTCCTTTCACAGGGTACAATTTTACAAAAAAAAAAGGTAAACCAAGAATGGTCGTGGTCACGGGCTAGGCGAAATTGCGTGGAATGTCCCATATATATCCAGGGTTTCCTGTTATGAATCGATAATTTTGCAACTGTCGATAGGTCAGATCATGTCCTACTATATGCTGGAATTTCAGTTTAGTCAAAGTCCCACGGTTTTCGAGATTTTGGGCTTTATGTTATTTAAAAAAAAAATCATCTCCTTTTGGTTTTTCGCATGCCATTTCTACAAATGATATGAATCGATAATAACTAAGCAACTTTTTAAAGTAATTGGCACGAGATGCGCAGTACATTTTTTTACACCGCAGGCTATCAAAGTCGGATCGTTCGAATTGGTTTGTATGAAAATTCTGCAAACGATCTTTTTTCATACTGTTTCCTTAACATTCAAGGTTGATAAGAAGACTTTTCTAGATAAAACAAATAATAAAAAGTGTTTTTGAAAAAACTGGGTAAAAAATGTTATCACTTGTACAAATGGCATGCGAGAAAACAAAAGCAGATTATTTTTATCCCGGAAACCGTGGGACGTTTACTGAACTGAAATTCCAGCATATAGTAGGACATGATTTGACCTATCGACAGTTGCAGTGTCCATTCATAACAGGACACCCTCTATATATATACTAACGCATTTATATATATATATGTGTGTGTGTGTGTGTGTGTGTGTGTGTGTGTGTGTGTGTGTGTGTGTGTGTGTGTGTGTGTGTCAGCTATGATATATATATATATATATATATATATATTTATATATATATATATATATATTTATATATATATATATATATATATATATATATATATATATATATATATATATATATATATATATTTACGTATCTTGTATTACGGTAGATATTCCAAGGAAATTAGAGCAATTTATCATCCGTCTAGCACGCAATCCAATTAAGGATGATCATTAACGGTCCAAAGCGAGACACGGAGGAGGAGAGCGATCATACGAGACACATCTAATCCTCATAGAGTCTCAAATTTAATCCGTTGATATCTCGTGCGTATCATTCGTCAATTTGAATAAAAAAAGACACAAAGCGAATTGAAAAAGGGGAAAAAAATTCGTGGACGTTACGACATTTGAGTAGGATCGAGGGAGAAAAAAGTACTTAAGGCGTTACCCCCACTTGTAGCGCAAAAAAAGGCCTTTTTCATGAATTTTTTTGAAGAAAACTACAAAACTTTTTTAATCGATCAATATACCATCTTAAAGAACACATCTTGAAGAACTTTCAGTAATGTTGGTCTATTTTTTTACTATTTTTTTTAAATTTCACCGGGCAGACATATGTCCCGTGAGATTCGAACTCCGGCGTTTTCGAATGATGCACCTCCTCGTTTTCCGATTTGAAAAAGTATGCATAGCATACAGGCAATTTGGGTGAATATCTCGTGGCACGTGAACGCCAATTTAGCGGCCATTATATGTTCGAATATTTTCTACTTTTCGATATGTTTATTCCGTCCAGCGGGGCTCTTTCAGTCCAGTTGGAAAGTACGAAATTTCCACTCAGCGAGAGTGGACGTATTGGAAGTCGAACTTTCCATGAGATGAGAAAAGGTAAGAAGTAAATAAAACAAAAATTGGATAGTTCCTCACGAAAATATCAATACCCGCAGAAACTACGAAATTTCCACATTGAGTGGAAATTTTCTCAGTCGAATTTTCGTTGACACGAAGTACGGAGTGCAAAACAAAAAAGTCGATAGTTCCGCCCGCAAATAACAATTCCGCAAAGTGTACTTCCATTTTTTGAGATTACCTATATACGGTGTGTGTTGCGTATCCCAGCGTGAATTCGATTGAAAAGGCAGGATTACGTGTACGCGTTTACACATTTGCATCTTCACCCGGCCCCTCTCTATGCATGTTGTGCGTGACTGACTCGAAAACTCGTGGATATCGGCCGAATGAATATACGACGTGTGTGCGCTACGGAAAGACGTGTGGTTGGCCACGCTCTTCGGAATATTTCAAATACCGAATACGAGAAATAGGAAAGCTCGGTGACTGTTCCACAATAAATATATATATATATATATATATATATATATATATATATATATATATATATGAGGCATTCCACATCACTTCAGCCAGTAGACAAAAATCCACAAATAATTTTAAAAAATTGAGTTACTTTATTGAAAAATGTTCACCGAGTGTCGACATTTAAAAAAAAAATTCTGACGTTTTTCCTCGTTGATTGCCATTTTTAAATATTTTTCTTAATATATTAAGGAAAGACACTCGTTATTTTATTTTTAAGAATTTCTCTGAAATGTGAATACGAAAAACAGATGTTTGGTATTTTTTTTATTATGGGATTCCTAAACACCGTGAAGTACCAGCTATTTTTATTTAATTTTTTTTAAAATTAATATCCGATTGAATAGTGTGGAGCACTCGCTGTATGTTTACCAGGTTTTTGAAATACATATGACATGGTCATATATATTGGTCATATGTATTGGAGCCTTGGAGTGCTCCACACTCTTCAATCAAATATTAATAAAAAAAATTTTAAATAAAAATAGCTGTTACATCACGGTGTTTAGGAATCCCATAATATGAAAATACCAAAAATCCGTTTTTCGTATTCACGATTCGGGGAAATTAAAAAAAATAAAATAACGAGTGTCTTTCCATAAACAAAATATTTTTGCATATTTTGCCCTGAAACGGACGTTCGACTGGCTCAATAAAATCTATTTTTTTTAAACTGACCAGCTGATCAATCAAAACATCTGATTGACTGGTGCAGCGATCTGGAACGATGACTGCAACTATATAGGGAATACCTGCGACACGAGAGCTTCAGTCCCCCATGGAAATTTATGTATGTAAAATATATGCAGAAAATATATGCTACATATATATATATATATATATATATATATATATATATATATATATATTTATATATATATATATATCGGTCGCATATATAGTGACGAAAAATAGTATAATACGTTTATATTCAGTATATATGCACCAAATATATGACGCATACATGACCCATATGTTTTCGATATATTTTTCTGACCAAAATATATATGCTACGTATAAACACTATATATGATGCATATATGAGGCATATACGACGCATATAATTTCGATATATTTTCAATCTATTCTTTTGTCAGAAAAATATTTAAAAAATGTATGCGTCATAAATGACTCATGTATGTGTAATTTATGCGTATTATATGACGCATACATTTTTGATACATATTCCTGACAAAAAATATATGCTGTTTATAAACACTATTACAGTTAAACTTAATAAAACTTAAAACTTAAACTTAAAAAAACTCAACTTACAGTAGAGTACGCTATTACATATAAACACTATATACAGATAGTGTTGATATGCGTAGCATATCTGTATATAGTGGGATGTTAGGTGAAGAGAATGCGCTGCAGAGGAGTCTGGGCAACTGCAAAACCGCTTCTATGCCGTATATTTGAATTCCCTCAGGGTGGAAATTCTTTGTCGCGACATTACACCAAAACCTGCGTCCCTCCGCATCGCTCGCTTCGTTCTGGTATACACAGAAACTGTAGCATTTCCCCGTCTCCCGATGCGGTAAACGATTTGCTTTCTCTCTGACTCGATAGAGGCACGATGGATCTCTGACGAAAGCCCCAGAACTACGGACATGTGCATATACATACATACGTACACACACACACACACACGTGTGTGTACGCACACACACGCGCGCGCGCGCACACACACACACACACACACACACACACACACACACACACACACACACACACACATATATATATATATATATATATATATATATATATATACACTGGGTGTCTCATTTCAGGTGGGACGATAGAATATCTCAAGAACGGTACAACCGATGGAAAATATTGTTCGAGCCAGAGCACTCGGTTCTTCCGTGGGGCAGATAGTATTGGATAAATAGCATTGCATTCTCACGAAATTAACGTTCCGTAGAAAAAAACGGTCGTGCTTGACAAAACACCACCTACAATAATTCGCTATCGACGACTAGTTAATAATTCCTCATAACTTAAACAATTCCTTATAACTTTATAATTCCTAATGACTTTAATAATTTGCAATTCACAGAATCGACGTAACTTGGTGCCTTTTTTTCAATTTTTACAAAGTTTGAGATTTTCATTTAAAGATTTTGTTGCAGGTTTGGTCGCAACTTTCATTGTGTAGTCTTATATTCCTTTAACTTTATAATTCCTTATAACTTTAATAATTTGTAATTCACAGAATCATCGTAACTTGGTGCCTTTTTTCAATTTTTACAAAGTTTGAGATTTTTATTTAAAGATTTTGTTGCAGGTACGGTTGCAACTTTTATTGTGTAGTTTTCAAATGTCATTCTTATGCACAGCTCGTGAGGTCGAGGAGGCTGTAAGACGAATCAACTTTGGTGGTTTTGTAAGGAAGTTTTTACTTTTGAAATATCGAGGCATCGCATCCGTGATGTTTCGGCAGTCAACTAAAACTGGGTCACCCTGTACATGCATGACAGATACACAATTCCATATGCAAACACACATGTTGTATCCCCATGCACGAATTTCGCGGCTACATCGCGTCTGCTGACTCGAGTGATGTCTGTTCCACAGGCTTCTTTGCTTTTACCACCGCGCTGCCACGGGCGTTTCTGCAACTGACACTTGATGCGTTAATATGCACATCGGGAGGCAGGGCACAAGGTTATAAATAACCGAGTACACGGAGAATTATGGAGATTCCCTTGAGTGGGTGTATATGTGTGTGTGTGCGTGTGCTTGTGTGTGTGTGCGTGTGTGCGTGTGTGCGTGCGTGTGTGTGTGTGTGTGTGTGTGTGTGTGTGTGTGTGTGTGTGTGTGTGTGTGTGTGTGTGTGTGTGTGTGTGTGTGTGTGTGTGTGTGTTTGAGCCGCCATGGCCAATATTGTGCAAAGCATACTTCGCCAGAGAAAAAACAAATGAGCCCGGAACTGCGAGCTCGTATGTACTCCGAGCGCGTATGTACTCCTATCCGAATGAATATGGCATTTTTTAAATAAATGAATTTTTCGATTGAGTTGCGGTGAAAAATAAATCGGGGCGCTTCGGCTAACGAACAGGAATCCTGTGACAATAGCCCTTCGGGGATTTGGAATAATTGTTTTCTCGTTTTTTTTGTGATGGAAACGTGATGGGTAAAGTGCTCTGACGGAATTTTGACTTGCGAGGCTATTTTCCAAGGGCATTGTTATCCTCATTTGTACATGTGTTTTCATATATACATGTGTGTGTGTGTGTGTGTGCATATATAAATTAAATATTCATATATTCACATTGTTATCGATTTATAGGTACATCAATTTATTCATTACTATATTTCGGCACTTAAATTTATTTATTTTTCACTTGTATTTATTTGTATTCGAACCGGTATTCTGTTTTTTATGAGTATACACGGCTACGGTCCTGTAGGGCGTAGCGTAGGGTGACCGGATGGAGATGTACAAAGAACTTGGGGCTTTTAAGGGGGGCGGTACCTTTAGGCGAGGGAAAAATGGCGGATTTTCATGATAAAAAAAAGTAAACATTACTTATTACTTTTGAGACTCAGGGTATGGTTCATCACTACTTTTGGATGTTGCATGGCATTTAAAAAAATGTTATTCATGTTTAAAAATGGCGGAGGTGTGGTACGGTCTTCTAAATGGGTTACGGCGGATGTTGTTAGACGGCGTGACACGTAGCGTCGGAAGGATTAATCGGATAAAAACAAACGAAGATTTTTATTTCATTCACACTCGCACGCAGAATACGAACCAAGAAAAAGTGAGAAATGTTGAACGTCGATGAAATGGTACGCGTTGAAAAAAAATAATTGAGTTTTCCGACACAAATGTCTACACTTTGTAATAAAAAAAATACTTTTTTTTCTATTTTCAAAAACATTTACGGTCATCTTTTAGACAATAAGGTTAGACATATTTATACGAAGAATCATCAGAATCGGTCGATTAGTTTTTTAGCTATACGTCGCGCCAGTTTCGAAAATGCAGTTTAGAATGCAGTACCATACCTCCGTCCTAATTGAACATTAATAAAAATAAAAAAAATACTACGTTACAGCCAACACTAGTAATAAAATATACCCCAAGTCTAAAAAATGGTGGAGAAATGCTTACTTAAAAAAATCATGAAAATCAGTAAATGCTTTCCTCGCCTAAAGGTATCTTCCCCCTTAAGGTAGTACGAGCGCGCAATCTTGATTTCTATAGATTTTGTTCAAATTTTAACCAGACATTGTTCATATCATTATACATGTTTGAGTGAAATTTGAGAACAGTCGACTATTTAGATTGGACGATAATGGGTTTTGAAATTGCAACTTTGAACACTGCAGGGTCTGCAGTGAAATTTAGATATAATAATTTTCCGTAAAATATATTTATCCCCTGTAATAAGAAGACATATGGCAACACCGCAGAACAGTATTGTTCAATATTTCGAGAAACAAATAATTATCGTGTTCCTAAAGTTATAAATTTTGTCATAAAAAATATTTGCATTATAAATATTAATATTTCATATTGTTTATGATATCTTCATTAACAAATAAAAGTGTTGGTTCATTCATAACTAATTAAAAACTTTGTTCGATTAAAAATTACTTCCAAATAAAAATTTGTGTTGCAGTATTACTTTAAATATGCCGCGCAAACTTACGTCATTGGATACGTGGAACGATGCGTGCGGTCCACATGTCTTCTTATTATAGGGGACACATATTTTTTACGAAAAATAATATTGTCTAAATTTCAATGCAGACCCCTTAGTGTTAAAAGTTGCAATTTTAAAACCCATTATCTCCCAATCTAAATAATCGACTGTTTTGAAATTTTACTCAAACATGCATAATGATATCAACAATGTCTGGTTAAAATTTGAACATCTATAGAAATCAAGATTGCGCGCTCGTGCTACCTTAAGGCATCTTCGCACTGTACAATTTTCAAAAAATCATTTTTTTTAAATTAAATTTCTCGCAAGAATACATATCCAAAAGTGTCATACTAAAATTTTATGAAGATCGTAGGAGTCTTATTGTATTTTTGTATGACCTTTACCACCTGAGCACGTTCATCTGCTCGTTAAAAACTTTAAACGCATTTTTCTCGAAACAACGTTTTTCGACGGCTTGTTGATAAAATCTTCGAAACTACTAAACTGATCCTTATGAAATTTGAACAACACATTTTTTACAACTATAGCTATAGCGCATATCAAGGATTTCTCAATTATATTTTCTTTTTTTTTTGCCAAAAACGGTGGAAAAAAAACAGTTTTTTTTCGAAAAGTATCCGCCATTTTGTTATTTTTGCATATATAAAAAATCGTATCATGTGCGCTATGGCCATTAACATACTGAATCTAAAACCGTTTGATTTTTTTGTTTCGGATGATCCATCTCCGAGACTTCATCAACGGCGCAGAACTACAATTTTTTAGGACATTTTTTTAACTACCATTTTCGTCTATAAATAGTGACTTAAGAAGTAAATGTTTTTTAAAATGTATTTCGAAAGTATATTCATTTGGTGTAACAATTTTGACATAAATATCTATAGTAAAAAACCTATCAGAAAAATTCACGAAAATAGCCTTTTTTTAGCATCTAAAGTGAGAAGACGCCTAAAAGTTTCAAAACTTGAGGAAATGAAAGTTTCGACTGGTAATAACACTCATCGTGTTCTCTCTCTCTCTTTCTCTCTCTCTCTCTCTCTCTCTCTCTCTCTCTCTCTCTCTTTCTTTCTCTTACGTCCTCTCGTCCTCTCTGTCCTTCGTTTACTATCGCACTATCCCTCTATCTCGGTGGTTGGCTGAAACGCCCTGGAGCTTCGAACTCATTGTTCCTGACCGAGAAGCCCGGAGCTCGTATTTATTTAAGCTTCTCGTCCAACATATGCGTCGATCCCTTTGTCTCGTCGGTATAAAGTCCGCACCGACCAGAACGACCGACTCATCGACGACTTCGAACGTCTCGATTTTTCTTATTCCTTTTCTTGACTCGTTGTTGTTGATCGTAGCAAACAAAAAGAAAAAGAAAACGCACTGCCAAAGAATAATTGTAAAGAGTACGGCACATTCGCGGAGATGCTAAAAGTAATGGTGTTTTTTGGTCTGGTCGTTCAATGCAGTCTGGGTCTGAAATTGTTTTTCCTTCGTTTGTCTTCAAAGCACGCAAAGTGGGCGAGCCTCGCACGAGCAAAAATGATTAATCGAAGAGTACGAGATCTTTGTGTGACTTTATCAGAATTTTTCATCTGCGTTGTTATTGCAAGCGACTGTTGATTATCCAAAAATGATCACGATTAGCTGTAATCGAAAAGTTTATTGTGATAACGTAGTAATAATATTAACACCTGAATTATTTATATTTTATGATGTATGATTCGTTAACTTATAACGAATCAAAATCGAATAAAGTATATTCATTAGGTATAGATAATATTCAATAATACAACATTAGAATATTTATTCTACAATATATAAATTTATATATATTAGGGTGATTCGTTTCAGGGTAACTTTTTTTTCTGACCCATCGTGCCCGAAAAACTTTAGTCGGTACCCAAAAACGAAGTTTCGTGAAAGGGGGGTGTTGTCGAAAAATATTTCGAGGTCGCGAATCAAAATTGAAGGTTTCCCATCTGATTAACATTGAAAAAAATGTTTTTCTCATTATTAGTGTTACCATTACGCGAATTTTGATATCGCGATATTTTCCAAGTGGGTTCTCATGGGAAATATGACACTTTACAATAAAATTCATTGAGCCAAGTCCGTAAATTCAACCGTTTCAGCGGTATCATTATTTCAAGTGAATATTGTATGAAAATATCTATTCAAACGGCTGTAACGCCTAAGCTATTAGATAGATCGAAAAAAATTCAAATGAGAACTATGTAGAGAAAGTAATTTGCTACAAAAAAGTCTTATAAGCCGAGCCCGTAAATTCAACTCTTTCTCAGCTATAGGTGGATGAGGTAAAATAAATAGATATTTTTTTAAACAAAAAAAAACTATTTATTTTACTTCATCCACCCATAGCTGAGAAAGAGTTGAATTTACGGGCTCGTCTTATAAGACTTTTTTGTAGCAAATTACTTTCTCTACATAGTTCTCATTTGAATTTTTTTTTGTGCTTTTGGTTTTTCGGATGTCATTTCTGCAAATGATATGATTCGACAATAAGTAAGCAACTTTTAAAGGTAATTCGCACGATCTGCGTAGTACATTTTTTTTTTTACACCGTAGGCTATCAAAGTCAGATGTTCGTGTTGGTTTGTATGGAAATTCTGCATAAGATTTATTTCATAAAGTTTCCTTAACATTTAAGGTAAAAAGAGGACATTTCTAGATAAAACAATTAACCAAGAGTATTTTTAGAAAAACCGAGCCAAGAAGTTATCATTTGTAGAAATGGCATGCCTCAATCCAAAAGCAGATGATTTTTATATGGAAAATCTTGGGACTCAGTCATTATTCATTCATAAAAGGACACCCTGTATATATATATATATATATATATATATATATATATATATATATATATATATATATATATATATATATATATATATACATTGATACATATCCAATAAAATGAATCAAATGTACAGGGTGTCCAATAGGACGTTGCTGAAGCTGAAACTGAAAACTGTGAAAAACTGTGTCCAACATATCGTTCGTAATGCCGTGAACCACTTCCTGGATGGCCGCGATCAGTTCTTCTACTGTGCTGGGGTTTTTAGCGTAACAATGATCTTTAATGTAACCCCACAAGAAAAAATCACAAGGGTTCAGGTCCGGTGAATACGGAGGCCATTCTAGTCCGCCTTGAGCAAATTTAGGGTACCCCAGACCGATTACTCGAGTCCCATATACGCGATGAATAGCTTCAAACACCTCATGAGTCCGGTGCGGCGTCGCTCCATCTTGCATGAAGTAAACATTTTCAACCAGTCCCCTCTTTTTTGCATAAGGGAAGAATTTCGTTTCCAAAAGCTGTTTGTAACTCTCTCCTGTTACCGTAGATTCCAAGAATTGCAAATAAATTCCTTTTACTGAAATCGCTGCCCATGCCGTTACTTTCTGTGGATGAAAGGACTTCGCTAGCGATATGTTGGGATTTTCCGTTCCCCAAAACCGGTAATTTTGCTTGTTTACGTATCCATTCGTCCAAAAATGTGCTTCATCGGAATAAATAATCAATTTCTCATTAAGTTCTTCGGCTTCAAACATTCCCGCAATAGTGTTACAAAATTTGATGCGTTTCGTCATGGCACGTTCAGTTAACAATTGATAAGTGCTTATTTTATACGGATGAAACTTTAAAAAATATTTCAAAATGTTGTGTAATGATGATTTGGTTATTTTTAATGCTTGAGCAGCTTTCCGAATCGAATCATTTGGATTTTGTTTGAAATAATTCTCAACTTCGTTGATCTTCTCTGGTGTAGTCACCGTAACAGATGGACCTGGCAACTCGTGTCTACGGTCTTGGAGTGTACCATACTTCACGAAGTTATC
>OY723396.1:30188383-30340883 GCA_963210295.1 Ophion ellenae | reverse complement strand
TCGACGGAAGTTTTACGCTTCGGGAATTGCTCGTACACGGCACACTCTGTGAGTAGACCGAAAGAGCGATAATCCCGAATATACGTGAACTTCTATATATATATATATATATATATATATATATATATATATATATATATATATATATATATATATATATATATATATATATGTGTGTGTGTGTGTGTGTGTGTGTGTGTGTGTGTGTGTGTGTGTGTGTGTGTGTGTGTGTGTGTGTGTGTGTGTGTGTGTGTGTGTGTGTGTGTGTGTGTGTGTGTGTGTGTGTATGTGTGTGTGTGTGTGTGTGTGTGTGCGTGTGTGTGTGTGTGTGTGCGTGTGTGTGTGTGTGTGTACGACGTACGATGAAAGCTCTTTTTTTTTCGTTTTGTGATTTTTTTAAACTCGATATTGTACAAAAAAGCGATGGGAGGAAAACCGCAAGGGATAGGTTCAATTTTCCATGAGCCCTTTGAACCTTGTACTCACGTTACTATGGGCAAGCGGTATATATGAGGTATTCCAAGTTTTTTCGAACGTCCTAAAAGCCTTACCTTCTTCAATCTTTTTCAAAGTTAATGATGTTTTTGTATCATATATTTCGAGTTTGTGGCATTTTTTTCAGATTTGTATCGGCTCGCTAACACGGCTAACTCAGAGATAAGATTTTACACGTGATAACATTTCAAATGATCGTAGCGTAGTGACCTTCTCGTCATACGAAAAAATGTCTTCTACAAAAAAGATGCGTTTTCTATTAACTATGTTTTTTTAAAAATTCAAAATTTTCCAAGTACTACAACGGTAAAAAATCTTTGATTTTTGTATTTTTTAACCTAATATCTCGGTTGATCCTGCTGAAATTTACAGAGAATGGTCTCTTATTAGTGTAAAACAACGTGTGTACGTTTCATTCTGGGCTTGCGTTCAGTTAATATCGTCGTCATAATATTAATGGGAAATTGATTTTGATGAATATCTCGACGGTTTATAACTTTTAAGTAAAAATGGTAATACCTAAGTAATACGTGTAGAAAATCAAGTGCATCACAACTTTGGTGATTGCAGTTTTTTCTCTACCATCAATATTTTTCGAATTAAACCGGAAATAGCAACTAGCATTATCTCGTTCTTTTTTAACTTTCAGACATGAATTTTGGTCTCTTCCTTTTTTTTCTCCTAGAATCAATATTTAAGGTCGTACGCCAACGGTAAAAGAAACGAGAAGCGTGAAAATATTGTTTCGTAAAACATTCGCTCTTTTCTTTTACCGTTGGCGTACGACCTTAAATATTAATTCTAGAAAAAAAGGCAGGATAAAAAATTATCCAAAATTTCATTCTCTACAATTTTATTCATGTTCGTTTATACCCTAAAGTTAATAATAAGCGAGATAATGGAATAGCCGCGTTTTTCAGGTTTAATTCGAAAGATATCGATGGTAGAAAAAAAACTGTAATGACCAAAGTTGTAAAGCACTCGATTTCCTACAAGTTTAGTCATTACCATTTTTACTTAAAAATCGTAAATCACTGAGTTATTCAACAAAAACAATTTCCCATTAAATTTAAGACGATAGTAACTGAACGCAAGCCCAGCCCAGAATGAAACTTACACATGTTGTTTTACACTAATGAAATAGAATTCAGTGTACATCTCAGCAGGATCAACCTAGTCATTGTGGTTAAAAAATTAACAATCGAAGGATTTCTCTCTTCTTTTAGTGTTGTAGTACTTGTAAAATTATGAATTTTTTTTTCAAAATAGTTAATAGAAAAACGCATCTTTTTGTATAGAGGACATTTTTCGTACGACGAGAAGATCACTACGATACGATCATTTGAAATTTTATCACGTGTAAAATCTTATTTGCGCGTTGCGAAAAAATGCCACGTACTCAAAATTGACTATACAAAAACATCACCAACTTTGAAAAAGATCGAAGAAGGTCAGGCTTTGAGGCCGTTCGAAAACACTTGGAATACACGTGTGTGTATATATATATATATATATAGGATGAATGTCAATTTTTATCGAGGTACTCATCGTCGATTCATCCCACGTTGCTGAATTGATGTTGCTTTCTGCTCGTAATGTTCTTTTTTTTCATTGATATTTCTTTTTCTTCGTGTTATACCAGAAAGTAGCTGTATAGTCGGAGAATTTAAGTACATCGCGTTTTACATAGGGAACTTTCATCTACCACCGCGGTAGGGAGGTGCGGGGGCGAGGGGATGTTCCTTCTTACGTCTTCGCTGAGTGTATTTCGCTGCGTAGTGCGCGCTGCTTAGGGTATAAAAGCTTCTAAATATTTAGGCGGTGTACTGTAAGCAGGACGACAAAGGGTTGGCGAAGGAAGGAGGAGGAGTCGGATGGCGAGAGGGCGAGAGAGAGAGAGAGTGGGGATGAGTGTAAGTGAGGGAGGAAAATGAGGAGAGTATAATGAAGGGAAAAAATTGAGGAAGAGCGAGTAGAATGAAGAAAAAAAAGACGGGGAGAATGAGAGAGAATTTGGAAGTAAAAAGCGAATGAAACAGCTGGAAGAAGAGCGCGAGAGAGAACGAGAGGAAGAGAGAGAGAGTGGGAGAACGGGGCAAGGAAAAGAAGAAGAGCGATGAAAGGGAGGGATGTATGTATTTTTCATAATTTTCATGACTTTTTTTTTAAAGGAAAGATATCTTCACTGTTCTATCTTTTTTATTACTGTTCTTCAGATTGTTTTATTACTACTCTTGGCTGTTTTATATCGTTTTTTGTTAACTTTGATAAAGGCGGAGGTATAGCACGGGCTTTTGAACGGGTCGCGGTGGATGTTGTCAGACGGCGTGACACGTAGCATCGGTGGGATTAATCTGAAAAAAAAACCAACGAAGATTTTGCTTTCATTACACCCATACGCAGAATATGAACCAAGATAAAGTGTAATATGTTGAAAATCGATGAAATGATATCTTTTGAAACAAAAAGAATGAACTTTCGAAAAAATGGCTACATTTTGCAATAACAAAATACTTGTAAAAAATGTTTTCAAATACTTAGAGTCATGTTATAGACGATAAGGCTACGAAGATTTGTACCAAATTTCATGAGAATCATCAGAATAAGAAGAAAAAAAACAATGGAACATCCCAAAGTAGTAATAAAGCATACCCTGAGTCTAAACAAGAGTGAAGAAATATTTCCTTATAAAAAAAAAATCATGAAAATGAGCGAACTTTTTCCTCGCCTCTAAGGGCGAGGAAAAGATTTTTCCTCCTTAAGGGATAACGATTAGATCAAATTCGATTTATCGTGGCTTATTAAGGCGTTACCCCTACTTGTAGCGCAAAAAAGACCTTTTTCATGAATTTTTTTAAAGAAAACTATAAAACTTTTTTAATCGATCAGTATACCATCTTAAAGAACACATCTTGAAGAACTTTCAGTAATTTTTTTATTGAAAAATATTACATTGTTCAGTGGCAAATGGCCGTCAATGAAATAATGTTTTTATATACACGGTTTGCGGTGACCAACATTGCGGCGAATTGGATCATCTGAAAAAAAATGCGGATGGATTAAGTCAAATATAAGTATAAACTAGTCTTTAATCGAAGGATTTTTAAAAATATTCATATTTCACAAAATGGCGGACAGTCAAAGTTAATGGTTCGATTTTAACGAAAAAAAACGGCCGTTTTTTTGACTATAAAATGGCCATTTTTTTCGAAAAAAAAATCGAACGATTAAAGACTACATTTTTATGTATTAAATAAGCCTGCAAAATTTCAAGAAGATCGGTTCATTAGTGTTCGAGCAATCTTGGCCACCGACTTCAGAAATGCCATTTTGAGAAAAACGCGTTTAAAGTTTCTCTTTCAACGCTCTTTCAACGCGGATTCTTCTCTTTCAACGCTCATATCTCAGTCAATTTTGTTCGGATCGACTTGAAATTTTCAGGACATATTCTCAGATACTTATACTTCAAAAAAATGCAATAAAAAAATCGTTTTTTACAAAATCGCAAGTGGGGGTAACCCCTTAAGAGTCTAACGCAATTGGAGTGTGCACCAGTTGAAAGAATACAAATATAAATAAATACAATCACAGTTATATTAACAAAATCGTAACAATTATTATGAAATAATTTAACAGTGGTATTAACAAAATAATAATTAACAAACGAGTTTAAAAACGATAAGAGAAAGAGCGAGAGAGAGAGAAACCGGAAGACTACGAAAAAAGTGGATAGCAAGTACGAAAAAAAGCAACGAATGACAGGCGAGGGGTGTCATGGAAGAGAAAGAACAGCACAAAAATAAGGGGCACAAAAAATGTCCCGAGGATAAAATTAAAGCTGCGAAGCCCACGAATTATGCAGATTTAATTTTATTCCGTGCACACTTTTCTGGTATCCCTTATTTTTCTTCCACGACACTCGCCTTCTCGCTCTATATACACAGTCTATTTTTATTGCAAACTTTTGCCCGTTCCCTCGAAGTCACAGCGCTCCGGTGCTGTCAAACACCGCGTACAATTTTTACATCCCCCTGCGGTCGTTGCGGACAATCGAGGCCACGCGGAAGGTGTCACCCGACACGGTCAACGATCTCCGACGCAACGTATGACAGAAACCGAGGGCATGCATAATCCATCGCTAAGCGTTTCCCGTTGTCCGCTTTACCGAGCCAACTTTGACCGAGACACGTCGACGTTTCGCCCTGGTTAGGGCAAGGACTTTACCGGCTAAAATGATTGAATCTTGCATTATATTCATATCACGATCGTGATATAAATATTGATTGCAACCAAACCCTTATATATATATCTCCGATACCTCTCACTCGTCACTCGCCACTTCCAATTGATTTAGTTTATATGAACGATCTGTAACGATTTTTGCGAAAAACAAAAAGTTTGCCCTTGAGGGGCAGACTTAAGAATAAAAGGAGGAGGAATAAATTACGAGGAGATAGATATAAAATTAGTATTAGGAGAACATAAAGAGAGAGAGGAGGTAGGAAACCTGCGAACGTCACACACATGTGACACACAATCATAGCGACAAGGATATCAAAGGGCATGTATCAGGAGACCCTGAAGGTCAAGAGCGTACCTCAAATTCGAGCATTGACCATTGCAAGGTGCGAGGCGACCTCTGGCGTCGTGATCCATAGTTACGATAATCGATTGTCAACGCGCGATAATCGATTACGCTCACGCAAAGTAATTAGGAGAAAGCGCGCCGCAGCACGACAATCGAGAGCGCGCTCGGCACCGCGCGCCACGACCGGCGGTAGCGCAAGAGGGGGAAGCGCGTCGTGAACTCCGAGCGCCGTCGGCGAGTGCGCGCCGCAACACGCCGCGAGTGACAGTACGATAGGAGAGGGGGAAGAGAATTACCAACCCACGGTAAAGCGATCGCGTTCAAAGCACATTTATCATTCGAGTCAATCCGCGATCCAAGTATTTGACCGACGGAGTAGCGGCGTATACTAAGCACACGAAACACACACAGCGACACAAAAAACACATAACACTTGTACACGGCGAGCTTTTCATATTGTATCGAGTCATTAGAGCTGAATAAGTTACATTTTATTATAAAATACCACAAAACAAAACAGTCAATTAATTTTCTCACTGATCGAGTCCCGAACAAATCAATTTTATTGTAACATATTCCGACCCGTTACAATATATATATATATATATATATATATATATATATATATATATATATATATATATATATATATATATGCGGTGTCCTGTTATGAATGGTTAAGCCTGTAACTGTCGATAGGTCAGATCATGCCCTACTATATGCTGGAATTTCAGTTCAGTAAAAGTGCCACGGTTTTCGAGATAAAAATCATCTGCTTTTGGTTTTTCGTATGCCATTTCTACAAATGATAACTTTTTCCACATGGTTTTTAAAAAATACCCCTGGTTATTTGTTTTACCTTCAAAAGCCTTCTTTTTTTTATTAAAAAAGTTCTTATGCAGAATTTTCGAACAAAGCAATTCGAACATCTAACTTTGTTGGCCTGCGGTGTAAAAAAATGTGCTACACATATCGTGCCAATTACTTTAAAAAGTTGCTTAGTTATTGTCGATTCATATCATTTGTAGAAATCACATACTGTGTATATATATATATATATATATATATATATATATATATATATATATATTGTTGCACACACACACACACACACACACACACACACACACACACACACACACACACACACACACACACACACACACACACACACACACACACACACACACACACACACACACACACACGCACACACACACACAGATAGAGGTAGAGAGAGAGAGAGAGAGAGAAAACGAATCAATTGGACAAAACAAAATTCATTCACCGGTGGCCAATGAAACAATAAGATGAAACAGTAAAATGTTTCAACAAACAAACAGCAATGATATAGTACATATACATGATTTACGGTATATATAATGCTGCTCGCCACACGCGCCGGTATTAAAAATCGCGGACAAAATAATCATTATCATGTTAATAATAAATACTACGGAAACACACCTTTTTGTCTCCTTTATTCTTAAACATCGATACACCTTTTGTACTATGCTGTGACACACAGCCACTCGCGTTGAAATTGCTTACGAATGTGGCATGTAATATTAATGAGAGTTCGTAATTATTTATGCATGTTTGCATGGCCATAATGGCTTGAATGCATAAGCCTACGGATGCGTATACGTATACAGGGTGTGCCATTTGGGTCGGCACAACGAAATATCCCGGAAGGAATACATCTTAGGAAAATAAATTTCAAACAAAAGTTACGTAGTTTTAAGGATAAAAAATAGTAGCGTCGGTTATTTTTCATTCGAAGGGAATTTTCGAGGCGAAAGTCAACTTTAGTTCTTCAAATAGGAACGAATTTTTCAAATTTCGTAATCATTGTTGACATAACAACGTGAGTTTTTTTTGTTTGCAACTTTGTTCTGTTTGACTTCAAGTTTTCGAGATATTTTGAATATATGGAATATAAAAAAATCTCAAGTCAAATAAAAAAAAGTTTCATACCACAGTTACTTATGTTGTCCCGCAAAAAATGAATAAGAAATAAAACATATTGTTTCCCATTAAAAAAACGAATGTTGACCGTGGGATAACGTTCAAAATTGCCACTGAATGAAAAATTACCGACACTCTTATTTTTGTTTCTTGAAACTGTGAACCTTTTGTCCGCAGCATTTATTTATAAAAAGCTCCAAAATCCTTGTGACGAGATGTTTCGTCGTGCCAACTTATATGGTACATCCTGTATACCGCGTCTCCCATTTTAATCTCACACCTGATTTATCTCGAAAAATACTGCTCCGATCAAGTATTGAGTGAAATAATACTTTTAGGGCTCCAAGGGTGGCAAAAAAATGAAATTTGGTAAAAATTCAAAATGGCTATGTTAAGGTGGCCGAAGCGTTTAAAAAAATGGGATCATGCATTTTTTTTCACGAAAACATTTATCAGATAAAAACTAACTTTTGTAGGAAATTTTTTTTGATCACGTTCATAATTTTTTAGTTAGGATACCAGTTTAACCACTTTAGCCCTGTCCAGAAGGTACCACAAGGAGGTAAAGTCTTCAACATCAACGTAAGTGTGCAAGTGTGCGTGGGTGTGAGTTTATTTGGGTATATTCGAAAACCCAAACAAACCCAAACAAGGATTAGGTCTCTGCGGCTCGTCATTTCGGCTAAAAATGCTATTCTAACCTAAAAATGATGAACATTGCCAAAAAACATTTCCTGCAAAAGTTGTTAGTTCTGGCCTGATAATTTTTTTGGTGCACAAAATGCCTGATCCATTTTTAAAAAACATGTCGGCCGTTGACGTCCTTCTTTGAACCCTAAAAGTTCTTCGTTCCGGCCTGATGAATGTCTTGGTGTAAAAAATGCATGATCCATTTAAAAAAAAAAACATGTCGGTTTTTAAACGTCCTTCTTTGAATCCGAAAAGTGTTATTAGCCACAATACTTGATCGGATCAATAGTTCTCGAGATAAATCCGGTGTACTATTAAAATGGGACACCCGGTATATGTGTATACATGTATAAGTATAGTAAGCGAATGAACTTCAGTGAGGGCGTGGAAAAAGTGGATAAAAGGGTGAATGTTGGCGCCGGGCAAAATTCATAAAACGAGAGCACGCTATATTACGCAGGGCGATAATCGAGATAGACCGCGATTTTGGAAAATACCGGGGAGCGAAGGTGCAGCAAAACAAGTGCACGATAGAGTGTGTGTACATGATGAACGTCATAGTGGCAGATAATCTAGCCCTTCCTCTCTCGTCTCCCCGAGGCTTGCACGCCGACAATGCGCGCCCGGGGAACGCACAGGGCTTTTTCCCTCATGTTCGCGTTTTCGTCGTCACTCGAGGCGTCGACGAAACGCACACATGCACTTCGAAATTTATATGACAACGAGGCATTTCGACTATGCGCTTAATAATGCAGCGCATTTGTGGCGATGAAATAAAACCTCGTCGCGTTTGCATGCGACATGATGATCATTTTCGTAGTCTCGTAACAGAGATACACACACACGCGCATACACAAATATATATATATATATATGTATATATATATATATATATATATATATATATATATATATATATATATATATATATATATATATATATATATATATATATATATATATATATAGATGTTCGTGTGTGTGCGTGTTACGTGTTCTCCATATTTATATTTTATTACGCGCAGCTTGCACGCGAAAATCACTCGCCACGATTTTCCGGCTGGGCACGATAACGGCACGGTTCACGTGAGGGCTTTTTTCTTTTTTTTTTTTATGTGGAGGTTACTACCATATCGTAGTGGTGATTTGTTCGTTGTAAATGGCATAGGAGACTGATGTAGTTATTCATTTATTTGTGCATTCGTTTTTTTATTGAAGCACCTATTTGTTTATTCGTTTATTTAATTATCAATTTATTCATTCATTCATTCATCCATTTAATCGTTTATTCATTTATTCATCTATTGATTGATTGATTCATTACTTCATTAATTCATTTCCTTATTCATTTATTCATTTATTCATGTATTTACGTATTCATTTATTCGTTGATTCATTCATTAACTTACTAACTTATTAATCTATTCTAACATGATCTATATTGAAAGTCAAGACTCGTGTAAAACGCGTTCTCGTGTGACAAATAGTGTGTGAATAATGAGAAACGAGGAAAAATCGTGTATAAATAAGGAAAGAGTTTTCGATCCGGAATAAGCCATCGTCGATGACCACGAAAGAACGATTGAAGTCCCGTGCGAGATGTCCTATCAATCATTCGTGTCTGACGGCTGTTCCGATTCGGGATTTTCGTGACTACCCCCCGCCACTCGATCACTCCGGCTTTCGTCAAGGATTGATCGATTTGACTTGGGCTTCGAGAGCACACCCGGTGCGTATCGCCAATACCACGCATGTAAGATTTATACCGCAAGCCAACTTTGGCATACAGATGTCGTGTTCATGTTCGGGGCTGAAGGCACACGTTGCACCCAAGGGATGTTCGTACAGATTTTTCGCATCTTTTTTTCTTCATGGCTTCACATTTTTCGTATTTATTGACGAAGCATTTATTCGTATGAGAATATTTACCGATGACAATTGGAGTAAAATTGACGTTTTTTGGAACGACGAAAGCAAAATGAAAAAAGGCAAGAACGAAAAAACATTGAAATAGGATGCGGTAGACAGAAATCGGTGCTTCGGAAGAGAACAAAAATCGACATCCAATAGGATACAATTTCCATTCTGTTTTCAACTCGGATAATTGCGAATTATCAGTTCCCGACATTACACACGTTGTACATATACGTGTTCTCGAAAGTTGCATTACTTTTAGGCAGTATTGTTGTTTCGAGCAATGGTTTGGAGGTAATTTTTAAGGGGTTAGGCCACAGTAACGGGTATAAAATCATGTGCGAAATTAACATTTTTTTTCGTATGAAAAAGTGATTCACTCGGAAAATTAGTTACACATCTATTTAGTATTAAGGCAGGATTCTACTTTGAAACCATGAAAAAAAACGCTATTTTCGTGAATTTTTTCTGAGAATACTATTAAAGATATCGATATGGGGTTTAAACTGTTCAATAAATACACTCTTTAAGTACATAAAAAAAAAATTTAGATGTTTTTTATTCATTTTTTGTACACGTAAAATATGTTTAAAGCCAACGCCTCGAAAAGCAGGTACCGTTGCCGTGATCGTGAAATCTTCCCGAAGGATGGTCTGAAACAAAAAAATCAAATATTTTCATGTTCAGTATGTCTTCAGGAACCGACCTAACTAGAATATTTTATATACGTGCAAAATTAACAAAATGGCGGCTAAAATACAAAAAATATTTTTTTCGTATTTTTTTGTCGTATTTTAGCCGCCATTTTGTTAATTTTGCACGTATATAAAATATTCTAGTTAGGTCGGTTCCTGAAGACATACTGAACATGAAGCTATTTGATTTTTTTGTTTCAGACCATCCGTCGGGAAGATTTCACGACCACGGCAACGGTACCTGCTTTTCGAGGCGTTGGCTTTAAACATATTTTACGTGTACAAAAAATGAATAAAATACATTTTAAAAAAAAATTTTATGTACTTAAAGAGTGTATTTATTGAACAGTTTAAACCCCATATCGATATCTTTAATAGTATTCTCAGAAAAAATTCACGAAAATAGCGTTTTTTTCATGGTTTCAAAGTAGAATCCTGCCTTAATATCAAGCTGTTAGGAAATATATATATATATATATATATTTAACGATGTACAAAATGGCCGACTACTAGTATTTTCTTTTGTCATCTTTTTTTCGGCGCTCCGCGGCGTGGCATTTAGCCTCCACAATTTTTTACCTACAACAAAAAACAAAAATTCTCGTCAATGTGCATTAGAATACCTAGAAAACTACGTACAGAATTAAAAAAATATTGTTTTATTAAAAATTTGTAGGTATTTGAATTGAGTTGTAGATCTGTAAATAAATTTTCAGTGAAAAATTTCGTATAAAACTGCTGATAAAATGAAAAGTTTTCGATCAATCAGAAATTCCGTACGTGCTTCTCTGCGAAATGCAATTAGGAAGATAACTTTTAAATTTGAAGTAAATCGAGTGAAAATTGTTGACGTTATTTGTCCCACCAATTGGAAAAAAGCTGTTTCGAGAAAAACGCGTTTTAAGTTTTAGGTACTCCATGGCCGTGCCAGAGGTGGGCTTACGGTATACGCTCGAAGTCGGTGAAAAAAAATGTCTTGCTGCAAATCGAATAGTAACTTATTCTTATGATGATGAAGTACCGTTTTAGCGAAAAAAAAAACGATTTTTTGAGAATTCTACTATGGCCTTACCCCTTAAGGTGGAATAACATTTAGACTATTTGAGTTTCCCTCTTATCTCTGCCACCCGAAATAACTCGATAGATATCGACGTCACAAAAAAAAGTTCCACACAAAAGTTGTACGGTGTGAAGGGAGCCATCAAATGCGGCCAATTTTTTTTTTTTTTCGGTGGAGGCGCTGACGCATAGTGAACGTCACCTCCACTTTTTTAAATGGAATGGTTCATTTTTTCATCAACGATCCTGTGTATATATATATACACAGGTTGATTGTGTATATATATGTGTGTACATGTGTATACATATAATTGATGATGATGATGATCCTGTGTATATATATATATACACACAGGATGATTGTGTATATATATGTGTATACATGTGTATACATACAATTGATGTTGATGATTGTGTATATATCTATACACAGGATCGTTAACGATAAACAGATGATTTCATTAAAAAGACAACCTGTATATATATATATATATATATATATATATATATATATATATATATATATATATATATATACAACCTGTATATATATATACAGGGTGTCTTTTTAACAAAATCATCTGTTTATCGTTATATATATATAGATATATATAAATATATATACAGGATCGTTGATAAAAAATGAACCATCCAAAAAAAGATGATTTCGTTAAAAAGACAACCTGTATCATCTTTTCATCGTTTTATATATATATATATATATATATATATATATATATATATATATATATATATATATTTATATACATATACAGGATCGTTGATAAAAAAATGAACCATTCCATTTAAAAAAGTGGAGGTGACGTTCACTATGCGTCAGCGCCCCCAGCGAAAAACAAATTGGCCGCATTTGATGGCTCCTGTATTTATACAGACAACCTGTATATATATATATATATATATATATATATATATATATGTGTGTCTTTTTAACGAAATCATCTGTTTATCGTTTTTCGGATGCCATTTCTACAAATGAATCGTCAATAACTAAGCTCATTTTTAAAGTAATTGGCACGATATGCGTCGTCCTTTTTTTTCCACCGCAGGCTATCAAAGTCAGATGTTCGAATTGGTTTGTATGGAAATTCTGCAAAAGATCTTTTTTCACAAAGTTTTCTCAACATCCAAGGGTAAAAAGAAGACTTTTCTAGATAAAACAAATAGCCAAGGGTACTTTTAAAAAAACTGGGTCAAGAAAAGTTATCATCTGTAGAAATGGCATGCGACAAATGAAAAGCAGATGATTTTTATCTCGAAAACCGCAGGACTTTGACTAATCTGAAATTCCAGCATATATAGTAAGACATGATCTGACCTATCGACAGTTGCAGGATGATCCATTCATGACAGGACACCCTGTATATGCAATATTGCAAAACCATTGCGTCGTTGACGATCTCGAAAATGGTTCAGGCGCGTAGTGAAGAGAGAAGCCCTGCCGGCCGAGTTGACGGTCGAAAAACGAAGACGGGGACGCCGTAAACATGCAAAATTGCCATTCCCCCCCGAGGAGTGACGATGCGCTTGTCGAACGAGAGCCTACATTAAAAAGGGAGAGCGAATTTGCCGCAGAAAAAAGGGTGAAAAAAGGGCACGAGGAAAAAAGTCGCCGAGCGTGCAACGCGCGGTGGGGGAGAAGTCGGAGGGGAGGCGTTAATGAGTAAATAAATATTCATGACACGAGAAAAAAAAACGAGGGGATGAGTTTCGGGGTTATGCGACGAGTAATTACAAGTTGGTGTTGTGTCGCGAGACACTTCGACGCGGACGACGAGTAATCGTAGGGGGCATGAAAATTTCACGAACCCCTCGGCCCAATTATCTCGAGCCAGTGTATGTGGCCCGAATCTGATTAGCCGGCGCGATACGTCCCCTCTTGATTCTCCATCCTCAATAATTCATCGAGTCCTCGCGTTGACTTTGGGTTCGAATTTTCTTTTGCCCTACAACCATTTGCCTTTTTACGGATCCATGACGCCGGAAGCGGCGACGACTTCAACGTTTTCGTTTCAAGCTTTCCAACTGTTTGGGTATTCTCAGCCCGAAGTTTCGCGACTCAATGTGTGCGGATCGTAAAAAAAACTGCAGTAAAATCTGAGAGGCATGCGGCGTTAAACATTTTATTTGCTCTTTTTTAAAGCTCCTTTTTCACTCAACAATCGTAAATCGTTAGATCCTTATTTGTGTATATATATATATATATATATATATATATATGATCGCGATTAAAATCAATAAAAAAAAATATATATATATACATTTTGACGTACATAGATATGGTCATGTAAAATCGTATACGAATATTTTTTTTAGAGAAATATATTTTTTATTGATTTTAATCGCTATCATATATATATATATATATATATATATATATATATATATATATATATATATATATATATATATATGATTGCGATTAAAATCAATAAAAAATATATTTCTCTAAAAAAAATATTCGTATACGATTTTACATGACCATATCTATGTACGTCAAAATGTATATATATATATTTTTTTTTTATTGATTTTAATCGCGATCATATATATATATATATATATGATCGCGATTAAAATCAATAAAAAAAATATTTCTATACATTTTGACGTCCATAGATATGGTCATGTAAAATCGTATACGAATATTTTTTTAGAGAAATATTATATATATATATATATATATATATATATATATATATATATATATATATTAGGGTGGTTAAAAACTTCGATTTTTTCATGTTTTTTTCTTATGATTAGCGGAGCATTAATTTTTTTTTATCTCGATGCAGAAAATGTTAGTGCGTAATCCAACGTAAGTCTAGATATAATTTTATCTGTAACACAATTTTAATGTAAACATTTTTTTTACCGCAACCAATTTGTATTTGCAGATTGAGAACCAACATATGTAATCCGGTTGTGAAAATTGTATCAACCACTTGATGAACAAGAACACGGTGTTTACATCACTGAACGTCTAACAAATATGCGTGCTTTTTTGGAGTAATATGTTGTTTTGGAGTAAGAAAACAAAGTCACACGGACTCGAGAGTTACAAGCCGCGGCGCTGTTGACGCTACTGCACCTTTTTTTCTCCGACTGTACGTGAGTTCTTTTCGCGATTCATTTGACTGTTTCCACTAGTTGCTGTATTGAGATAAGTCACAGTACATGTAGGAAAAAATATGTAATAAAGTTTATTCGAACGATTCGAGCTCCCGTGCAGTTTTTTGGACTTGAATCCTTCACTTTAATCAGGATTATAATAAGTGCTTGATTACTTTTAAAAACATGCAAGTTGTGAACGACATAGCTGAGCGAGCCGTTTCTTTGATGAAAGATTTCAACGGTTTGATTACGAAAAATGAAGACCAAAAACATCTGTTGCAAGTTGTGAGCGAGCACAAAAAAGCCCATCCTGTTTGCGAGAATGGACATTATTGTTCGGCTCGATCTTTGGAGTAATTACGTAAGTTTTTCAACAATCGCATACTGTGATCCAGAATATTTTTTTAAACGTAGTTCGGAATTATTATTTTTATTAAAACTACTTGAAATGAAAACAATCTGTTTATGTCAATTTAAAAAATGCTACAGAGCATAAAAAATGCAAGAAAATTATATTATTATGATGTCTATTGGCGGGGAAAAAAATTGACGAAAAATCGAGAAAAAAATTAAAAGTCGTTCGAGCACTAACTAAAAATTTTTTTAGACCTCTCAAATTTCGTATGAATTACTTTTTCATAACGTAGCATAACGTAGCATAACGTTCATAACATTTTCCGCGACAAAAACAGTGAGTAGGGCGAAAAAAAAATTTGAACCACCTCAATGTATATATATATATATATATAACGTCCATTTATCGATTCGTCACTTATCATTCCGTATCTTGCCGAGTCTCTGGATTTCCACAGTGTCTCTCTCCCCTTCGTGTCCGCGTGAAAAGAATTTCCAAGCGTTTTATTATCCCGGGATTTGACAGTATCGTCCTCGCAATGGCAATGCCGCTGCGCACGGTATCACCGTATACGGGAAAGCGAAGTTGATCCACGATGGGGCTTGATCTCAATTCACGAAGTACGATGATATTTTACAGTGGATGTACATAATGGTTATATAACATTGGCCATATTACGTGTTTTCAGTGCCATACCGAAGGAAAAGGAGGAAAGGCGTAGAGAGATTTACAAACGTATCATTTCTTCTGTGTCCACCAAGAATGGAACGTTATGACAGCGAGGGCCACAAGAAGTACAGAGCTTAATGGTAATCCGGTTCCCCCTTCTGAGATATATATATATATATATATATATATATATATATATATATATATATATATATATATATATATATTGCTCAGAAGGGGAAGAATATATATATATATACATTTATGAATGAATTCGAGTGACTATAAATTGAAATCGTAATATTTTCCAAAGCTACATTTTTGTACGTTCTCTCTCGTTCCCTGTAAGAATAAAAAATTTCACCGTTCTCGTCATCATTCGTATATTTCGTTATTCCCAAGAGGATAAAATTAAAGGGATTTCTGGCATGGCGAATAAATCCCGTTCCATATTGTACCGGTACATTGCTCTCCCTCTCGTATCGGACAAATCCATTTAACTATTTTATTTCCAGCACAACACAACGAGAATTACAGCTGCGACTCGTTGACTCGATGATCGGAGATCAATCATTGCGATTGCTTTTCGTCTCTGAGTGGTTGAAGTTCCGGACGTTTCTTTCGTATAGCCTCGCAATCGTTCAACACGTTGGTTGTCGGAAACATGCATTTCTCTCTCTCTCTCTCTCTCCTCTCTCTCTCTCTCTCTCTCTCTCTCTTCCTCTCTCTCTCTCTTCCTCTCTCTCTCTCTCTCTCTTCCTCTCTCTCTCTCTCTCTCTCTCTTCCTCTCTCTCTCTCTTCCTCTCTCTCTCTCTCTCTCTCTCTCTCTCTCTCTCTCTCTCTCTCTCTCTCTCTTTCTCTCTCTCTCTCTTTCTCTCGCTCTCTCGCTCTCTCCCTCTTTCTCTTTTTCTTTTTGATATCTGAAAGAAGAAAGGAGGCTGGAGTTATATAAGAAGAGGTGTATAAAGTACAAAAGGAAATAGTGGTAATGAGAGTCGATTTATGAAGGCGTGAAATGTATTTTAGATGAAGTGAGAATGCGAAATAAGAAGACAAAATGCAAATGCAACGCAAAGTAGCTTCGGTTAAATAAACTTCATTCATTCATTTTGCAAATTTTTCTCTTTTATTTCAATGTGAATAATTTTTTTCTCTCTCTCTCTCTATCTCTCGCTCTCTCGACAAGCGAATAATTTTTGTTTCGTTATTTTTATATGTACGTCATGTGGAATCTCTGAGACAATGCGAAGGTTATGACGATAATGCGAATTGAAATGTACACACAAAATGAGTTTCTGGCGTGGTTAATGGCTTTTTGTCCTACGTAAAGTATATATATATATATATATATATATATATATATGGTAACACGCGTTTTGACCCGACGACACAATATCCGCAGGATAAAATATCCTCATGACAAAATATCTGCCGATATTATATCCGCTGTCGGTAATTAAGGCGTTACCCCCACTCGTAGCGCAAAAAAAGGCCTTTTTCATGAATCTTTTTAAAGAAAACTACAAAACTTTTTCAATCGATCAATATACCATCTTAAAGAACACATCTTGAATAACTTTCAGTTATTTTTTTATTGAAAAATATTACATTGTTTAGTGGCAAATGGCCGTCAATGAAATAATGTTTTTATATACACGGTTTGCGGTGACCAACATTGCGGCGAAGTGGATCATCTGGAAAAAAAAATGCGGATGGATTTAGTCAAATATAAGTATAAACTAGTCTTTAATCGAAGGATTTAAAAAAATATTCATTTTTCACAAAATGGCGGACAGTGAAAGTTAATGGTTCGATTTCAACGAAAAAAACGGCCGTTTTTTTGGCTATAAAACGGCCATTTTTTTTTCGAAAAAAAAAATCGAACGATTAAAGACTACATTTTTATGTATTAAATAAGCCTGAAAAATTTCAAGAAGATCGGTTCATTAGTGTTCGAGTAATCTTGGTCACCGACTTCAGAAATGCCATTTTGAGAAAAACGCGTTTAAAGTTTCTCTTTCAATGCTCTTCCAACGCGGATTCTTCTCTTTCAACGCTCATATCTCAGTCAATTTTGTTCGGATAGACTTGAAATTTTCAGGACATATCCTCGGATACTTATACGTCAAAAAAATGTAATAAAAAAAATCGATTTTTTCAAAATCGCAAGTGGGGGTAACACCTTAAATGTTGAGGCGTTCGTGTGAACCACGCAGTTGTCGGAAAATTTTTGAATGTGATGAAGGCGGAACGGAATATTACGGAGGTTGTTCTTTCTCAGTTGAAATCGGGTTTAAGAATGACTACCAAACGTTGGAAGGCATATCAAAATGTAGAAGAGAGAATAAAAAAATGTAGTAGGGAAGGCCAATGACATGGATCATATACAATATTTGCGTGGCATTGCTAGCAATAGCTAGATACAAATATTTTTATATATACAAAATTTTTATAATAAATACAATATATACTATATAGAAAAATTTAATAATAAAGAAATAAGTGCAATGAAGAAGCTCGTATTATGGCCCCACCCCACTATCTCACACACCCCACAAAGGTGTTTTGCGCGCGACCCCTTTGATGTGGTGGACGAGATCTAGGATTTTGTCTCGCGGATGTTTCGTCATGAGAATATTTTGTCTTTCGGATATTTTGTCCTCGGATATTTCGTCGCGGATATTTTGTCGTCGGGTCAGATGTGACGTAGCCATATATATATACACATTAAGGGGTATATATACATTAAGGGCTGTTTTAAGGGGGTTTCTCACTTTAGACGCTGAATAAGGCTATTTTCGTGCATTTTTTTAATAGGCTTATATTATAGAGATTGATATAAAAGTTGTTACACTTTCGAAATACATTTAAAAAATTCTTTATTTACGTCACTATTTATAGACGAAAATGGTAGTTAAAAAATGTCCTAAAAATTGGAGGTCTGCGCTATTGATGAAATTTCGGAGATGGATCATCCGAAACAAAAAATCAAACGGTTTGAGATTCAGTAAATTAGTGGCTATAGCGCATATAATATGATTTTCGATATATGCAAAAGTCCCAAAATGGTAGACATTTTTCGAAAAAAAACCGTGTTTTTCACCGTTATTGGCAAAAAAATAGTAATTATCAAAATAAAAAAATCCTCGATATGCGCTATAGCTATAGTTGTAAAGACCATGTGGTCGAAATTTCACAAGGATGGGTCCAGTTGTGTCGAATATTTTATCAACAAGCGGTCGAAAAACGCTGTTTCGAGGAAAACGCGTTTAAAGTTTATTGGGTTACATAAATACGTAAAAAGATTGGTTTAATGTATTTCGAAAGTGGATTTATTAAATCCAATTTTTATTACTCAATAAAACTATTTATTAGATCAAAATCTACAATATAAACCTATTTTAAAAAATCATGAAATGCCTTTTTTGCCGTATAAAGTGAGAAGGCCCCTTAAGAACGTTCATCAATTTTTAAAAACGAGTCGTTGATTGTGTCATCGGACGTTCCAGGAAATGAAGTTCATATAAATATGCTTACAGTTATGTAAAAGTGATTTCGGAGACATTGGAATTTACTTGATATTGAGGAGGAGTGGGTGGAGTAGGGATTGGGATATTACGAGTACGGTCCTCGAAACCGAATGTCGTCATAATTGACTTTCTCCATGTACGTGGACGTATATTTATGTGTATTTATACCTAGTTTACTCCACGTTCTCCCCCCGAGGGGTCGTCGGGACGGTCCGTTTGATGGACTCTTCCATCCGTGGTTGTTTTCCCTTCACGGGGATCAAAGCGATCCAGGAACGCTCAACATGCCACGTAGTCTCGGGAATCGTATCAATCTCTCTGTCTCGCGATGTCGAGAGGTAAAGTCCAAGGGAGTGGAACTCTCTGGGTCTCTCGCTCTCTTTCTTCCCGAGGGAGAGAGAGAGAGAGAGAGAGAGAGAGAGAGAGAGAGAGAGAGAGAGAGAGAGAACTTTAAGGCTTCTAATATACATAAATTCGCAATTGACGATCTTTTTTCCCTAAACTTCAGAATTAGCTATTTTCAAACTAAAGTTTCAGCATTTTTTTAAAGTGTCAGGTTTCAATGACACAAAAAGAATTAGTTTTTGTGAGAAATTCAATAATTTTTTTCAGTCTTTGGGAACGAGTCGTTTTTTAAAAGAAATTCAATTTTTCTTCTTTTTTTAGTCCGCATGTCCTTTTTTTTGCAAATTAAAAAATTAGTCATTTTTAAACGAAAGTTTCTGCAATTTTTGAACGTACGAAGTTTTGAGAACACAAAATGGATTCGTTTTTCTAAAAAAATTCAATAATCTTCGTATTATTGGGAACGAGTCGTTTTTTTTCAAAGAAATTCAATTTTTCTTTTTTTTTGGTCTCAATGTACTTTTTTTCGTAAATTTAAAAATTAGCCATTTTGAAACGAAAGTTTCTGCAATTTTTGAACGTATGAAGTTTCGAGAACACAAAAAGAATACGTTTTTCTGTTCAATAAAAATTCAATAATCTTCTGATCTTTAGGAACTAGTCATTTTTTCAAAGAAATTCCATTTTTAGTCGTTTCTTTTTTGCGTCCCAATGTCCTTTTTTTTAAATAAGTATCAAGACTATTCATTTTCAAACGAAAGTTTCAGCAATTTTCATAAGTATGAAGTTTCGAGAACACAAAACGGATTTGTTTTTGTGAAAAATTCAATAATTTTCTTGTCCTTGGGCATAAGTCGTTTTTTGAAAGACATTCAACTTTTCTTCCCTCCTTTTTTGGTCCCGATGTCCTTTTTTTTTGTCTCGCCTCAATTTCGAACTACCGAAAAATGCCAATGTTCTCTTTCATTGTCAACGTCACGCTTCGAACCTTCGAATTGAAAAAAAAATTAGTCCCTTTGTTTTTCGGTGGATATTGATTTATCTCGCATTATTGCCGAGAAATGAATCTTCTTAATCGGAATCTCGCATTGCCGAATAGTGTGTTTGAAAAAAAAGTGTGGTTATTTTTGAGCTCGCGGCTGGGCACTCGTTCGTATTACGAATGCACGAGCAGGTGGGAGGGTGAAGCGAGGAAGGAGGGAGCGGATTCGTGTAATCGACCACGACGTGAACGAAGCCTTCTATCATTAATCAACTGTAACGTAGGATCCTGGCATCACGTGTGTCCCATTGGGCTTGCTCTTGTTGCAATATGGACGAGCTTCGATGGTCCATTTATTTACCATTAACGGCTCATTAGTGCGACCCGCTGTAAATTCTCACAGGCCTCTGCATTCTCCATATATATATCTATCTATCTGCCCATCTATCTATCTATCTACGTACATATATATATTTTGCTCTCTCTTTGTTCGATTATAATGAATGCTTTTATCCGTTCAATTATAGTAATAGTCTTATAGTAATAGTATTATATAGTAGTATTATAATAATGGTATTATTATAGCAATAGTATTTCAATTATACTAATTGTAATAGGATCAATATTCATGATAAATAAATGTTTAAAAAACGACGTGAGGAATCATTTCAAAAAATATAAACACATGGAATTCCTTGGAAAAAGGAACACGTTAATATTTTTTCAGTCCCCTTATTTCGATGATGCAAACAAACGTTTTGGTCTTCACTTCGAATATTCAATTTTACAGATGATCCACCTACGAAGCTTCAATTATTATACATCATACATCTTTTTTTTCACTCTCCTCATTTCGACGACCAATTCGATGATGAAAACAAACGTTTTACTCTTCAACACGAAGATTCAACTTTATAGACGATCCACCTACGAAAATTCAATTATATATCATACGGGTGAAATTGAAAAGCTTTCCCCCTTTCAACATCCCTGCATTGAAAAATTAAAAAAAAACTGCAAAACGAAGTCTCACATAATCGTTCCCCCTTATCCGTCTTCGATCCAGAACCCTTAAAAAAACTTTGTTTTTCTCCTGCGTTACGGAGCCCTGTAAAAATGAAGCTCAAGAGCGTGATCGAGTGCACAGACGCGCGATCGCGTTCTCAATTCGCCGTACGTATCGTGGTCCAGCGGAGCTTGGACGCGTAGGTGCGTCGATGCTTTCGGACACGGCCGTGTATCTGAGGACGTCGGTGATCTGTCGGTAGCCTCGAGCACCAATGCACATAGGAAAACGCGGGGGAAGCCCAGGGAGACGCGTATATGGATCGGTCACCTGGGAAATTCGAGATCGTCGATGTGCGATCCACGCGAGTGATATCCCGTGATGGGATTCGGCGATGTGCCATTCCGCGTGTAACACGACACACACGGTGGGTACGCGGGGCTCGCGATGCACCAGGAGTCAAGTCTCTCTCCCTCTGTCCCTCTCTCTCTCTCTCTCTCTCTCTCTATATATATATATACATACATATATATGTATATAAATATATATACATATATATACATATATATACATATATATACATATATATATATATATATATATATATATATATATATATATATATATATATATATTCATATGGGTTGGGACGCGGTGAAGCGGGACAGCCATCTGATAGATGGTAATGCCCGGAATGACACATGGACCGGTCAAATCGTACAGCTATAAATTTACTGAATAACCACGTAAGCCAAGAAATTCTGGATGCTTTGCTGGCGAGAGTCCTCTGTGAGTTCGCGAGACCGCTCTCTCTCTCTCTCTCGCTCGCATTCTCTTACTCTATCATTGTCTCTCCTCCATACTCTTTTTCTTCGTTTCTTTCGCCTATTATTTACGGGGAAAATGTAGAATGGATACGGGGCCCTCTGGTATCAGTGGGTCATCCGGTTCTCTCTCTCTCTCTCTCTCTCTCTTTCTCTCTTTCTCTCTCTCCCTCTCTCTCTCTCTCTTTCTCTTATTCTCTCTCCTCTTCATCGCTTTGATTTACCTTTATTTTCAGTCAGGGCTTCCCCGAACGAGACGACGATAGTTTTGCGGGATTCTTTACGCGCGCGCATGTGTGTGTGTGTATCACGTCTGAAGCCGCATCCAGCTAGTGACCGTAGCACACTATATATATATATATATATATATATATATATATATATATATATATATATATATATATATATATATATATATATATATATATATATATATATATATATATATATATATATATATATATAGATATACCGGGTGTCCCGTTTTAATCTTCCATGTGATTTATCTCGAAAAATACTGCTCCGATCAAGTATTGAGTAAAACAAAGCTTCGACGCTTCCATGGGGAACGTTAAAAAAATGTTCTTGTCCCAAAATTCAAAATGGCGACGTTATGATAACTGACATGTTTTTTTTGACAGGGGATAATGAATTTTTCACCAAAACATTTATCATGGCATAACTAATAACTTTGTAGGAAAAGTTTTTTAGTAACGTTCATATTTTTTTGGTTAGAATACCATTATTTTGCTATTTTAGCGCTATCCAGAATGTACCATGCGGTGGTTTAACTTCAACACCCCTAGTTCAAGTGTGCGCGTGTGTGTGAGTTTGTTCGGGTTTGTATGGGTTTTTTTTCTGTAACCCAAACGAACCCAAACAACGATTAGTTCTGTGCGGCTCGACACTTCGGCTAAAAAATGGTATTCTAACCTGAAAATCAACCCGTTCGAAAAAATGTTCCTACAAAAGTTGTGAGTTGTGGCTAGATAAATGTTATGGCGAAAAAAAATCGTGATCCTATTTTTTTTTCAACGTTCCGGCCATCTTAACGTCGCCGTTTTTTACTTTTGGTCCAAAAACAACTTTTTTACGTCCCCCTGTGAACCTTCAAAGTCTTATTGTACTCAATACTCGATCGGAGCAGTATTTTTCGAGATAAATCAGGTGTAAGATTGAAATGGGACACCCGGTACATCCAAGTAGAGCACGATGAGAAGAATGTGAAATCCTGTTTTTCCGAATAAAGTCTTCTATTTCCGGAGCCGTTTACCTTCTCAAAACCGACATGGCTAGCTGACCACTACATGAAATCACACATTTATTTTCATTCGCTTATATCTCGTAAATATGTAAATAAACTCCATATATCTGTCACTAAAGTCAATATTGTGTATGTGTGTGTGTGTGTGTGTGTGTACCCACGTACACACGAAAGGGAGAGAGAGAAGAATAGGGATCGGGAGAAAATAAGCACACACACACATACACACACACACCCATATATAGGTATATAGATTGTTGAATTCAAGGAGCTCACTCATGCATGTGAGCTTCTCCACCAATATATATATATATATATATATATATATATATATATATATACACACACATTTACACATACTTATGTAACTACATGTAGATATATATGAAAACACTGTTTGCTGCAGCGGATTGTGTGCCGCCCGCGCGGCGCGAACGAGAGCTTCAACGTCGCGATGACGCCACGGGCGATATAAGGGGTTGTGCGAATACGGCGCGCGCGTGGGTGTGTGTGTGTGTGTTAGTGTAGGTGTATGTGAAAACGACCTCGTCGCGGAAGAGCTGCGCCACCGCAGCGAAATTGAAAAGTTCCTTTCGTTTATTTTTTTGAACGAAGAAAACACACGAGATTCTCTCCCTTCCTTCGGCGTGAATGCTTGGCCTCTGTCAAGTCTCGTTCACCAATTGCGATTCCGCCGCGCTCTCCACTATTCTTATTCCAGCCTTGTTTCTTGAACGGTCAGACAATATCATATATATATAAATATAAATATAAATATATATATAAATATATATATATATATATATATATATATATATATATATATATATATATATATATATATATATATATATATATATATATATATATATATACACACACACACATATATCTCTGATACGAATGATTGCCCGAGGCTTACCATCCGTGTTTGGACGGGACCACGCGCGCGAGAGCAAATTCAACCCTCGGAGAGTCAGGAAGTTTAATTACTGCCGGAGCAATGACGAAGACGACTCGGGTGAACTTCTATTGCTACTACGTTGGTCCACACGGCGATGGTGGCCGGCAAAGGTGGATGGGGGGCTTCGAACAATATTACGCACGACCTCGCGGCTTTTCTCCTCGCAAGTCTCGAACTCGTGACAAAGGGTGCCGGGTAGCATGTCAAAACTGCCCCGGAGCTGTTGCCTCTCAATACTTGGGGGATCGTTTTGATACTGAAGAAGAATAATTCACGCGAAATTTTAGGTCTTCATATTCAATAATTTTCGAGTTTAAAAAAGAAAGCGTATCCTCGGTTTTTTAAATTTTCTATTGGTAAAAGTAAAAATTGAGGGATGGTTATTTTTTTTCCAGTTATGGGCAAAATAGGACAGAATGTTTTTTTTCGGATTTACGGTAAAAGCTGAGTGCAGTAAAATAAAGAAAATGAAAATGATTTGTTAAGGATGTTCCTTTAGACATGCAATTAGCGAAGTTTGATGGAAGACTCCGCTTATACCTCTTTGTAATCAGGGATATTGAAGTTTTTTCTCGATTTGATTCTTGACTATTTTTTTTTTCAGGATTCCGTTAAGGAATTCAAAAGACTTTCACACGCCAAATTTCAAGATGATCGATCAAGCTTTGATATACAAAAACAGATTAAAAAAGAAATTTCAATGTTTTAAGCTTCGAATCGATTGGAAAAAAAAACGGTGCATACGTCGGTGTGTATTATAGAACGGGCTCTCATCGAACGTCATCATTGTGAGCACCTTTTGTAGGAGTAATTGTTTGTACCATTCTTAAAATCGATTTTAGGCTACAAACATTGAAATTTCCTTTTATACTAAATCTCGAACAATCATATCCAAACTTGGTAGGCGAACTTCTTTTCAGTTCCTGGATAAAATGTTGAAAAAAAATAGTCGTCTCAGTTTAAAAAAAACGAGGCGAACTTGAAATATCCGAGGCGCCTCCACCTAAATAAACTTCGAAGCCACCACTCGATGACCCTCTTCGAACTATGCAACTTTTGTAGGAAAAGTTTTCTTCTATGGCTGATAGGTTAGAAAATATCTCGACTGTTAAGGGGCTATAACAGTGTGACACTTTAAAAAAATCGATTTTTTTTTGGCTTTTTCGACAGTTAATAATTTCAAGAATATCCTGTAAAAAAATCAAGGCCGTGTCTCTAATCATTTTATCTTGCAAAAATCGATAGTTGAATCTTTAAACGCGTTTTTCTCGAAATGAGATTTTTCAAATTTGCTGACACTGTAACTCAAAGAGCAATTATCCGATTGACTTGAAATTTGAACTGAGTACTCGTGAATATATTTACTCTGCAATGACGTACGATATTTTTGATTGGATGGAAATTGACGATTTGGCATTGAAAAAAACGACCATTTTCTAGGCAAGAAAACAGACTTTTTTCATAACTACGCCATTTTGTTAGATTTTGATATTTTTCGAAAATCCTAGGTCATTGTACAGGAAATACCTTTCAGTTTAACGACATTTTTTCCGTTTTCGGTTTCAGCTACTCAATCGGCCGCAATCATGTCAGCAGTGGAGGAACTTTTTTGTTCGCGCCTCCGAAGGCAGCGCATAAGTCGCTTGGATCTCAATACTTTTCTATGGAAAAATGATCTAATATAGGTCAAATATAGCCAAATATATTCTTAATTTCCCGAAACATTTAATGGAGTACTTTTCTTCCAAAAAATTCCCGAAAATCACCAAAATGTTCAGCGTTCACACTAGTATAGCCCCTTAATGGTCGTTGCCACACCCGGTATATATATGGATTTACATATATCTCAGTCCTCACCTCGGCGCACGTACTCCCGATAAGTTACTCTCGCCTTGCGTCCTCGGCGCGATAGATATAACTTTTATTTTCGCTGTTCACGGCGCCTCTCTCGTTCGCGCGACGCATTTCGCCCCTCGTCTTTTTTTTTGTAACTCGATGTGCTCTCCTCGTCGTGCCCGCCCATCTACCCAGGGAATTCAATATAGAGAGAGAGAGAGAGAGAGAGAGAGAGGGGTACGTATTTATTCCTCAGTTCCAGCTGGGCCTCCCGGAAGGGTTGAAGGAACGGAGTGTGGAAGGAATAGAGGAGAGAGAGCGCGGGAGAAAGAAAAAGACTTCGCGATGTAGTTCAATGAAATTTATCTTTGCAGGATGTAAGAGAACGAATTGTGCGGACACGCGATTTCAACGTTTGATCCATTCTGTCCATATACGACCCCCTAGATGCCAGAAGTAGAATATATATATATATATGTATGTATGTATATATATAACTTATATATAACTTAATATTTATAAAAAATTTTTTATAAAATATATATAAAATGTATATTATATAATATAATATATAATTTTATATAATTATTAAAATATAATAATTATATATAAATATTTATATTTATATATAATTATTTATATATATATATTATATATTATATATATATATATATATATATATATATATATATATATATATATATATATATATGGGTGGCACAAATTTGAGCTCGATTTTTTTTCGTTCTCTTTCCACCCATGAATTTTATGCTTTATAGTATTTTAATTATCCTCGCAACAGCTCCAGCCAGCCAATGAATATTTAGTGGTCGCTCAACAGCTTCGAAATTTCCAATTGTCGCAATTTTTTTCCCTTCTCACTCATAAATGTAACATTTTGTAAAATGTTCAAAACAATTAATCCTTTTTTCCTTTAGAAACGAATTTTTTAAATTAACCTCACACTTCTAACCCGATAAAACGGGGGACCTATTGTTTACGGACAAGAGCTTTGAAGAACTATTTTATGAGAACAAAGATTATATTTCTTGGATTAGTGGTGTGAGGTAAACTTGAAGAAAAAAACTGTTTCTAAAGAAAAACGATTGATTATTTTGAAAATTTTACAAAGCGTCAAATTTATCAGTGAGTAAAAAGAATGGCGATTTCGAAGCTCTTGAGCGGCCACTAAATATTCATTGACCGGCTAGAGCATCGCGAGGTTAATTTGAAAATTATAAAGCGTAATTTTCATGGGTAAAAAGGGAACGGAGAAAAAATCGATTTTATCATGAAAATTAGAATTTTTGGGAGGCTTGAGCAACATCTAAATATTTGTTGACCGCTCGTAGATTTCGCGACAATTTTATTTTTCTTTGAAGAAGATAATTGTATGGAGAGAAGGGGGAAAAAATAGAGCAAGATTTTTTTCCCTTCTCACTATCCAATTTTCTTCTTTAAAGAAAAAGAAAATTGTTAATATATATATATATATATATATATATATATATATATATATATATATATATATATATATATATATATATATATATATATATATATATATTCATTTGTACAATCTCTTTATGTCAAAACATTAAAATCGTATACAAATAAAGTCTGTCGAATATAAAAATGTTTACACACTTAACAACGATTTGTACGATCCCTTTCTTCTATAAATAATGAGTGGTACAAATTTTTAATTATATTTTCAAATAGGTGATTGATACTTTTTTATTTTCAATTGAAATACATGACTAATTTCAGCGGCTAGTGCTATTAGAGAAAGCTATGTAAATATACACATTGTACTTACACAGAGGGTAAATAAAGTATTCTCATACTTCGTTTGACTGAAATAACTCCTCAAAGAAATGATCAATATATGCGCAGATTTTTACTCGGTAGCTTATTTCAAATTTGAATACGAAAATGCGTTGAAAAATAAATATGTACGGATAATTTAATATAAATAACGCATGTTAATAAAAATATCCAGAAAATTCACACAGGAAAAGGAGGTTTGAAAATAATGTTTTTATCAGTAATGCGTACAATATGTATGTATACATTTATGATTACTCGGATCGACGAAATTATACATTCACAGCTGTCCAACGAGATATTGAGGTAAACGCTGAAATATTTGATTACCCCGAGTAGTTAGATGGAATAAATAATTCTCAAAATAACCTAACATTCTCAAATTATTTCTAAGCTTATTCCTAAGCTTATTTCGAATCTAAATATGAAAATGAATTAAAAAATAAATATGTACGTGTTATTTAATATAAATAACGCATGTTAATAAAAACATACAGAAAATTCACACAGAAAAAGAACGAGCTGTGCAAATCCTTTTTTTTTATCAGTAATGTGTACAACACAGCTGTCCAACGAGATATTGAGGTAAAATATTAAAATATTTGATCACTCCGCGTTACATCGATGAAATAAATAATTCCAAAAATGACCTACTTTTCCTTTTCTCGAATGATTAAAATAACCTCATATTCTATTTTTCAATAAATAATTCTTGTACTGAAAAAATTAATTCGTTCGTCCATCCAAAATTGAGTTGGTTTAACAAAATTGTATATTATAATACGTTCAACTTGATTTTTGATTGGCATAACAAAACAGTATAGTTGGGCAGTAACCAAAGATACATTTAAACTATCTGCTTATTTAGGATGTCTGAGCCACTGCTAAAACAACACAATTTCGAGACAACAAAATGCATTTTGCACATTCAACGATTCTTTTTTGTCAGTGTGGAAATCGTTGAACAGGGAATACAGTCGGCTAGAAGTACTTTTCTTCTCGTTTCATGGATGTGCTTCTCGCGGACGCAAGGAATTCGATCCATGGCTCTGTGTGTCGTCAATGGGAGATGGTCACTCCAGGAATATTCAGCGCCGACGTGGCCCACATGAAAGCCTTGCTTCCGCAGAGCCAAGCTGGATAATAAAATCTCTTCTCTTCTTTTCTTCCTCTCTCTCTTCCCCTCTCTCTCTCCCTCTCTCTCTCTCTCTCTCTCTCTCTCCCCCTCCCTCCCCCTTCTCCCCTCCTCTCTCTCTATTTCTCTCTCTCTCCCCCTCGCCCCTCTCTCGCCTTATCAGAAAAAGTTGCTCGTATCTAACGAACGCGTCCGTCGAAGAGGCAAAAGAAAAGACCATCGAAAAAAGAAAGGTCGAAAAGGAAGTAAAATAAATAAACCTCGCGGCGATTCGATTCACGTATACGCGTTACCGCGGGCGCAGTGAAGAGACCGTAATAACTCGAAGATCCCGCGCCCACCGCCAACGGGAGCCGAGGCTTTAACCCGCGCACAATTTTGATGCGCGCCTCGCCAAAGATACAAGCCTCCCCTCGTCGTCGCACTTCCCCTGGCCGACAACCACCGCAGCTTCCTGTCGGATATAAGATTTTTATACTCCACTTCGCGGAAGCGACCAGCGCACTCGTCCGCCAACGCAATTCTCCACACGTACTCCGAGCATGGCCAACGTGGCCAGATTTATTTCCGACGTCGCAGAAGGATTGATGTCTGCTTTTTTTCTTTTTTTTTTGGTTTAGTTAAAGTGGAGGAGGGAAAAAACTGCCCAGATTTTATAAAAGATATGAATATAAAAGTCGTTGGGCTTGACGAATAAAGTCTTGAAATACATTTAAAAAAAAAAATGAATTCATTTTTATACATTTTTAAGTACAAAAACTATAGTTTAACGTAACGCCTCAAAAATAGGTGCGCTAGGTAACTCCCTCACACCTCGGGATGGGCTTGTCTGAAACAGACAAATCAAAGTCCATTAGATTCAGTATGACACCAGCTACGTTTTCAAAATCTAGCTCCATCGTATCTCTAAAACTAATAACCCGATTCTCTTGAAATTTGAACTACATATTGTAAACATGATTCGTAACAAGATGACCATCGATGGTTTTAAAATTTTGATTTATACTCTTTACTTTGCGAAAAACTGCGAAAAAACGCGTTTTTCTATTACTTTTTTCGTTTTTCATCTGCCATTTTTTTATTTTTTAATAAAACTTTATATCCGAGAGTCATTTTGTAGCTGGTGTCATACTGAATCTAATGGACTTAGATTTTTTGTTTCAGACAAGCCGTTGCCGATTTGTGATGGAGCTACCTAGCCCATCTATTTTTGAGGCGTTACGTTAAAGTATAGTTTTCGTACTTAAAAATGAATAACAATCAATTAAATTTTGTTTTAAATGTTTTTCAAGACTTTATTTATCAAGCCCAACAACAGATATATTCACAAAAGATATATTCATATCTTTTATGAAATCCTAAAAAAAATCGAGAAAATAGCCTTTTTGCGTGGCTCCAAAGTGGACTGGCCCCTTAATTTCGTGCAACACAAATTGTCCGAGATATTCGCGTTCAACGTCCAACGCTGAACGAACAGTGACACAGTAGTTGCTCAAGCGTGATTTCTTTTTATCCGAGTATCAAGGGGGAGATACATTTAGGAGAGGAAAAAATTTCCTGACGTTCATGATTTTTTTTAGAAGGAAATATTTCTTCCATATTTGTTAGACTTAGGGTATGGTTTATTACTGCATTTGGCTGTTACATGTCATTTTATTTTCTTTATCAATCTTCAAAAATGCCGGAGTCATAAGCTGATTAAGACTCCGCCATTTGTTTATTGAGAATAATAAAGAATAATAATTATAATTAAGAATGAGATGAATATTAAGAATATTAAGAATAACAAGAATATTAAAAATAATTAGAATATTAAGAATATCAGAAATAATAAGAATATTAAAAATAATTAGAACATTAAGAATATTGAGAATAATTCAGAATACATCTTTAAAAAAACGGTCTTCTAAACTGTATTTTCAAAACTGGCGTGACGTACAGCTAAAAAACTAATCAACCGATTCTGATGAAATTTAGTAGAAATCTTTCTAACCTTATTGTCTAAAACATCAGCCTTAATGTTTGTGAAAATTAAAAAAAAAAGTATTTTTTTATTGCAAAATGTGGCCATTTTTTTCGGTAAATTCAATCTCTTTGTTTAAAGTGTACTATTTAATCGATTTTCAATATTTCTCACTTTTTTGTTCATATTCTGCGTATGTGCATTAATGTACGAAAAATCTTCTTTGGTTTTTTTTAAAGTTAATTTCGCCGACGCTACGTGTCACGCCGTCTGACAGCACCCGCCGCATCCCGTTTAGAAGGCCGTGCCACACCCGTTATTTTTAAAGATTAAGGGAGACTTTGTCCTTGAAATGCAGTGGGAGATGTTAGCGGCTCAACATGAGCAGCTAGAAGAAGAGGAGGGATGCCTCTATGGACCAGGCATTGCCGATTAGCGGTAATTATAAACACATTTGTGTAAACACATTACAAAACTTTAAACGCGTTTTTCTCGAAAACACGTTTTTAAAAATGGCTGACATTCTCCTGACCGCTGTAATTAACATATCGACCTGAAATTTGGAGAGCATACTCAGAAAATATGTCTTCACAGAATGACGGATCGTTTTTTCGATAGATACATTTTTGCATTTATTATTTATCTTTTTATGCGAAAAAAACGCGAAAATTCGATTTTTTTTAAATTGCCGCCATTTTCCGAAATTTGTACTAAACGAAAAACCCATCCGTCATTCCATGACCAAAGGATCACAGATTGATAATATGCTTTGAATTTGTGTTTCAGATCAACAAAGAGGGGGCAGTGATGTCAGCCGTTTACCTCCCGCGATTTGAGGACCTGTTTTCGCGGAGTGCAACGGCCGCCATTTTGGTTTTTTTTCAACAACAAATTTTTTTAACGTTCTGTATATCATGAATAAAAGCAAGAAAAAAACCGCACTCAAAAAGCTTTACTCGTTTCCTTTAAAAAAAATAAAATGTAAACACCTGAAATATGGCACTTTAAGGACAAAGTCTCCCTTAATACTTAATTTAAAAATACCATGTAACAGCCAAAAGTAGTCATAAAACATACCCTAAGTCTAAAAAATAGTGCAGAGGTCTTTCCTTTAAAAACAAAATAATGAAAATCAGAAATTTTCTCCTCGCCTAAAGGTGTCACCCCCCTTAAATAATTAACGAAAATAATTGGATCGTGTTATCGATTCACAAAGCGGTCTCTGTGTTCATTATTTTCCGCCGAAAAAACTTTAAGAAAAAAAAAATTCCCTCGTCGCCATTCTTTAGTTCTTGGATTCTGAACACAAACTCTAAAAAAGCTCTACAAAAAAGGTGACTTGTAAAATTGTCGTGGATTTAATATTTATCACGTAATTAGCAAAAACTGTCAAATCACGTAATTAGCAAAAACATCATTTATTCCAAAAATCGATCATTATGGTGAAAACTGGAGTTTGACGTCGAAAAACTGCAACTTATTTTTCGTATGCAATTAGAAATATGAAGAGATTCGTAGCGCACTCAATAACAATATGTAAACAATATTTGAATTTCCAATTTTATCAATTTTATCATACATTGTGATAAATTAAAGCCATCCTGCTTTACCGACAAGCATCCGTTCTACGGATGAGTTGCTCCCCATGCTTGCCGCAATCCTCGTTAACCTCGAAATAAATGTATGTCTACTGTTTCCACGTGAGGCACATGTCTCGATTCAGCGCTTGACACATGTGCTCGACGTCTTAAGTTTAGGAAATTGCGATGACGTTCCATGACCGTAATTTACGTAAAAATGTATTTTTAATTGGTGATGCTGACTCACAAATAATTGGAAGCAAATTGCCTTCAAAATTGCAGGTGTTAAAAGCACTTTTTTATAATACCCGGGTTCTAAAATTAATGATACATGAAAGTGCCACAATAACTGCCAAAGAACTGTTTGTGTTTTGGGATAAAGCCGGTATACCGGTAAAAACTTTGCCAGAATGCATGAAAAAAATCAAAAAGTTACATGCACGCTGCAATCCATTGCAAAAAAGTCCTGGAAAAAATCATTTTTTTCATATAAAAATTCGACAGCTCGGTGGGGTGGGTCAGAATTATTGGACAAACTTCCGCTTGCGGCCAATTTTTTTTCTATATATGTTGATTACATTCGAGGAACAATACCAAAGAATTTCCAACATCACCAAATTAAGAACCACCCTAATATATATATATATATACATGCGACCGCGTGTGCACCCAACCGGACGCTTCATCACTGCGATCTCGTATCACACCTTTTATCACTGTCTGCTTCTCGTAACCCACGCCGGACTCCAACTACGCCCCTTAATTATTGCAGCCTTCCCTCTCCCCGCTGATCCACCTTACCGCCCCCGTATCCCTCTACAAGTGTATAATTACTGTGGAAGCGACCACGAGCACCTGCCGCGCGCTCATCATTGTTGTATAAGAAACACGCTAATTGTATGAATCGCGTGCATGATCGAGGATTATATATGAACGCGCGTTCTGGAGGTTGCAACGCTTCCAACAATCGGGGTCGCGATGGGTACGTGGTCGAGAATTCTTGACTAGTATATACAGGGTGTCCCAGAAATAACGTACGTCCTCCTAGCATCTGGTAGGGAAAAAAATTCTGAGACGAAAAGTCCTCAGTAATTTTTTTATCAGACGCATGGATAATAACTTATGAATAAAAATAAATAGCCAATCAGGTGCGCGCTACAGCGGAAAGGCAGCGTAGAGGGGAGGGATAGGGGAATGCCTTGTAATTGCGTGCGCCTGAAAATGTGTGCGGAGAATTCCGAAAGCATGTGTGCAAGTGTGTGTATGTGTGTGTGCGTGCGTGCGGGTGTGTGTGTGTGTGCGCGCGTGTGTGCGTGTGTATGCGTGCGTGTGTATGTGTGTGTGTTTATGCACTTGCACACATGCTTTCGGGATTTTCCCTCCGCACACATTTTCAGGCGCACGCAATTACAACGTATTCCCCTATCCCTCCCCTCTACGCTACCTTTCCGCTGTAGCGCGCATCTGATTGGCTACTTATTTTAATTCATAATTAATTATGTATGCGTCTGATAAAAAAATGACTGAGGACTTTTCGTCTCAGAATTTGTTTTCCTACCAGATGCTAGAAGGGCGTACGTTACTTCTGGGACACCCTGTATATATACAGGTTGTCCCAGAAGTAATTATCCATTCCTGCTGTGAATGGATGATCCTGCAACTGTCGGTAGGTCAGATCATGACCTGCTATATGCTGGAAATCCAGTTTAGCAAAAGTCCCACGGTTTTGGAGATAAAAACAATCTGCTTTTGTTTTTTCACATTTTTCACAAATGATAACTTTTTTTACTTGGTGTTTTTCAAAATACTCTTTGTTATTTGTTTCATCTAGAAAAGTCTTCTTTTTAACCATAAATGTTAAGGAAACTTTATGAACAAAATATCTTATACAGAATTTTCATACACGGAGAGAATTGAAAAGTAATTTTTGTCGTGAATTTCACGGTAAAAGTTACCGTGATATATTTCAATGTGGTGACAAGTGAGAAAAACATAATAATTCGTATGCGACAAGTTTTTTTTAACTCACGTTACAGAAAATTTCAAATACGTAGCAAAAATTGCACTATTCAAGAAGGGTAGAAATTGGAGACAGTAAAATTTAGCATGTTTTTTCGAAAATTTACCTACTGTCGGTTAAAAATTACCAACCGCACCGTACGCGGCATTTTTACGATACTGCACAGTAAAATTTACCTGCGTCAACCTCACAAGAAAAATTTCCCAAAAGGCTGGTAAAATTTATATATCTTCCCCCCCCTCATTGTGACCGTTTATTTCCTCTACTGTTTTTGTTTGCCTTTTTTCTCTCTCCACCTTTCTCGCTGTTCCCCCCTTGCGACCCAGCCGACTTCCCCCTCTGTGTCTTATTTAGCCGTGAAATGCCGAAGAAAAACATTTCACGACGAAATGGTACGCAACTGAGTTTCGGACCCGGGACTCCCGGTTTAAAGGCGAGCACGCTAACCACTAGACCATCGCTCCGATTCCTTCGTAAAATGTATTTTTTCTTCAAAGACCGGTGCTATAATAATCATAATAATAACCGAAATAATAATAACCATAATAATAATAACGAATATTCTTTATTATTGAAAAATTGGTACAAATTAGCGCTGTTTGTTTTTTGTTGGGAAATTTTTTTTCTTTCATATAAATTGGTATACTCAACAAACGGATAAGGCGAGAAACTCGATTATTAGAATTTATTTTTCATTTAATACTACAATTTTTTTACAATACTTTTCGTACCATCGTTGGCTCGAGTGATGTGACTAATTTGCGCACATATTATTTTGTCAACATTTGAAATCGTAAAATCGTATTCACTCTTAAAAATTTCATAAGCAGTTCACGCGGTTTAGACGAACATTTTTTGAGAACTCCCATCGCGCCATATAAGGAATAGATAGACCACTGAAACGAGACCGCGCACCCCTACTTGGTATGAAGGGAAATTTTTACCATGCAGTGCCTCAAAATTACCGTACCGTACCCCACGATAATTTTCACCGAGGGCACAATACATTTTCCTATAACACTCATTAAATTTTATAATAAATCTTAAAATAACTGTTATAAAGACGATACTTTTTTATAGAGATTTTTAAAAGGCATAAAATGATAAAATGCACAGTCAAATTTCGCTGATGTTATATATTTTTTAAATTTAAGTTTTGCGTATTTTGTTACACATCAAAATTTATTAGAAAATCTGGTAAAATTTTCTATCTGAGGACGAAATTTTATTTTATTTTCGTGAAAATCTGTGTTTTACTCTGCAATAACAAGCGAAGTTTCAGGGTTGTCATCTGGTTACCGTTACTGCACGGTAATTTTTAACATTTAATTCTCTCCGTGTACGAACCAATTCGAACATCTGACTTTGAGAGGCTGCGGTGTAAAAAAAATGCCCTACGCATATCGTGCCAACGACTTTAAAAAGTTGCTTAGCTATTGTCGATTCATGTCATTTGTAGGAACAGCATGCGAAAAACCAGCTTGCAGATGATTTTTTTCGAAAAATAACATCAAGCCCAAAATATCGAAAACCATGGGACTTTTACTAAACTGAAATTACAGCATATAGTAGCATATGATCTGACCTATCGACAGTTGCAGAATCATCTGTTGATAACGGGACACTCTGTATATACATACATACATACAAACATACATATACATATATATATATATATATATATATATATATATATATATATATATATATATATATATATATATATATATATATATATATATATAGTCGAGGGGAGGGGATGAATGAGCTGTAAGTTTTACGACGAGATTAAGACCAAAAGCACCCCTTGACATCGCCACCCCCCTCTCTCTCGCCCTATCTCTTTGTATTCCAAATCCCATTATTCCGAATCCGTTTCTCTCTTCGTCTTTCTCACTCGCTCTCTCTCTCTCTCTCTCTCTCTCTCTCTCTCTCCCGCTCCTTTTCCCACTCTCCGTCTTAATTACAAGGTTTCGTTGCCAGGATAATCGTTTCAGCTGGACGGTGTTATCACGCACCAGAGAGCTAAAGAGAAATAAGGAAAAAGACCTGCTGGGAGTGGGGTACACGCGCGAGCGGCTGGAGAGGAAGAGAGTGAGCGAAAGTCATGGAGAGCGGGGTTAGGGGGAGATTTATTCACGCGTATGTAATTACGGGTAGGCAAAAATGCCCCATGCTGGACGAAATAATTGGTAGACGCAATTGCCCGCAAAAATATTTACTGACGATGTGCGTTAGCGAAAGAAAAAAAATACAAATATATATCCTTGCTGTACTCCTGTAGATAAGAGAAAAGATAAATATACCCTAAAAACATTGTCGGGACTATTACGGTCAATTCTCGATTATATTTACGTATACACACTCAGACACACATTTGGAAAAATAAGTCATATAAGTAACCCTAATTGTGAGGCTTTCCAGGGTATCCAAGTGTTCCGGTCAAAGGTTATCGTACCGAGAGCTTTAGAGCTCCCAACTTCCATTGCACATTAATCCTGTGTTTTCCATTGTACAGGTTTTCCTTTGAATTTATGAATAAGAAAATACGTACCGAAATGTTTTCTTGAGGTAAACGCAAAATATAATATACACACACATATATATGTTTATGCTGTGTGTGTTACAATATGACGTTCCGCTTCAGAAAAATATTTTGTGAAAACGTATTTCTTCAATCTCGCGTATGTGAAAGCTCGTAAAATCAATAGATACGAGTGTATGCTATGTATACGAGTAGAATGCTCCGTTGAATTCGATGGGATCTGTCGCATATACGCCACGAAACGTTTTTTTTTCTTGAAACCTGACTGCTGGCTCTTCAAATTTTGTACAGCTATTGGTACTCACACGCTGTGTATATATATGTGTACAGCGACACATACGTATGCATACTTTATGGGGTATACTTACGCGGATCTATAGTTGAAGGTAAAGCGACGCGTGTGATGGAGGATATATGTACTCCATTATATTGGCAGACGAAGCGGAGTGGAAGATAGCGAGAGAAAGAGAGAGAGAGGGGGGAGGGATAGCACCGCAGCCGAGACGTATAATGTTCGGATTCGTATTCCCATGCGGTGCTAGGATCATGCAGATCCGTTGCCATTATCGGAGAATCTGCCCATCGAAAACGTGATAGCCTGACTTTGGCATCGTCTATAAATCAAACCGCATGGCCCGCGTGGGACGCGTACCTTAGTCGTACTCTTTCTCCTTCATTCTCTCTCTCTCTCTCTCTCTCTCTCTCTCTCTGTCTCGCTCTCTCTCTCTCTCTCTCCCTCTCTCGCGCATTCTCGCCCTCTTTGTTGCTCATCTTGGAGGATCGGTGAAGCGAAAGACTATACCAGATGTATATGTGTATATGAATATTTTGGTGTATATATGCGTCGGAGATAAAAATGGACAAGGACTTTTCTCCATAAAATTTCGGCATCTACAATTCCCGCAGAAGATCCGATGTAACTTTACGGACACCCTGTATATGCCGTAACTGAAATCCGTGGATCCACGCGTCGGAGATCAAAGTGGATAAGAACTTTTCTGCTTGAAATTTCGACCTCTACAATTCTCGCAGGAGATCCGATGCAACTTTTCGGACACCCTGTATACGAAGTAACAGAAATGCGTGGATCCACGCGTCAGAGAGGAAAGTGGATGAGGACGTTTCTCCTCAGAATTTCGGGGTCTACCTGCCCCGCCATTAAGATCTTAGGCCACAGTAACGGGTATAAAATCATGTGTGAATTTAACAATTTTTTTCGTATGAAAAAGTGATTCACTCATAAAATTAATTACACATCTATTTAGTATGAATATCAAGCTGTTATAAAATTTTTTTTTTCTATGTACAAAATGGCCGACTACTCGAAGCTTCTCGAAACAGCTTTTTTCCAATTGGCGTGACAAATAACTTCAACAATTTTCGCCCCATTTACTTCAAATTGAAAAGTTATGTTCCTAATTGCATTTCGCAGAGAAGAACGTACGGAATTTCTGATTAATCGAAAACTTTTCATTTTATGAGCAGTTTATGAGCAGTTATCACGAAATGTTTCACTGAAAATTCATTTCTTAAGTTCAAATACCTACAACTTTTGAATAAAACAATATTTTTTAAATTCCGTACGTACTTCCCTAGGTATTCTAATGTAGATAGACGAGGATTTTTGTTTTTTTGCTCTAGGTAAAAAATTGTGGATTTAGTATCCATGTCACGCCCCGGAGCGCCTAAAAAAAAGATAACAAAAGAAAATTTTGGAAGTCGGCCATTTAGTACATCGAAAAAAAAAATATATATTTTCTAACAGCGTGATATTCATACTAAATAGATGTGTAATTAATTTTATGAGTGAATTACTTTTTCGTATGAAAAAAAATTGTTAAATCCGCACATGATTTTATACGCGTTAATGTGGCCTAAGGCCTTTAACTCGCGTGACTCTTGGGACACCTTGTGCATAGCCTGATATATCTACATACGTACATATAGAGTGTTGGGTGCTTAAAATTTCACAGTTGCAAATTTTGCCCTCTTCGCGTTACGGCAAAGAAGAATATCGATCATTCGGTAACAACTTCTCTCTGCGACCCTATTTTTCACCTTTAAGTCTCTGCCGTTTCTCTCTCACGCCCCGCCACTTACTCGTCGCCCTTCGCATTTACACTCCTCCGAATCTCACGTTTCACCCGTTGGAATATAACAACACGAGGCGAATTCAGCGCTCTCGTTGTGCTAATTTGAAATGGCGAAGCACGGCAAGGGTGTCGAACGTAATGAGTCGTGACAGCTGTCCGCCGATCGTCCGGAAACACGCACTCGATATCCTTCATCCCTTGCTTGGCTTTACATCCCATTACATCGAAAGCCTTTCCAGCTCTTGACTCGCTCGTCTAACACGAGTTTCGGGCTCGGATTAACGCGGCCGGCGTGAATTCCATGGTGCTAATGTTAATTAACGGCAGACGCAGTTAAATCATATACATACGTACAGGGTGTCTCGGATGAAGTGTGACAAGCTTGTGTCTCAGAACGTACGAATAATAGTAAAGAATGTTTCAAATAAAAGGTGTTTCATTTCAAGAGGGGAAAAACATGACAATGCCGATTCGACCTTAGGTATAAACGCCAAGGGCGTGTGAAGGTCAGCTTCAAAATTTTAAACGACACAACTTATTTTTCATTGTGTATTCTTATAGCTTACCTCGGTAGCTCTACCGGGAGAACGCCTTGGCTACCGCGGACACCGGCGGTATTGCAACTTTCAAGCCTCATAACTGAATAACTACTGGATAGAAAAATAACTATCGATACTGTTTTGAAAAGCTCTCGAGGTAAGCTACAAGAATATAGATTAAAAAGTAAGGGCACTTATGAAAAATTCCGAAGTTGACCTTCGTATAGCGTTGGCGGTTATGCACAAGGTCAAATTGGCATGACCATATTCTTCCCTTTTTGAAACGAACCAACTTTTATTTTACTAATTTTTCATTAGAATCCGTACCCTTTGAGATATGAGCTCGGAACACTTCGACTGAGACACCCTGTATACGTATAATGTGGTATTAAAATACGAGGAGCAGGCCAACAAAAATGGACTTTTTCACGCTACGTCTTCTTTAAAACTTTTTCTGTGCCTATAAACTGCCTTTTCGCTTCAAAAGGCAGATATAAAAAAATGTCGAGCTGTTTGGAGCCGGATTTTATACGAAATATTTTGGGAGCTAATAAAGGTGTGCTTGGAAAATAAGAAAAAAAGTATTTAAAAACAAGCTTTTGTTTGAAAGGTACTGTACTAAAAAGTAAAATTAAAAATCAAACAGTATAACTGCAAAGAAGGGCCTTCCTTGGTCACTCATCATAGGTGCCAGTACTTAAAAGGTACACAAACGTGGATATTTTGAAAATATGAAATATAAATTTTAAAAGGTTGAGGCTGTTTTTTTTCAAAATTGTTAAAGTAGCAATAGTATTTAAGATGTCTGACGCCTCAAGCTTTTAAAAATTACATGTCATATTTTAAAGGAACGAAGCAAGTTAAATAAAAGCTTGTAAAAATAGACGTAGTGTGAAAAAGTCCGGTTTTGTTCGCCTGCTCGTCATGTACGGACGAGAATTTGTCAATATGTAAATTTGAACAATTTAAACAAATCCCGATATCTCGTGTTCACGGAAAGCGAGCGATGGAGCAGGATAGGGGGGGGGGGGGGGGGGAGAGAGAGAGAGAGAGAGAGAGAGAGAGAGAACAAAGTACGCGGCGGACGTATAGGGCTTCACGCAGATGCGGAAAGGTCCAGGGAGAAGGGCTCCATTTGAATAATTATAAGCTTCGAGTTGCTAGTAATTAACGATTCAATTACAGGATACTTACCGTACAAGCGGAATTCTGCATTGCGACGAGAGCTCCATTGTGTTCACGTGCTCCCATATGCGCTGGCCCGTAGAAACTGCGATAAAGAGGGCTAACAACGAGGGACAAAGTCGGAGAGCGGGAGAGAAAAACCGAGCGATAGAGAGGGAAAGTATTCCGGAGGTGCTTGAGAACTCGACTCCAACGTACCAAGCTCTCTCTCAATGCGGTCCACGCGCATTCTAATTCCTCTCCCTCTCGAGATTTTTTTTCTCGTCACCACCCTCGTGGTATGCATGCCCGAGGAATGTTCGGTTTATTCAGGTCCTTTGAATGCGCGAGGAAAAATGCACCGCCGCAAGAGTTGCTTGCTCAACATCGTTTTTATTTTCTCATATAAATATACATATATATTTATAATTTTTCATTATATGGATTGAATTACAAATGTGTATATGGATTTAATAGTAATTATTATTTGACGGCCCTGCAGGAGCTTGAGGCCGAAAAGTAGGCCGGTTGCAATTTTTTTTCTGATGAGAGGAGGATTGACGAGGTCGGGATTTTGCATAAAATTAATACATCGCCTTGACAAGTTTGGGTTTATTTTAAATCGAAGTATACGGATGAACAATGAACTTATTGATATTGAACGAAAGCGCCGTAACTCGTAGACCATCTGACCATTCACAAAAATAATCACATTTCGTTGAATTTTTACAGAATCTTAGTTGCAAATTAAGAGTAGAATACTAGGCCATTCAGTTATGCAATAAAAAATCGTATCTTTGAATTCGAAGGTTATGTAGACCGCTGAAATGTGTGTATATATATGTAGACATAATTTGATATTAATTATTTTTTTATGTATATATGTGTGCGTGTGTTACCTTGACCAACAATACCTATAGGGGAATCGAATCTTCTGTCACTTCGAAAAAAATTGTACTGATTAAGCGAAAGTGTCAACTTACAAATTATTGATAAGATTGAGAGGTATTTTTATTTTTAATTCTAATCCCGCATTTCTCCTATCACGCAAATATCTTAAGATAATAAGATAAAAATGTTCATGTATATATATGAAAAATTTTCATCCATTCACCAAGTCTGTCCGGGCGCGATAAGGTTCGAGCAAAACAAAAGCAGAAAAGAAACGTGCGAGAAAACCGATCAACGCGTATCGAGACGAAACATATTTGTTATTGCTTGCCCCCATCGGATAATCAATATTTGTCGTGGCACGCGTGTGGCTTGTAAAAATCGGCAAGATTTCGCGCGTTCCGTTGTTACGGAAGATTAACGATGTATTTTCACGAAACGGAGATTGCAGCTAAATCGGTACAGCGGAGAAATAAAAATATGAACATTTTAATGAGCTCGAGAGAAAATGAGTTTTTTTCGCCACCGCGCGTTATTTTTTCGTTATTTTTTTCTTCCCTCTCTCAAAATATATCTCGTTCGGGCGAGAGCGCGGCGATAATTCATACGGGCGGCTGTAAAAACGACGATAGCGCGCGGATCATCGACATCCGCAGGCGGCGTCAACTGATTGCCCTGGAACGATGGTCGCGGCGATAAATTTGGATATATATATATATATATATATATATATATATATATATATATATATATTAAGTATAGAGGTACTCGGATCGTTGAGCACCGGACGAAACGCTACGTCAATCGGGTCCAAGTATGAGGCGAAATATTGTGGAATTTTCTCCTCGCCCCCCTATGAAAATATTTTTCAACTTGATTTTTCTGTACTTTTTTCTTTGAGGCACCGTGAATAGCCGAGCGAGAAAAACAAGTTTTAATTCGTCCCGCTTTTGCGTCGTCGTCAATGTTTTTTCCCTTGTTTTGTTATTTCCAAAGTTTCCGCGGTCCTCGAGGATTTTCAGGATTCCATTAAGGCCTTATATACGCGAAAATTTTCATTTTTTAACTATTTTTTATTTCATTAGCCTAAACGGTTAGGAATATTTTTAACTTTACACAATTGAAAAATTCCAAACATGATATTAAATGAGGTAAGATTGCATTTATAATACATACTGCGCGGCGCGCCCGACCGCCAACTTCAAAACCGTTTTTCCACGATTCACTTTTTTGAACCTTGTGAAAGTTCTAACTCTTGAACGAAGGTTCAGATCGCTTCGAAATTTTTACAACATATTCTTAGTATGATCACCTATCGTGTGAACCACGGAAACAAAAATTTTAATGACCCAGAAAAAATGTAAAAAATAAAATACCGACAGAAAATGGAGTAAAAAAATGTTAAGTTTCGAATTTTTATTGTAATAATTTTTTTTTAAATAATATTTTTGGTTCACGCTGAAGATACATTATATGTTTACAACATATTCTTACTATCATCACCTATCATGAGATCCACGGAAACAAAAATTTCAATGACGCAAAAAAAATGTAAAAAATAAACTATCGACAGAAAATTGAGTAAAAAAATTTTTAGTTTCGAATTTTTAATGTAATATTTTTTTTTTAAATAATATTTTTGGTTCACGCTGAAGATACATTCGTTTATGCAATTGTGAATATGTTCATTTTTTTCAGACACCCACATCGATGCCGAGCACTTTCGCCATTAACGCGCGCGAAAAAAATACATGGCTTTATTATGTTATATCTCCGACATTTGTTAATATTTCTGATTCTTTTTACGTATACTTAACCATGCGCATAAATGATCTGTGAAAAAACTGTTGTCAATATATGCGTGATTTTTTTTAAGGGCGGGGTAAAGTATTAACATTTTTTTTTCATTTTTTAAATTTTTTTTTAAATGAATGCATAATATATCAAGAATATTGTGTTAAAATTTCAAGTCGATCGGAGTAAACTTGACGAAGTTATGAGTATTTTATGTGCAATGAGCGCTAAGCGACCAAACTCTTCTGCGTTTTTCAAACCGTTTTTCTGAGACTTGTCATGTTTGAAGTCCGTGTGCACGATAACTCAAAATCTACTGGACCAATCGCTTTGAAATTTTGCACAGTACTTCTTCACATAATTCACCAGGTATTGTCGAGAGCTTTTTTGTTTTTTTAAAAATAATTACTAATTTTTCAACAACAAATTAGCCGATTTTTTTTAGCGAAAATCGGGTTTTTGGTTCCCAAGTGCTACGAAAAATCGAAAAATCGAAAAAAAAATCCTCCCGTCATTACCTCGAGAAACATCTCCTTTAACAAATGCATTTTGATTTTTTTGTTTCAGATGATTCTGTTGCGAGTTATGGTGCACACCGCAAACCAACTTTTTTCGAGGCGCCTCCGGGGTTTAATTTTCACTCGCTCAATTTTGAATATTTTGCAATGCAAATTTAGGGGAATGTTGTTCAAATGTTACTTAATTATATATGAAAATTTTTCAATAAACGAACACTATTCGTTACGCCAAAAAAAATCTTAAAAACATGCCTTTTTTTCGCCGAATTAACTTTACCCCGCCCTTAACCGCGCCTAGAAAAGTACCTTCGAAAATCGGCGAAATCGCGTATATAACGCGAGAAATTGTCACTCCGTTATTTTCAGATTGACGAGTTTGACGCGTAACGCTCCCCCCTCCGCCTACCTCGGGTTTTTGCCGACGTCCAATCGCAGCTGCCCGAGGGCACAGGGAAACTGAGGAAACCCCGTTGCGATGATTATTTCCGCTGCGTCGCAGGTCCCGTGTCACCGCACCGGAAACTCGCTGGGGCCAAAGAGCGACTGAACGGTCACCCATCCGAGTGTTGGCCCGCTCGCCACAGCAGCACATCGCCGAAGCCGCATACCGAGCCTAAATTCACCCTCGACCATTCTCATCTTCACCACTCGCTGGATTTTTTGCCAATACGGAAAACCGTGGCGCCCCGCATTCCGCTGCTTTCCACAAGCGACAACAAAATAATTCAATAATACACGCGGCTTTTAAATGATACGGCTTTTAACGAAGAGGGTGATACAAAGGGTAGGCGCGAGCACGCGCTCTCGCAATCAAACAAAATTCACGTACGCCCAATTTATATACAAACATACACTTTATTATGGTAATTTATAATAATCGTATTCACAATGAATATGCGCGCGATAAAGTGGTTGTAATTAAATATACAAACTGGTCTATCGAGTAATACATAGATTGCCGATTAAATTGAGGCTAATCGTACGCGAATTATGTACCTGAAAAATTTGCATATCAAAATCCGGCTGTTCGTCGAGCGACGTCTCATATATGCAGGGTGTCCTGTAATTAATGAATGATCCTGCCACTGTCGACAGGTCACATCTTATCCTACTATATGCTGGAATTTCCGTTTAGTAAAAGTCCCAACGGTTTTCAAAAATTTTGGGCGTTATGTTATTTTTAAAAAATCACCTTCTTTTGGTTTTTCAAGTTATTGGCACGATATGCGTGGTAGATTTTTTTCACACCGCAGACTATCAAGGTTAGATGTTCGAGTTGGTTTGTATACAAATTCTGCATGCGATCTTTTTTCATAAAGTTTCCTTGACATTTGAGGTTAAAAAGAAGACTTTGATGGATAAAACAAATAACCAAGAGTGTTATAAAAAACCGGGTCAAAAAAGTTACGGTGTGACTCCCCGATTGCGGCTCAGTTCACGCCGTATTTCGAGTAAGCGTACGTATTATTGTGATTCGTGTCAGCTAGTATCCGGACGAATAACATATACAGGGTGTCCCTCTTATCTCTGCCGCCCGAAATAACTCGGTAGCTATCGACGTCACAAAAAAATGTTCGAGACAAAAGTTGTACGGTGTGAAGCGGGCCATCAAATGCGATCAATGTTTTTTTTTTTCGGTAAAGGCGCCGACCCAGATGCACCTTCACTTTTTTAAATGGCATGATACATTTTTTTCAACCATCTTGTGGAGCACCTCAAGCTGCATGAAAAACATTAGGGGTTCAAAGTCGTTCAAGGTCATTTCGAACACCTATGGAAATGGAATAAAAATCTAAATATCTCGGATCATCACCAAATATTTGTTAGTGATCCGAGATATTTAGATACTGACCTTGAATGACCTTGAACGACTTTGACCCCAATGTTTTTATGTGGCTTGAGGTGCTCCACGAGATAAATTTAAGGGGTTACCCCCACTTGCGATTTTGAAAAAATCGTTTTTTTTATGGCATTTTTTTGAAGTATAAGTATCTGAGAATATGTCCTGAAAATTTCAAGTCGATCCGAACAAAATTGACTGAGATATGAGCGTTGAAAGAGAAGAATCCGCGTTGAGCGTTGAAAGAGAAACTTTAAACGCGTTTTTCTCAAAATGGCAATTCTGAAGTCGGTGACCAAGATTACTCGAACACTAATGAACCAATCTTCTTGAAATTTTGCAGGCTTATTTAATTCATAAAAATGTAGTCTTTAATCGTTCGATTTTTTTTCCGAAAAAAATGGCTGTTTTATAGCCAAAAAACGGCCGTTTTTTTTTCGTTAAAATCGAACCATTAACTTTGACTGTCCGCCATTTTGTGAAAAATGAATATTTTTTAAAATCCTTCGATCAAAGACTAGTTTATACTTATATTTGACTAAATCCATCCGCATTTTTTTTTTTTCGGATGATCCACTTCGCCGCAATGTTGGTCACCGCAAACCGTGTATATAAAAACATTATTTCATCGACGGCCATTTGCCACTAAACAATGTAATATTTTTCAATAAAAAAATTACTGAAAGTTCTTCAAGATGTGTTCTTTAAGATGGTATATTGATCGATTAAAAAAGTTTTGTAGTTTTCTTTAAAAAAAATTCATGAAAAAGGCCTTTTTTCGCGCTACAAGTGGGGGTAACGCCTTAAAAAAATTGGTCGCATTTGATGGCCCCCTTCACACCGTACAACTTTTGTCTGGAACATTTTTCCGTGACGTCCATAATTACCGAGTTATTTCGGGTGGCAAAGATAAGGACACCCTGTATACAGTCGTCCTGATAGAATCTGCTAAATTGTTAAACAAACCATCCGGACGAATAATTTACACGTATTCGTCCGAATAAAAAATTTTGAATTTTGTTTGGTTTGGGTTTGTTTGTTTGGGACGTTGTACAGCTGCTAGCCGCAGCAAAAAAGCTATCATTTGTGAAAATGCCATGCGAAAAACCAAAAGCAAATGATTTTAATCTCGAAAAACGTGGTACTTTTACCAAACTAAAATTCCAGCATATAGGAAGCCATGATCTGATCTATCGACAGTTGCAGGGGTATCCATTAATCACTGGACGCTCTGTATATAAATATGGACAATCGCATCACACACTTTATTCCGATAAAATATGTATGCTCACGTGCCTTTCCATACCTATTAATCATTTCGTTGCAAGTAATGCGATTATTTGCAGTCCATTCTCTCTGCTTTCTTTATTCTTTTTCTTCCTTGCCCGCATATCCTTTTCACTTCCCTCGCGAGCATTTTTTTCTACGTGCACCGAGCATCGTCAAACTTGCGCGGACGTTCGCACGCATGCTCGAAAATTAATGGAAACGACTGATCCAATCAGCCCCGAAGCCTTCGGACCGTTTTGCGAACGAAACGTATTACGTTTTTCTCCTTTTACGTCTTTTTTTTTCTCTTTTGCTTTTTTACTCGAAACGAAATGAGAACAATGAGTTTCCGTGAGAACGAAGCTCGTATCACTATTCCGATGAACATACATCCGAAAAAAGGCCAATAATTATTTTATTTTCACTCAAACGTGCGGATTTCTTTCTTCTTTTTGAACAACTGAATAAATATCATACACCATTGAACGCTCGAATGGTGCGCAAACTTTTTTATTTCGGCGAGACGACGATCGATCGACTGTTCAATATATGCATGTGTATATGTATATACATATATTGGGGAGTGCCGAATAAAAAAATGCGGGTCGTCTCTTACCCCTTCAAGCAATATTATACAATATTATATGGTATAAACAAAACTTGTGCTCGGTAATTTCATTAGAAAATTTACCTATTACGTTCAAACTTGAATAGAATCCAGCCGAAGATGCTCAAAGCTTTTTCTTTTTTAATCTCGATATCATTGGCTTTCCACGGATCACGGCTGCTTAAAAAATACGTATATTCCTGCCGACAATAAAAAAAAGCATTATTCAAGTAGCTGCAATTTGCAAAACAAACAATGATATCGAAATTGCGAAAAAAGCTTTTCAAAGCTGCAAGTCTCAGGATGAAGGATCTGACGAGATTTGACAAATAGCAGTTAGGTGTTGGGTTATTCGAGGTCGAACATAACGAGTGAATTTTTCGTGTGAATCATGGGGGCGAAAAAGTTTATCGTATAACTTAGACTCGAGCTGGAGGCTCAAATTCGGCGTTTTTTTTTTCTTACACCCAACATTATTTCTTGAACGCGTAAGAGGTGAAAAAAAAAATTAATTTGGCAGCCTATCGAGTCTCACATTTTTTTTTCACTGCCAGTCCCCTGATAACCCACCGTGATGATACTTAGCTTAACACCTGCACCGGGAAATACACTATGCATTGGTGCAAGCCGCATCCAAATCGGATCATTGGTTCCGATGTTTATCGGGTACAAACAAACCGACAGACTCTTCTTCGATTCTTGGTATTCTTGAAAATTTTATCTTGATCGTGGGTAAAAATATAAGTATACTCTCTCCTCATAATTTTCCGCGCTCTCTCTCTCTCTCTCTCTCTCTCTCTCTCTCTCTCTCTCTCTCTCTCTCTCTCTCTCTTGCTCAATTTCTCTTTCCCTCTTTCCCTCTTTCGCAAGCACATTTTTTATGATGAAGCGTCTGATCGTCGAAATCGTCGAACACCACGAATCGAGGCAAACATTTAAAAAAATGATTTTTTTTTCATAGTACATGCAAACAATTATTAATCGATTATAGTTAAGTCATGAGAAGTTAACTAGCCGAGGGTTAGCCCTCGGTCGAAAGATTATTTTCTGTCTCGTTTATTTCGAATCTCTGTTGCCCTTTATGATTATTATTTTTTTCATTTTCTCTCTCTCTCTCTCTCTCTCTCTCTCTCTCTCTCTCTCTCCTTTTTTCTTACCTTGTATATTCAAGCATGGTTGAATTCGGTTTACACTTCGTCTGTATACATTTATTTACATAGATTTTTTTTCTTAACGTTCGACCCTTCTTTTTATTCGCGTACATTTATTGTTTGTTTTCGTTTGGTTTTTCTCTCAAAGCTCGAAATCGATCTGGACAGTGTGAAAAAGTACCACTATGATGTTACTCAGTCAACCATCTTCGAGAGGATTCTGACGTAAGCGGCGTCACATAATTGTCGTATCAAACTCTCGTCGTTCGCGTTTGTATTGTCAATTTCGAAGCAGTGCTAGACAAGCGAGATTCGCCTCGCACACTTTGTACGAACATCGAGAAAAGAGTAAATTAATATCGGTGAACGAGAAATAGAAAGGGAAGCGGAGCCCTCGCATTTTTCCCACATATATGTAGATATATGTGAGAATTGCAAAATGTGATGCAAAAAGTCGATATTTTTTCTTCGTCGACATAGGACAAAATGTCGCTAGATGATTGAGAGAGGGAATCGTAGATAGCCAGCCCTGTACCTCAACTTTTAAATGTGTCGTAAGTCGTTTTTGGATACTTGTCTAATTTTTGCTCGAAATCATTATGTCTCATCCGGTAAATTTTAAAAAATCATTGAAAAATATTACAGCGTGACTCATTGACCACCAAAAAATAATTCGAAAATCTGCTTTCCTATAAAAAAAAACAAATTTACTGACTTTTGAGCACGTTTTTTAACCATTTTTTTCATGATTTAAGACGTGAGAAGTGATTTTTTTTCGCGACAAATTGTTAAATCTCGAAAAATGACTCGCACCACATTTTTAAATTGACGTTTAGGGCTTATTTTTCGCGAGCAGGTTTTATTTCCTTGCACATACACTAGTATGTTTTTCTATGGCTCCGAAGAAAAAGAAATATCGATTTTTTTTCCGTATCACCTTAAGGTGTATTGCAAAAGAAAGTATGTGCCGAGCGACTCATTTATTTTCAAGCATATCACGACCATCTGCCAATCTCTTCCGTAGGATAATTGTCGATATTTTTCTCGAATATTTCGCGAGGCCTCTGCGCCAGCTGAGCAAACCCATCTTTTGCACAGCTGGTCTTTGAGTCGCTCGTTCCACGGTTAAATCCAAGGCAAAATCGTTTTCGTTGCGTTTCAACAGCTTTCTTTTTGTTTAATTTTTTTTTAATTTCTTCCCCCCCGCGTCATCGTTTTCGCAGGTCAGCGGGTCGATTTTCAATCGAATTTTTGAGATGCGAGCGCGAAGAAAGATGGGCACACCCGAGATCGCGAAAAAGTCGTCCCCTCTCTCTTTCTCTTCGTGTACATTGGCACCGTGTATATATGTAAAGTGTATCGTACGAGTGTACGATATTCAGCTTGTTCATCGTTTAATCCCAAGGATCGTGCGAAAATATGAATTTTCCCGGTCGTATATCGCGTATAAGAACGGGCAAGATTTCGCGCGGGCTCGTGTCGAATTATTTACTCAACTCCGTGTTCTCCAAGCGGAAAACGATCGGTTTTTACACACGGACAAACACAACCACCGCTACATTCATTCCCTCGTTCCATGTATCATACGTATTTTATCGTCTATGGCGTATAGGAAAAATATATTTACAAATCGATGCGTCTTATCTCTCTTCTTCGTACACGTGGCCCGAAGATTTTTCACACCCAAATCAGGGTGCACGACGTTCCTCATCAACTGTCCCACCCTCTTTTTTTTGCATTCTCTCATTAGGAACGAGTCGAGGATCGACGCATTGGCTCGTATCGAATGGACGAGATTTTTTTTCTCATCAATTGTTTTTTTTTTTAATTTTCTTTGGCGAAATCTCATCCCTTGGTCCTTTCTTGTAAATTCGAAGAACTCGCGTCACTCGTATGCCCTGCGGCATCCGTCACATTTTTTTTTAATTTGGTAAAAGGATATACATATATATATCCACAGGGTATCCTGTTGTGAATGGATAATCCTTCAACTGTCAATAGGTCAGATCATGTCCTACTACACTACTCCAGAAAAGTTGGGGGAACAGAACATTTCTTCATTTTTTAAGTGTTTTTTGAAACGTCGTATCTATGCGAAAAATGATCGTATCAAGATGAAAAAAAAGCATTTTTAAGCTTCAAGTTTCTAGTTTCATCATCATCATCATAGTTTCAATCATAGGAAATAGCGGGAGAATTCTTTTTCACAATTTTTTTTTCACGGGTTCACGGGCTCGGAAAAAAAAATAAGTTCTCTTATATTTTTTCGAATTTTTTTCTTTTTCAAATTGACGAGCAACTAGTGCAAAGTTGTGAAAAAAGTCGAAGAAAATTGGCCTTTTCATTTTGATGACGATTACACGGTGATCAGGAACAACAGACTTGTTCCTTTAATTGTTTTGTTAAATTTTGACGAATCGGTCCGAAAAAACGGTTCTATAGATCAATTTGAAAATTGTAGGGCTATTGGAGGTACATTAGGCTGAAAAAAACCTGGCAACATTAATCTTTCCATCAATATTTGTAAAGTAGTGGTAGATTTATTGAAAAACTATAAAAATCCATTTTTGTACTTTTTTAAAATCAATGTTAAGGGTAAAGAAAAAAAAACTTCTCAAAAATGAACGGAAGGTTCTTGTACAAAATTTATTCGATTTTTCAAAGCTGCCCTTTCGTTCCCTGTGCGATCATTGGTTGCTGAGATATCGATGATCGAAGACAAAACGATCTTATTTCATTCAAAGTCAGATATCTCAGCCAAAAATTTACGTAGGGAGACCATAAGACAACCAAATCGAAGCTGGATAAACAAGCTAACTGACCCATCTATTAATTTAACTTTTTAAAAATCCCGAGTCCGTGGACCCTGGAAAAAAAAGCAAGAAAGTTTGGAAAATTCTTTTCTCCCGGTACCCGTGAAAAATTTGCCGGCGCTTAAGATGCGGCCGACGCTTAGTACGATATTCAGCACCAACCACTAATACCCAGTATTGGTCCTTTGTATGGGCCAATGATTTTGCCATGATTCTGCCAGTGCTCATTTGAAGCATGGCAAACCAACGAACACCCAACCTTGGGCCAAATATCGATTACCAACTGTCAGCCAACTATCGGGTCCCAGTGTTGGCCCCGAACATGGGCCAGTCGGTTGATCATGGGTTTACCAGTCTCGAATTGGAGCTGGGCCAATACTGGGTCAATACTGGGCCAACACTGGGCCAACACTGACCCAGCACTGACCCAACACTGGGCCAGTAATGATTGATGACCGTCGGCCAATTGTCGGGGCGAGCGCAGGCCCTGAGTCTGAGCCAATCGTTTAACCGTGGTTTTGCCAAAGCTTATTTTCAGCATGGCAAACTGACGAATTGCCAATCCTGGCCCAACACTCGCTTTGAACGGTATAGTCCATACATATACACAAGAATGCTTTTTTACGTATATTATTATAATATATTTTTTTATTATCGCTGCATGAAATTTTCTACGTCCTGTGATAATAAAAACTCATAATTACTGTTATCTGAAATTCACTTTATTAAAAATAAAATTGATTTATACTAAAGTTTTGCGGTGTATTAAAAAAATGCCGAGTTATTATGATAGTATTAAGAAACGCCGAGTGTTAAAACGACGATAAAAATTAGAAGACTCTTTACAGCAGGTTAGGATCAGAGGCAACGAAACAAAAAGACAAGTAGATAGTGAAACAAATTTGGGAACATTCCACGAACAAGTGATTGTGCATAACGATGTTAGTGAATCTAATAATCCTTTCGATGAGCAATCATCGAGCACAGAAACTTGTGAATCTGATCAATTGTTGGCTAAGCATTGGGTTGTTTTGACAGCCCTACACTGGGCCAACACTAGCCCGAATATTGCGCCAACAATATGAAGCCGACCTTAGCCCTACTATGGGCTGGTGATCACGCCAACCGTCAGCCAATGATCGTGATCTCTTTAGCCCACTGGTGGGCCAATACCCGGCCAACTGTTAGGATTTCCGGTAAGCCGACTATTGGCCGACCGTACATGCCAGCGTTGGGCCGAAGAGATCACTCCTACCGTGGCGCAACACTAAGCCGGTAGTGCTGCCGTTCATCGGCCAATGGTAGAATGTGGTTGGCGTGACGCTGGCTCGAGGTTGGGTCGATTGCGTCGTTTTTCACGGGTATTTCTCATGATCGCGCGATAACTGTAGCTCAGAAAAATGTTTGCCAAAAAATCTCGAAACTAGAAATTTGAAGCTTCAAAATGCTTTTCTTTTTCATCTCGATACGTGCATTTTTGCATAAATACAGCGCTTCAAAAAACACTGAAAAAAATGAAGACATTTTCTGTACCTTTAAGGGGTTAGCTCCACTTGCGATTTTGAAAACATCGATTTTTTTATTGCATTTTTTTGAAGTATAAGTATCTGAGAATATGTCCTGAAAAGTTCAAGTCGATCCGAACAAAATTGACTGAGATATGAGCGTTGAAAGAGAAGAATCCGCGTTGAATGAGCGTTGAAAGAGAAACTTTAAACGCGTTTTTCTCAAAATGGCATTTCTGAAGTCGGTGACCAAGATTACTCGAACACTAATGAACCGATCTTCTTGAAATTTTGCAGGCTTATTTAATACATAAAAATGTAATCTTTAATCGTTCGATTTTTTTTTCGAAAAAAAATGGCCGTTTTACAGCCAAAAAACGGCCGTTTTTTTCGTTAAAATCGAACCATTAACTTTGACTGTCCGCCATTTTGTGAAAAATGAATATTTTTTAAAATCCTTCGATTAAAGACTAGTTTATACTTATATTTGACTAAAGCCATCCGCATTTTTTTTCCAGATGATCCACTTCGCCGCAATGTTGGTCACCGCAAACCGTGTATATACAAACATTATTTCCTTGACGGCCATTTGCCACTAAACAATGTAATATTTTTCAATAAAAAAATTACTGAAAGTTCTTCAAGATGTGTTCTTTAAGATGGTATATTGATCGATTAAAAAAGTTGCGTAGTTTTCTTTAAAAAAATTCATGGAAAAGGTCCTTTTTTGCGCCACAAGTGTGGGTAACGCCTTAATTTTATGGAGTAGCGTATATGCTGAAATTTCAATTTAGTAAAAGCCCCTCGGTTTGCGAGATTTCGGGCTGTATGATATTGTTTGAAAAGAATCATCGGCTTTTGGTTTTTCGCATGTCGTTTCTACAAATGATATGAGTCGGCAGCAATTAAGTAATAAACATAAATAACCGCGATAAAACAAATAAACGGGGATTTTCAAAAAACAACCGTGTCAAAAAAGTTATCATTTGTAGAAATAACTGCGAAAAAACCAAAAGCAGATGATTTTCATCTCGAAAACCGTGGGTCTTTATCTAAACTGAAATTTCAGCATATACGTAGTAGGACGTAATCTGACTTATCGACACTTACAGGATTATCCACTCATAAAAATACACCCTGTGTATATATATTCATAAACGTCATCAATTCAGGCGAAAAAAATCCCTTTCCGACAGTAGCTGATCAACCCTCAATAATAAATAATAATTATTGTGTAAAAATAAAATATCTATCGTCTCTCCCTTGGCTCGTCTTTGGAGTACGATTCGGAATAATCGTACGTGTTCGGTTTTTTTTCTCGTTCTTTATCCTTTTTTTTTTTTTTCGTTCAACAGGCAAATTCTCGTACGATTAGTAGTTGCTTCGTGAAAAAAAAAGAACAAATACAAATAACGCAAACGATATTAGCGCGTTTGTCGCTTGCGACGCGCGCCGGACAAGCAAACGAAAATTTCTCACCGTCCTCATCGTCTCGTACACGACCGCGCGATTCTTCTTTGGCTGTTGATCGTGTGTGTGGAGAACGCGATGGGGACCCGCGATAATTGCAAACTCGAGCAAGGTGGTCATCGCCGCTCTTCGATCGTCAACATGAGCTAAAGTGTTTCGAGAAGATTCTGGACGAGTAACGCGGGCGCGGCGACCCGCGGTGGCTTAGCCTTTCTCGATCCGCGACAATTTCGTACCCCACAACGCGGCGTTCTCTCCAATTGCTCCGATCGATTGCTGTCCTGCTCGAGATGCACCGATACACTGGCGACTCGCGGTGTCGAACATCCTGTCTCCTGGGAACATTTCGAACGGCGGAGACGAAATTCGTGAGACAAAGTACGGCAAAAAATACTTTGCGAATTATCGCGCGAAAAGTATCCACTGTATCGTATTTCGAATGCATTTTTTTTTTAGATATTTTCTCGATGAAATACAAACATCGATACGCACTGACCAAATATTTATATGGTTGGGACATTCCACGCTATTTCACCTAGCCCGTGACCCCGACCATTTTTGGTTTTCCTGATTTTTTGTTGTCAATTTGTACCCCACGAAAGGAACATTCACACCAATTTTTCGATTTTTATCTCTTCTCTTTTAGGATTTATAATCTGTCAAAAAATGTCGATTTCGAAAGTTTCGAACGCTCATAACTCGTGGACTGATTGAGATGTATGATTGAGAGAAAAATAAAAAAGGCAAGCATATTTTGCAAAAAATACATTTCACTTTAGAAGCAAAAAAAAAACGTTGACATTGATAATTGGTAATTTTGTCTCTTTTTTAATCGAAAGTATGCTCAAAATGAAAAAAAAATATATAGTGACATCCGTCGATATCTCAATTTGTTCAGGAGTTATCGTTTAAACGCTCCCAAAACTTCCGAAATCGACTTTTTTTTTTGTAAAATTATAACCCCTAAAAAAGAAGAGATGAAAATCTCGAAATTGGTGTGTATATTTCTTTCATCATTATTTCATGGGGTACAATTTTACAAAATAAATCAGGAAAAATAAAAATGGCCGGAGTAACGGGCTAGGTGAAATAGCGTGGAATGTCCCATATATACACACTACCGGCCAAGAGTTTCCACACACTTCAGAGAATTGCAAACCTTTCGATCACTTTGGATAATTGCGAAATTATATTAGAATAATATAATTAATTATACAGAGGTATATAATATCTTCATCAAATAATAAATGAAATGAACTATATTATTCTAATATTATTTGACAATTATCCAGTGATCGGAAGTTTTGCAATTATCCGAAGTGTCTGGAAACTTTTGGCCGGTAGTGTATATATAAATATAAATGTAAAATTCCCACACAGGATACGGGGGTTGAAGAGGAAAATATTCGGAGCTCGAAGTGCGATTAAAAACCTTTCTCGTCATATAGAAAATCGGAGTATAAATCGGTTGAATATATATGTATATCCAGGGCGTCCTGCTATGAATGGATTATCCTGCGACCGTCGATGAGTCAAATCATGCCGTCATGCTGAATACATAATTTCAGTTTAGTAAACTGAACATTTCTACAAATAATACGAATCGACAATAACTAAGCAACATTTCAAAGTAATTGGCACGATATGCATAGTACATTTATTTTTACATTGCAGGCTATGAAAGTCAGATGTTCGAATTGGATTGTATGAAAATTCCGCGTAAGATCTTTTTTTACAAAATTTCCTTAACATTTAAGTTTGAAAAGAATACTTTTCTAGATAAAACAAAGTAACCGAGAGTATTTAAAAAAACCAGGTCAAAGAAAGTTATCATTTGTAGAAATGGCATGCGAAAAACCAAAAACAGATGATTTTTGATCTCGAAAACCGTGGGTCTTTTACTAAACTGAAATTCCAGCACATGGTAGGACATGATCTGACCTATCGACAGTTGCAGCATTCTCCATTCATAACAGGACACACAGTATATGTAATATATTGTTATCAAACGAAGATTTATCCTCTGATTTTCTATATGACGTGAACAATTTTTAAACCGTACTTCGAGCTCCCAATATTTTCCTCTTCAACGTGAATGTTGTGCGAGAACTTTTTTTCTAATGAATCGAAATATTTTCTGCCTTAGACCGGAAGTCCTAAAGCAACAATGAAATATCGGCTATATTGGGAAATCGGTATTTTATCATTTCCTTCCGACCATTTCGTCCTGTGCCTGGATCTTTTTCGATTTGTTGTACACATATACAACCGTTGTACAACCGTTTTCTAGCCCGAGACGAGTTTATTCTTTTTTTATCCCCATATTTGTAATTTCATATATATACACCGTATATATATGAATGTATGTATGTATGTATTTATAGAGCTGGAAAAGTGTACGCACACTTCGTTTGAATCATATTTAGACAGACTCTTTCATTCCATAGCTTATTTTAAATATAGATACTGTGTGCCAATGGAAATCGTTGGAGAATACACAGGAAGCCCACGAGCGTTGCGAATACTTTTTTCACCCACCATTTTGTTTTCCTTCGAAATTGCTATATGCATGTTTATTCACATATGCGTTTTAGGTAAAATGAAAAAAAAAAACATATCTAATCCGGGTCCTTCCGTTATTCAGGAGATTTCTGGCACGCGTTTCACTTTCACACGCGCCCCTTTGCGACGTTCGTAAATACGAGTGAAAAAATAACAGCGAAAAATGAACATCTATTGGATCCTTCGATTGCGCAGGGAGCAATCTATGGTGAAAATTATGCCAGCGCCCTGTGGGAAAAAATCACGACGATGATTGAAAGGGGATTGTGTTTTTTCAAATGTATTTATTAACGTTTAACAATTGATTTCTCTGCTGGATTTGTACCGTCGATCGGGTCAGGCGCGTCCGGTTAATTTTGATTCAAAAGCGGAACCTATTTTGTGCTGGGCATTCTTTATTTAAGTTTAATCCAATTTTATCATTCTTTTGATCACATCGCGACTGTTATTGCATTTTGTTTCATCGTCATTGTTATTGTATATTCCTGATTTTTTTAAAACGATTGTTGCTTTTTATGATAATTTATTTATAACGATTATTGATTATTTTGTTGTGCCTTCATCGATGCTCTTATCTCTCGATTTTTACGAAAATTCAATTCCCATTTTTATTCGGATTTTCGAAACAGTTTTTCAAAATAATTTTAACCTTCAAGACTTACTTCGAGGCAGAGATTGCGCTGATGCTGATGAGCCCTTCTTCGTGACTCGCTCTGCAGCTGCCACGCGCGTATGTAAAGATCTCCCCGATATATAAGCCCGCCCCGCCTCGCCCGCAACATCAGGTGCCATCTGAAACACGGCAGGAAAAAAAAAGAAATTCTTAAAGAGGGGCCACCGTTGCCACTGCGATTTTAAGGGGATTCGCGTAGGGTGCACCTTTAGTAGTTTTCGTTGCTTATTTTTGTATATGTACAACGCAAAACACATGATCCGTCAATGGTCTTGCATTGCGTGATCTTTTAGCATCCAATATGTGTGTGTGTGTATATATATATATTGGGGTGATTCATTTCAGGGTAACTTTTTTTTTCTGACCCATCGTGCCCGAAAACCTTTAGTCGGTACCCAAAAACGAAGTTTCGTGAAAGGGGGGTGTTGTCAAAAAATATTTAGAGGTCGCGAATCAAAATTGAAGGTTTCCCATTTGATTAACATTGAAAAAAATGTTTTTCTCATTATTAGTGTTACCATTCCGCGAATTTTGATATCGCGATATTTTCCAAGTGAGTTCTCATAGGAAATATGATACTTTACAATAAAGTTCATTGAGCCATGTCCGTAAGTTCAACCGTTTCAGCGGTATCATTATTTCAAGTGAATATTGTATGAAAATATCTATTCAAACGGCTGTAACGCCTAAGCTATTAGATATATCGAAAAAAATTCAAATGAGAACTATGTAGAGAAAGTAATTTGCTATACAAAAGTCTTATAAGCCGAGCCCGTAAATTCAACTCTTTCTCAGCTATAGGTGGATGAAGTAAAATAAATAGATTTTTTTGTTTAAAAAAATATCTATTTATTTTACTTCATCCACCTATAGCTGAGAAAGAGTTGAATTTTCGGGCTCGGCTTATAAGACTTTTTTGTAGAAAATTACTTTCTCTACAAAGTTCTCATCTGAATTTTTTTCGATATATCTAATAGCTTAGGCGTTACAGCCGTTTGAATAGATATTTTGCACAATATTCACTTGAAATAATGATGCCGCTGAAACGGTTGAATTTACGGCCATGGCTCAACGAACTTTATTGTGGAGTATCGTATTTCCTATGAGAACCCACTTGGAAAATATCGCGATATCAAAATCCGCGGAATGGTAACACTAATAATGAGAAAAACATTTTTTTCAATGTTAATCAAATGGGAAACCTTTAATTTTGATTCGCGACCTCTAAATATTTTTTGACAACACCCCCCTTTCACGAAAGTTCGTTTTTGGGTACCAACTAAAGGTTTTCGGGCACGATGGGTCAAAAAAAAGTTGCCCTGAAACGAATCACCCTAATATATATATATCGGTTTGAAGCAAAAAAAGCACAATTCACACGATACAGCAGTGCACATACCTACTCGATGACTTACGCTCTTCCATTCTCGCTCGATACGTACATACGAGTATTGCAGTGGTTCACCTTAATCGTGCTCTCCCGTTGAACCAAAGAAGTGAATCGATTTTCGGGTCGATCCCGTGGACTCACCAATGAAGCCTATAAGTGTCCCCCTCCCTCGCCCGCCCATTGCTCCGTCGTCAAGACTTTTCACACCTTCCAGCAACCGCTCTTCTATACCCGTAATACTCTGTGCTGTACAAAGCTAAACGGAGCGATTTCACTTCTCCAACATCGATTGTTCATTACGCAAGGAGACGGCAACGGCGCAGTGCTCGCGTAATAATTAATTTTTATTTGAAACTTTGGACAATGTTATTACGTGAACGTTGAGAAAGGTAACATTTTTGGAGCGGTTGAAAAAAAAACACCCACGATCGCGTATAGGGAGATCGAATGTAGTTTTTTACGGGAGGGCACGTATATGGAAAGATAACGGAGGTCGTGGTATGTCCGGCAACGAAGCAAGAGGGAGCAATGAGGGACGGTAGCAAGAGAGAAAACGGCATTCGGAACACCCCTGGAATCCAAGCTCCGATCCAATAAGCCCTGGATCGTTATCGAGCCAAGTCACATTTACGCGCATCTCTCTCTTTCTCTTTCTCTCTCTCAGCGTGGGCCGGGGCTACATACACGAGTCGTGGGGCCATGGTGGCGCCTGCACCGTGCGTAATCATGCGTGAATCTGTTCCGTACATACATCGATCCGCGACCGCGCTGACAGTTCTGTCTCATTGCCCGAGGGCAACGCCCTACACGCGTTTACCGATTTATGCTTGCGGTCCCGTGTACGCGTGTACGTGAATATTCCTTTATTATGCCCTCTGCATATTCCAGGGTGTGGAAATCCGAGCTGGCTTACCGATCTCTCCATCTTTTCGCTTTTTTTTTAAAATCGGAATTCCGTCCATCGTTCAATTCATTTTGTGTGTATTATGGGAGACTTTGTCCTTGAAATGCAGCGGGAGATGTTAGCGGCTCAACATGAGCAGCTGGAAGAAGAGGAGGGATGCCTCTATGGACCGGGCATTGCCGATTAGCGGTAATTATAAACACATTTGTGTAAACACATTACGAAACTTTAAACGCGTTTTTCTCGAAAACACGTTTTTAAAAATGGCTGACATTCCCCTGACCGCTGTAATTAACATATCGACCTGAAATTTGGAGGGCATACTCAGAAAATATGTCTTCACGGAATGACGGATCGTTTTTTCGATAGATACATTTTTGCATTTATCATTTATCTTTTTATGCGAAAAAAAACGCGAAAATTCGATTTTTTTTAAATTGCCGCCAATTTCCGAAATTTGTACTAAACGAAAAACCCATCCGTCATTCCATGACCAAAGGGTCACAGATTGATAATATGCTTTGAATTTGTGTTTCAGATCAACAAAGAGGGGGCAGTGATGTCAGCCGTTTACCTCCCGCGATTTGAGGACCTGTTTTCGCGGAGCTGCAACGGCCGGCATCTTGTTTTTTTTTTTTCAAAAACAATTTTTTTAACGTTCTGTTTATCATGAATAAAAGCAAGAAAAAAACCGCAGTCAAAAAGCTTTACTCGTTTCCTTTAAAAAAAAATAAAATGTAAACACCTGAAATATGGCACTCCAAGGACAAAGGACTCCCTTTTGGTACCATGATATTCCCGGATAATTTGCTATATGCCGTTGACTAATTTTCTCGTCTGCTGAATTCCTAAAGACTCGCTGATTTACCGATCTTTTGATGTACGTTTGATTTACCCGGAATGTGATATGAATAAAGTTTTATGGTGTATTTAATATTCTTATATTTATCCGATGAGTTTCTTGAGCGACGTTGATAATATTCCCAGCTGTTAAAACCGAAAGGACTCAATGCCTTGCCGATCTCTCAGTTTTTTCCGCTTTTTATCGGAATTGCATCGAACGTTCAATTTGTTTTGTGTGTTTCATGCTACCGTGATATGCCCGAGTAATTTGCATTATGCCGTTGATCAATATTCTCGGCTGCTGAATTCCTAAAGACTCGTTGAATTATCGACCTTTCGATCTACGTCTGGTTTATTCGTCCCACGATGTCATTTAATATTCATAATATTTGTAATATTTCAGTCACCCTCTCATCGAATTTCCATCCAATACCCACATTAAAAAAAGACGACCTCCAAGCCTGACCCTTTCAATTCCGCGACTGAGAGGCAAAAAGCCGTCAATCAACGCAATCGTCCGAGATATCCGAATCTCGCGTGCGCTCAAATACCGAAAAAAAAGTATAAAACCGATCTGAAGAATGAGATTCCAAAGTTTTTCCGAACAAATCGACTTTCCGCCCTGCGGGAGAACAAATTTTCTTAATCGTGTCAGATTTCGTGACCGCCCTCGGTCCATCCAATTTCTCTTTCGACATCGTATATACCATGGCTCATTTTCCTTCACATCCGTCGACCTGGCTACCTCTTGCTTCCTCCGGCATCAGCGAAAACAGCGGCAAGAATCTGTCCCGCGGGGGATAGGAACAGGAATATAGAGGGCTCAGAGCTGTTGCGGCAAACGTATGTGAAACATCCTCGGAGAAGGGATATACACACGTAGCTGCCGGGGCACAAGGGATTTTTTGATAGAAAACTTTGATGCGTTCACTATCGTTTGGGCCGCGATGGCAAGGGACGTCACCCTCGTCCCTTATGTTAAATTAGCAAGGGCGTGAAAATAAATGGGGGAAAAATGGTTGTCCTCCCCCGTGTGTCGTTCCACGGATGTTGACATTTCAGCAGGCATATTTACGGCTACATGATACTCTTGAGGGCGATCCTGCTGGTCCTTTGTGACCCTTCGAGTAAGACGTGAATTGTCTTTGTGTCTTTATTTTTAAATACGTTTATATATAAATATATCCTTGCACCACAAAATACATAAATATAAATATATTTATATATGCTGTTTTGAAATATTATATATATGTATAGTATGCCAAATATATATATGGATTTGTAGTTGTAAACCTCTCATCTCCCCCCCCCCCACTCTCCGTCTTTCACCGGGTCTTTCGGTCTCGTTCATGCGTTTCCACAATTTTGGTTGTCCGTACACTACCCGCCCAGCTTGGGGATTTATATTTGCATTTAAATTCGGAATGTTGTGACACATTTGCCAAACCATGCATATTGTGCAAGCTGCGAGAGAGAGAGAGAGAGAGAGAGAGAGAGAGAGAATGCCCATGGCCATCAACAAAACGCGAAATAAAAGTGGTATACGGACGAACGCCCCAATTCCTCGGCAAAGTACCTACGTATAAGTCGTAGCACTGATACTTTTGTATGTTCACATACCGACGTTACTCTGGTCCAATTACACAAACATACATACATACCCATACATATACACATATATATGTATGCGCGCGCGCGTGTGTGTGTTTGTGTGTGTGTGTGTGTGTGTGTGTGTGTGTGTGTGTGTGTGTGTGTGTGTGTGTGTGTGCGTGTGGCGTAGAAGGAGTGAAATGTCGCTAGTAGGAAGAAACATAAACAGCCCGATGGGCGCGAAGGGGGGGGGGGCAGGGCAAAAGGATTCAAACACGGAGAACGGGGCCTCCGGACGAATTCAGCGCCGCGTGCAACGGAAGTTCACAAGAGCACGTTCTGGTCCAACAAAAGTAGTCTAGCTGTACCAAGAGAAAGAGAGAGAGAGAGAGAGAGAGAGATTTGATTTTATTTGATGTGTTTATTTATACCCTAGCAAGCTAAGAGGCAAGGTGCGATTTGAAATTGTAAATAAATATGAAAAAATCCATTATCGCTATATTCCCATATATTTAGGCCGTCTATACCAGTATGGGTTTTGCACAGCTTCCCCGTAGAGCAGAGCACACAGACGTTGCAGATACAAGTGGTTGATGTCAGAAGAAGTGAAAAGAAAATCAGTGATGAAGAAAAGAAAATCATAATCAAGCGACCCTGTTCTGCCCTTCTAGGGATAGAAAAGGCTTTAATTGGGAAGGTATACGTAAAAGAGCGCGAGGGTATAGGGTAGAGCCACCAAAGAGGGCGCGCCACCAAAGAGCACGCAGTGCTTTCAATTGGTTAATTCCTTGCGATGACAAGACCATCTAACCTGTCAGTTGCATATGTCATGTCAAGGGGTCGGACAACAACTCATTTCGTTAGGGTATTTATTTTCAATTTTATGACTAATAATAGATTGTCGATGTGTTTGATCTAGTTTTTTTTAACAATTATCAACACGTTTTGTAAGGTTTGCGATCAATTTGTACCCAACAATTGTTGTTATTATACTTGAAATTTGTGATCCAAATGTTGTTTTTATTGAGAGGTTATGTCGCCGCTTAGCTTGCTTACGAAAACGATAGTGACCATAGACTAAAACCACGTATTTGGTACGAGTATGCACCCAAAGAGTGCGCACTGTTACCACTATTCCTTACCACTACTCTGCCCTCGTATGCGCACTCTTAGCTTCTATGAATGGTTTTCAGTGCACATATTTTTCGAGATTGTTACTTATGATTTATATTCAAAATAATGTTCCTAAATGATCAAAGCTTGATTTAAAAACGAAGTACAAAGTGTGTTATCAAAACTGATTTTTCCAGAAATAAAAGTCTATAAAGTGCGTACTCTTTGCTGGCTTTACCCAACAATGGAATGGAATGTATGTGTGTATATACATATATATATATATATATATATATATATATATATATATATATATATTGTTTCCTTAGTAAATTTATATGTATGTATATATGTATATCGTTTCAATATCTCAGATAATTTTTTCCACATCATCCAACATGTACGACAGTGCAGGCGACGTTTAAGAAAATCATAGAATTCACAGACGTTTATAAAATGGGACAAATCGGTATGACCGGAAGTGCATTTACCTCGTGATCAGCTGATGCACCCGGGGCCATTGACCTCTCGACCTTAGAATCCTCGCTGTGCCGAGAAGGGACGACCTGTGGGACGCCGAGATCTCCATACCCCGGAGATAGTATTTCAGAGACGGCAGCCATTTTCCTGCAAATTCCTCGATTCGTCAAGTCTACTACTTATACGAATAGTGGCGCAAATATGGCAGATAAAAATAGTTTTCATATTATGAGACATTTTTTTCGAAATTAATGATCTAACTTAATTAAGTTGAAAGCACTCAGGAATAATGAGAATTGACTATTCTATTATACCATCATTTAGATAGATAATATTTCTTATAAATATCAATCATTTAACAATTTTGAAGCATTCAATAGAAATTGAAATAAATTTTCCGCGAGCTAAGAAATTCCCATAAAATAGTCAGAAATTCTGCGAGTGATAAGTCGAAGACCTACCATTCTGATAAAGCCACGACGCGTACTCGGCCAGGTGATCCGGGCTCCGCGGCTGCAGTTTTACGACGTGCCTCAGAAGTACTCCCGTCGCGTCGCCAGTTGCCAATCTCGCCAGGACCAAATAGGCCGGTGTATAGGCGGGATCAAGGGCAACGCACTTTTGCAGCATCATTATGCACTCCTCCGTTCTGTTGGTTTTTCTAGAACGTATCACCAATACCCGTGACTTACACAGAGAAGAAAGTTTCAATTTTGGGGCAACCAAAAAGAAAACATATATCTGTATAGGAAATCCTCATTGTATAGGGCAGTGTGCACGATAAATCCGTTGGACTGTACATCTTTCGTTGTTTTCCCACGCCCATACAAGCTGCGGAAGGATTTAAAAAAAGCTAGGCGAAAAAACTGCCTGACGTGTTGGCATCCCTCGCGTATTAGTCCCGGGCTTGGGATCCACGCCCCCTCCCCCCTGTCCTATATTGCCCCGTTCCGGATACACGCAGCGGAGAACCAGCACGTGGCGCGCGCGTTAATTAAATCTTAATTTTGGCCACGGCGCCAGAAGCATCGCCATGGAAGATTTACCGTCGAGATTGTAAACGCTCGTTTGATTTTACTCTGCCTCTTTCGCAACTGGTTTAAAATTTCGATAAAATCTATTATATGTACATATGTATGTGTGTATACATATATATCGAGAGCATCGTTGTGTGCATATGTCGAGTATGTTGCACCCCTGCCGAATGTTTCACGTATATACATATATATTTATATAAATATATATGGGATATTCGACGCCATTTCACCTAGCCCGTGACCCCGGCCAGTTTTGGTTCTCCTGATTTTTTTTTTGTAAAATGTTACCCGTTAAAAGGAATATCCACATCAATTTTTCAGATTTTTATCTCTTGTCTTTTAGGAGTTGTAATTTTCCAAAAAATGTCGATTTTGTAAGTTTTGGAAACGCTTAAACGCTGATAACTCCTGAACTAATTGAGATGTAGGCAAATGTCACTGTGTCACTATATAATTTTTTATTATTTTGAAGCATAATTTTGTTAAAAAAATATAAAAAAAATGATGAATTATCAGTGTCAACGTTTTTTTTTTGCTTCTAAAGTGGAAACTGTTTTTTAAAAAGATTATTGCATTTTTTTATTTAAAAAAATTCTCTAAAATAAAGTGACCCATTGGATGATTTTTAAGACTAGTCGCATTGTGGACCTATTTATCTTTCTATTTTTTTCGCATTAATCATATTTTTTTAGAAGATTTTTATCGTTTTAATGTTCAATAATGCTATTAATGATTTTGTGATTTTCAATTCGGCTTCGACAGGCCTGTGACGGTTTATTTTTTATTTGTGCTGTATTTAACGATTTTTCTTCTTCTAATTCCAAATATGTTTTCTTGTTAAATTCAACACAAATCTAAAATAAACCATTTCAGGCCTGTCGAAGCCGAATTGGAAATCACGAAATCATTAATATCATCATTGGATATTAAAATGATAAAGATCTTTTTAAAAAAATATGATTAATTCGAAAAAAAGAAGGAAAAATGGGTCCAAGATGAGACTATTCTGAAAAATCATAGAATGGGTCATTCTATTTTAGAGATTTTTTTTTAAAAGATAAAAAAGGCGATCAACTTTAAAAAGTATAGTTTTCAATTTAGAAGCAAAAAAAATTGACATTGGTAATTGATAATTTTTTTCATATTTTTTAACGAAGTATGCTCCAAAATGAAAAAAATGGTATAGTGATATTTGTCGATATCTCAATTGGTTCAGGAGTTATCAGCGTTTAAACGTTTCCAGAACTTCCGAAATCGACATTTTTTGGAAAATTATAATTCCTAAAAGAGAAGAGATAAAAATTTAAAAATTGGTGTGGTTATTCCTTTTATGGGAAATAATTGTACAAAAAAAAATCAGGAAAACCAAAAATTGTCGCGGTCACGGGCTAGGTGCAACAGCGAGGAATTTCCCATATATATATATTGGGGGGGGGGGGGGGGGGCATAATTTTGAGCTATGTTTTTTTCCTTCTTCTCACCATTTAATTATCGTCTTTAAAGAAAAAAAAAATTGTCGCAAAAGCTGCGAGCGCTCAAAAAATATTTAGAGGTCGCTCAAGCCTCCCAAAAATTCAAATTTTCATTAGAAAAACCATCTTTTTTTTGTCCTCTTCTCACCCATGAATTTTATGCTGTGTCATTTTTAAATTAACCTCGGGACCTCTCTAGCCGCCTAATGAATATTTAGTGGTCGCTTAACAGCCTCGGAATTTCCGATTTTCGCCATTTTTCTGCTCTTCTCATTCATAAATTTGACGCTTTGTAAAATTTTCAAACCAATTAATCCTTTTTTCTTCAGAAACAGATTTTTTAAATTTCCCTCACACTTCTAACCCAAGAATTATAATCTTTTTTCTTATAAAATAATTCTTTAAAGCTCTTGTCCGTAAACAAAATTGTAGGACGTCTTATTCGTAAAACTGAAATGGCAGCGGTTTTCTGCGCATCGTAATGCGTCCCACAGTTGGTCTCGTTAGTCAAACTGCGGACCAATTGTAGCTGTACTCTGTGACGAGCGACGACAATATACAACAATACATAATAACACATATCGTCTAATCGGTGCTTGTTACAAATCATTATAATAAATTATTCAGAAAATGTAACTATTCGTTGTTTATTTTGTTTTTATGCTACAAGGGATTATAGTGTATGCGGGATTTAATTTTCGGCGGAAATTCTGAATTTCGAAAACCTTGAGTGACCACTAAATATCCATTGGCCGGCTAGACCTTCGCGAGGTTAATTTAAAAATTATAAAGTAAAATTCATGGGTGAAAAGTGAACGTGCGAAAAACGATTTTTAATGAAAATTTAAATTTTTGGGAGGCTTGAGGGCCCTTTAAATATTTTTTGACTGCTCGTAGCTTCCGCGACAATTTTTTCTTTTCTTTAAAGAAGATAATTGGATGGTGAAAAAAGGAAAGAAAATAAATAGAGCTCGAAATTGTGCCACGATGATATATATATATATATATATATATATTTACATGGGGTGTATACATATATATATTTACTATAAATGATATGCTTTTTGATTGGAATTTCGTGGATAGTACGATTTTATCGATAAGCTTCAATTACCCTACTGTTGACACATTTCGATAGCGAAAAGAAAAAAGGACGACTAAGGTGTCGAACGCTTTATCGATAAATTCGAAAGGACAGTTATTTTTTATTTCTTTTCACACGTAGGTATGTGCAATAAAAGTTGGATCTTGAATTCGCCACAAGCTTTTCATCCTTCTGACCGATGTCAATAATATTGTCCTACAATAGTTGTCGGAGCGACTATTTTGAAAAAAAAATTGCGAACACTGATCGCCACCGATTTCGCTGGTCTCGTAACTCTCTAGGCGGTTCCGATATCGAATTCAAGCGAATCGGAATAGTATAACGATTATGGGACGAGAGCAGAAGGCGGGGAGGAAGAGGCATAGGGTGGACCATGTGTGACAGTGAATAAAGTAGCGATATATTGATCAGAGCGACATCTGGTTCAGCACGGCCGAGCGGCTCGTGTGCACGAGGAGTCGCCGGCACGCAATCAGTGATCGTGTCAGGTAAAATTTGAACGTGACCGTGCAGATGCGGCTTCGTGAATACAGCCTGCGCACTGATGCAACTACACAGGGTGGCTTATTTCGATCGAACAGTGAAAAACCGGGAGACCGTTGCCGCCCGCAGTGCGAACTTTGTGTAATACGCCTCGGGTAATATGGGTGAAAATCCAAGTAATAGGCAGAAGTTGTGACATCTTTGGAGTGCTCTGAGTCCGGCGATTTGCAAGCCAAAGCCACGTTTTTGTCCCTTTTTTGAACTTATCGTCGATCCGACTACGAACGTGTCTGTTGATGACAAGGTGACCGTTGAGAGACCAATGGTGATCTTCGTTTACGGTTGACACCCCTTCGCGAAACGCTATGACTTTTTTCGAAAAACTTATCGATTGGGCGTACCGTTCTCGAGATATTATTACCGTTCTATTTGAATTCGGACACCCTGTATGTTACGGCGGTTGTGACAACTTCAAAGTGCCGTAACTCCGTCGATTATCAGGCTAGAATTTTTTGTTTTGTTTGATTCGCCTTCAATCGGAATATAATCGGCATTCGATAAAAATACAAGGTTGTCTGTGAAAAATGAAAGTCGGCCGTCATGCGACCGCGATCTTCTCGAACACAAATTGGAGAATCCGAACATGATCCCGCGTAGAAATTTTGATGGGGCCCAAATCAGGGACCGCTTAGGTTGTCTGACTGCCCTGGTAAGGCACTAATAAGGTAGTCTGAAACGGCCCTACTAGGAAATGTAACGTTGTGTCACATATGGATCGGACCTGGTTGCCTGATGAGGTCCCTATCAGGTTGCCTGATCAGAAAAAAATATTTACTTTAAATAGAACCTTTTTAAATCCAATATGATTTTTCCATGTCTCACGGCCTGCAATGATCTTATTTGTATCAGCTATTCTTTTTAAATATTAAATGTATTCAAATTGAATGAATAAAGAATCGATTTGAATAAATCTTTATTTGCTTACAATCTAGGCTGTAAATCCAAGTATCCTATATGTATAAAATATTTTAAAAATCTAAAATGAAATGAACTGCCTAATTTAGAGTTCTACTACAATGATTTTGTATCATAATTCGTCATTCCCGGGCCTGCTGAAATGTTTTTGTTCGAAGAAAATATTTCGCCTATATGGGAATCGAACCTAGTACCTACCTACCTATAGCTACGCACGCTGCCCCTATGCTACCGAGTGCTTGTATCATCCTGGTCGCAGATATCGCATAAAAGGCTAAACGAATTCCTATAATTATTTGTTGTATCACATAAAGTATATAAATTAGTTAATATCATTGTGATAATTAAATAGGTTTATCGAATAACATGCTATAGATTTTTCAAAGTTAACCTTTTATATATATATATATATATATATATATATATATATATATATATATATATATCTATATATATATATATATATATATATATATATATATATATATATATATATATATATATCTATATATATCTATATATATCTATATATATATATATATATATATATATATATATATATATATATATAGATATATAGATATATATATAGATAATTCCTCTCTCTCCGCCTTACAAGAAATCTTTTAACACGCATCCGAGTTGCATGACGTTTTATGTCGTGACAGTCCATAACACCTTTTTTTCTAATAGAATTCAGGAAAACATCGAAACTCCGAAGCTACGATGCTGTCAAATCAAAGTTTCCGCGTGGAAAATGAGAGGTTATGTGCATCTATCGACTGCTGAGGCAGTTATAGGGAAAGCCATAGCCATATCAGGGCAAGCCTTAGTAGGAACCCCTGGCCTTTGTAGGATCCCCCTGGCCTTGGCAAATCCATTGTAGTATTGCCTGATTGAGGGCCTAAATACTTCCGGCCCGATCGGGGCCGAATCAGGATGTCCGTAATAGGTGTTTCCCGTATCAAACCCCAATCGGGGCCTGATCCTGATCAGGCTAATTCTAAAAAATTTATACGCGGGATATTTCTTCTTCAAAACCACACAACTATTGCTGGGAAACCTTTTTGATCAGGGCTACAGTTTATGAGATGTTATAGTATTTTACTCGAAATGGAATACCCCGTATACGAGCAAGGCCAGAATATTACCTTTCGAGCTTCGAGATCAGCCCCGAAGAATCAATACCAGAAGCGCTTTTTGGTATTCGTGGAAAGCTGAACATGCAGAGTCAGCCGAGTGATTCGTAGGCGCGAGGACGTACGCAAAACACTTTGTACGAGATCGCGGAAATGATGAAAGGAATCCGGCGTGTCGGATTCAGCGATGAGGTTGGAGGAAGGGTTTATGGTGGATGAGCTCACGTAATCAATCTGGTTTTCGCTTCTACGATCATGTCGCACCTGGATCACCCCTTATTCGGGTTCTGACCGTAAAGCGCAAATCTGTTACGTTACGATGTGTTTACACATGCACAGTTTGAATACCCCCACCATTCATGGAGTCGCTTTTTAATACGTTGTATAGAGAGGGATAAACGAACCCTCGTCTTTTTCTTTGAAAAAATAACCCGCTCTCATATTTTCTAAGAGTGACACTTTTAAAATCGTGCATCGTTTGCTGACGGATATGTATAATATCTTTTTAGTAATACGAACGCCAGTTATAACAAATTTCAACATTATCAGTAGGGTAGCGAAAATGCGAGAAGAATGGCTGGAAGAGCTGAAAAAAATTGAATTAAAATAGATATTATTTTACGGCACAAAACCGATCCTTTCCACTATTATTTATTTCGTTTGTTGTTTATTACTTTGAATATTTACGTCTAATTGTTTCGGGAATAGCGGGCAAAGAAGGGGCTGTAATCGGCCACGTATATATTTTTATTTTTGTGGAGAAGAAGAAAAAAACAATAATTTATCGGTATTGAATTTGCGTATACTCAAAATATACAAAAGATGTCCCCACCAGGAGGTTATGGTTGAAATTGTCAGATATAAAACGTCATATCGTAAGGTTGAACATCTGACAAGACCATAACCTTCAAATATTTGCGATTTTGAATCAGCATCACATAACTTTTTCATGCGAAGATGTCAAGTTGTGAGCCAAATTAGCGTCATTTTCGGGAACTTTATAACTTTTCTTTACTTCTTTTATTTGAAGAAATCTGCAGCTGAAGCGCATCGGTTTCTTGTGGAAGCATATGGTGAAGCTGCTTTGAGTGACGGAATTTGTCGTGAGGGGTTTCAAAAGTTTAAGAACGGTGAGTTTGACGTCGAAGACAAAAAACGTAGCGGAAAGCCGAAACGAAGACGTGAAAATGGAAGCATTATTGGATGGAGATTCGCGCCAAACGCAAGTGTTCCTGAAAATGACGCGTATTTGACTCGAAACACATTTTCGCCCGAAAAAATTATGTGATGCTGATACAAAATTGCTAATATTTCAAGGTTATGGTCTTGCCAGATGTCCAACCTTACGATATGACGTTTTACATCTGACAATTTCAACCATAACCGCCTGGTAGGGCCATCTTTTGTCAAACGGCGGAGACTTATTTGTACTCCCAATATATATTTATATAGACTCGATAGTTGTGCATGTATTTTGAAAATAAATAAATCAATCAATAAACGCCTATCTTTTTTATTGTTTCACATCCACGTGTATACATACATGTTGGATTTTAATATACTGTATATTAATATAGTAATGCATATTGGCGATCAAGCGCGATCAATTATGATGCTAAATCTGGCAGGACAAATCGTAAGATCAATTCGTTTAAAAGCATGATGGCGCAAGCTTACCCACTTCTGATTAAATGCCACTAACCATCGTGTAAATTGTCGATACGACCGGTTTGAACTTGTCATTTAAATCCGTGATTGTGTGCGCGCGCGCGTGTGTGTGTGTGTGGGTGTATGCGTGACAAGTGGGGATTTTCGTCGGATGGCAATTTTCGCGAGTGCACGCGCAGGATCCCGCTACACACGTGATTACAATTGGCGACCGCGTTAAACACCACACAATCATTTGGCGAGAGGGACAGCCTAATCGACACAAATTAAACCGGCATATTCTACGTTGTTAACCGTAGGCGATGTGGAACAGAGAAAAACGATTGTCACAGCACAGCTGCCGATTTTGTAACGGAGATAAGTAGTTCCAGTTTTATCAAATATCGTTTTTGTTGCGCTTTGGCGCTTTTAGGACATCTATTTTTTGTTACTTTCTGAGAGATACGCCACCCCCTGTCGCGCGTTTTTTTCATTAGCTATTACGTTTGCGCGAGGACAAATAAATGTCAGAGATTTTTCGTGCTGTGCCTGACTATGTAGCCTAAAACAACACGACCACCATTGGGTCCGGGATGGGGATTCGCCGGATCATCGCGACAAGCATATGCAAGACTACCAGTTTACATTCGGAAGCGGGTCCTCGTGTAAGTACTGATGAAGCCGAGTGAGTTTCCAACCCTCTAACGACTCTAGAGGCCGCTGTGCGAGCTAATAACGTAGCTCAACCTCCGGGAACCCGATCGAACTCTGAGCAGCATACGGCGAACCACTGCCCCCGCGAATCCAACCTCATCGGCTAGTCCCGACCACCTTGAGGGCCGGTAGGCCACCAGCCCCTGCGTTACAATTCAGGATTATTAGTCAGATCTTCGTGCCTACGGGGAACCCGCATCACTTCCAATTGACGAGCCGCGCTCTCGTCGATATTAGTCGGCCAGCATCGGGCCAGTGGAGTCGTCACCAACGAGGTACACGGGCTCACTTCCTCAAGGGGTTGTCCTACACGGGTATGCATCCGTGCCCTATTGCGCGAGGGCACAGGGAAACTGGCGAAAACTATATTTTACCCCGAGTTTCCGTTTGGTTCACGCGGCAGAACTGTCTCTTCCAATCGGTTATCGGCGCGGCCAAATGATTACCCAACCATGTAATGTCTTGGGCCAGAGCTGCCTGACAAGGGAACTCGCCACAGTCGCGCATCGATTGAAATAATATTCTCCATTTATATTAGACGAACTAATTTTTCATTAGCCATCGTGCGTTGAGTTTGAATGGCCGTTCTACCAGCAGCAGGTAACGACCAGACGAGTCCTTATTTAACTATATATATATATATATATGTGTGTGTGTGTGTGTGTGTGTGTGTGCGTGTGTTTTGGTAATTAATGGTCGTACAATTATCGCAACGCTGGCGCGTGGTACAGATGGATGAGCGCTTGAGTAAAAACATTCCGGGGCTAGGACGAGCGGTCAGTCAGGACGGAGCGTGAACACATTATGCGGCACTCGAAAACGGCTCTACTTTGCGTCAAACCCGGGGGCATATTTTACGATACGTTTAACAACCCAGTTTTGGGCTAGGCCGTTGTAACATTCGTGCAATGTATGCAACTTCATGTATCGGTGCATATGTACATTTTTTTGAATTGCCGCACCCTGTGAATTACGGTTTTAATCACTGTCAGCGGGTAACTGCGAAACGGCAGCCCGAGGAATATTGCACCCTGCGAATATATGCACTCACCTGTATAGTTGACCGAGATTGTAATGAGCGTTTACGTGACTTGGCTGTGCATGAATTGCTGCCAAAAAATGTCTTTCCGCCTGATCACCCGCCGTCAATGTACCGAGATTGTTGTGAGCACTCGCGTATGACGGCCACAGCCTGAAACGAGTAAATAAACGTGTATGTATGTAACGTTTGCGTCTGACTCAATATACAGGGTATTTCAGATGAAGTGTTACGAGGTTATGTCTCGAAAACTATAGATTAGGGGGCGTACAGAAATTACGTTAAACAAAATTTCCCCATTTTTGACCCTCCCCCTCCTCCCACGTAACGGGACCGTAACGCTTTGCCAGAACTCCCCCCCCCCCCAAATCCGTTACGTAACGGATGCTTTGTCGTCAATAATTGCGATTTTTTCGTAAACATAACTAATAATGAAAGGATCGTGTTTATACTAATTTTATAAAGTATATATTCATCTAGTTTTATACCAATTTTTATGACAAAATCTTAAAAATTAACCGAGATATATGGCTTAATTTGGCGACGAAACAAAATCCTCTTCATTGTCCCACCGATATCTTTATGAAAGGTTATCTGTACATTAAAAGTCAACAATTTATCGATATCTATACAAACGTAGCTATCGTTATGCGTTGCCGTTTTTTATTTTGGTTTTTTTTACAAAATGCCGACAGTTTGGACATTTTTATTTTTATTTTCAAGGTACTTTTTCTGCATTCAAGCAGTCGTTAAAAATAGTAATTATCAAATGTTAAAAACGCGGATACGTACAACCTTAGTCACTGCAATTACAAAAATGTTTTTTTTTTTTAATGAAAAACGGTTGATAAGTTTTTAAGTATTCGCTCGGACAAGGTCGAAAAACTAGTTTCGAGAAAAACGCGTTCAAAGTTTTCGTTCCGTGTTTCTTGATATAAAGTTATATTTTTTTCTCGAATATTGATACTTACATTGAAGTATCTAGTCGCGGGCGATATGACGGTTCTCCATCTTCATGATAGTTCACGAAATGATAAGAGCCTGTACTTTATCTATTGTAAATTATGCCACACCTGTAGGGAGTGAGGGCACTAACTGGTCGCGCTACTTGTTCTCACTAAAGTGACTACAACTCCGTCAATTTTCGGACTTGTGAATGAAAATGTTGCCAGCATATTTTTCAATACATGTACTTTAAAGAATTTAAAAAAATTTCCTCCAAATTTTGCTTGGGGGATGTGGGAAAGCTACTGTGCAAGTTCTTGCACAGTGACTTTCCCCCTTAACTGACTTTGCTATTTCTGGCAGTTTTGAAATCGTCACGTAACGCAAACCTTGACCCTCCCCCCCTCACGTACGGAACCCGTAACGCCTGGCCGACCCCCCTGCAATTGCGCTACGTAATTTGCGTACGGCCCCTCATAATGAAAAATGTTTTAGATAAAAGTCGGTGTGATTGCAGAAGGGAGGAAGATGGGAATGCCATTTTGATCTTGGTTATAACCGCCGAGGTCGTGTAGGGGTCAACTTCGAATGTGTTAATTAGTACCTCAGTTCTGTATTGTATATTCCTATAGCTTAGCTCGAAAGCTTTTAAAAATACCATGGATGAGTACTTTTCTATCGAGTATTTTTTCAGTTATGAGCCCTCAAAGCTACAATACTGCCGGTATCAGAATAACTGGAGGCGGTAACGCTAATTACCTCACCAAATCACACATCAAATGCTATTTTTGAGAATTATTTCGGATTTTCAAGCCGGAGGTGAACAATAATAGTTCGACCTATATGCGAGGCACACTTTTGGGTCAAATATCACGGGCAATTTGGCGAGTATGGCATTTAGCGGTTCTCGTGCTGCATGGAAAATTATAGCTTCGTTGTTTTGGTTTGATGTCATGCCAAATTTAGGTTGGCCACGCAGAGCTTTACCTCTCACACTCTTAAAGATTTTCTCAATTACTTCCTTCTCTCCTAGCACCCGCATAACCTTATTACGCATTTCTTCGTTTTATATCGTACGTATAATCTAAGTTATTTCGAATTATATACTTTCATTCATTTAATGCTATTTTCTAATTTATAATTATTCATTTTTATTATATTTAGCCGTATCTTATTATTATACCTTGTTTATCACTCAAATTATCTATCGTTATCATTATTTCAAATACTCACCCGCAATGTAACACATTGCTTAAAGGTTCCAACCAAGGTATAAATAATCTCTCTCTCTCTCTCTCTCTCTGTCGCTCCTAAGATTTTGTATGATGAGAAAGTGATTCGAGTGAGAGGGAGGGGGGTGGGAGTGCAGACAGATATTCCGTGATCGGCTGAGAACGGTTTGAAATCACGTGGGTGGCAGCATCCATGATGCAATTTAATGCCTTTTGTCGGTTTTATGCAAAAACATTTTTGCATTTTGCCTGAATAGGGGCTTCCCTAAATCGCCTTTGGTTCCCCTTCGCCATTTTATTTCACGTGTATTGACTTTTCTGCAGTTTCGTCTGCGGACTTTTCTGCAAAATGCTTTGAATACTGCAAACTTTTCTGTAACATACTTTGAATGCTGCAGATTTTTTTTGCAAATGAACAAAAACAGCTTTTCTGCAAAGGCAATATATCATGTGCGTAATAATGCAACAAAGTTTAGTAACTTACCAGTTATTATAAACAGTAGACCCACAGCATGTTGAACAATATGCAAATTGATTCTGGTAAATTACTGCGAAGGTGAATAAACAGCCCAATGGTCAATCATTATTCAAGTGCCTTCAATTTTCGTTACGTTACCCAGTCTACTCATAGGATACACCATTTTTCTTCTTAGTCTTTAGAGATGGTAGATCTTAGTTTTGCGCTGCGTTTTTCTAAGAATCGCTATTCAAACTACGCGTTCGACTGTTGCCCATCTATGGACACCCACGACACTGCTCCCAGCGACACCGCGCTAAGCCACTTTTGTCGATGTCACGATAAAACATTTCAGCGTCATTTGCCAAATTGACTGTACCTTCGCAGAAAAATATTGCGATATTGTGTAAAAGTCTATTGGCATTGCGCTGGAGGGGGAGAGGGCATCACATGGATGGACAGAGAGGGTCACATACATTGGATCCTGAACGATACGCATGGATACGCACGTTCCTATAAATTCGACGCACATTCACTCGCATATCACAAGCCTGCATGGGCGGGTGTCCTCCCCCCACTTCACTCAGCTTCACTCTACGTAGCTTCAGTTGCACATATAGGTAGGTCCATGACCTGCTATAGTGATATTGGACCGGTCTCTATTATGAAGGGTGCCTCGAAATTGTTATTTCTCCATTCTCGGGGATGATGTTCTTTGTGCATTTCTAAAATGTTCATTACACCTGCCTCTTCCAGTTGCCATTCGAAGTCAATAAACATAACGAGAGGAGTCCACAAGTACGAATGCATATAAGATTGTACCATGATTCGGAAAGATCCAATCTAGAGAGTTCACGGCTCGTGAAGATTTAATCTATGCAGATTTTATTGTCGATTCAAGGCCATTCTCAATATGCAATGAGGCACCGCTGTGTTTCGCGTAATTCTTTACTGACGGTACATGCATCGTTTGTCAATATAACGTATTTATTTTACTATACATATTTGGAAGATTGTGCTTGGGGTCGAATATTTGATTCAAGGCAGAAGGTTAGCTAACACGTCACAAAAAACTGTAAAAGTACCGCCTTCACAGGCAACCACTGAAACATGTAATGATGAAGCGACACAGGTCGCTGGGTTAATTATTCGAGAAATGGAAGCATTTTGCATACATAAACAATTGAGGTTCAATTATTTCGCGTCGTATTCGCGGCCGTTTGCTTTGCCAGAAAATAATGAAGCATCATTTTCTTATGTGATTAAGCAAATCTGATTTATGTGGAACAAAGCTTAGAATCCTAATAATTAAAGGAGGTGAGTTAACGCGTTGCATAAATGTTACCTATGACGATTTACCGGGACTCTCTCAGTCTGTCATCATGGGGGTTGCCAACAGTTAATTAGAAAAACTTGTGTATCTACCACCATCGACATCTAACGGGCGGCTTCACATGCAACAACCAGATACTTTCCAAATATTGGGTTTGCTAGATTTAAAGGAAGCATATACAGATCACATTTCTATATTTTCAAATACTTGGGAAAATCACTTAGAAGTACCCAATTACAGCACTTTTATTCGCTTTGAATTATGATTTCAATAGTCGATAAACAAGATCGCCCATATGAAGTTTTGCGTGGGCTGACACCTATAAATCTGACTGCTAAGCCGGGTGCTGGCTTGTGCTACTGACTGGGAAGCAGTTTTATTGAGTTTCCGATGATAAACCGATTGAAATTCCGTACAAAACATAGTCGCTTGTATGAGCACAGAACTTCTCCACTTTTCTTGTGCTTTTGCCCAATTACAATATATTAGTTCATAAGGAAATCGTAGCCATGCGCTAAACTCTGATGAGAGAGGGGAGGGCGTCCCAAGAATAATGTACGGTACAGTGATATATACGAGGTAAAGGGGATGGGATCGAAAGTCCCCGCAAGGCGATACGAAGCACAATTGAAAATAATAAATAAATGAGTTATCAATATATGATATATTCTTTGATTTTACTAAAGCTGAATAGTTGCAAAACACGACCTTTTTTCGAAAAACAAAATAACTAGAAACTTCAGCACCCTAAACAATACTTTCAGAAATCTAGAGAAGTTTGCGGGACATGATAACGCTTGAACACTAGTGTATCATTTTGTCGACAGAAGTATGCGAAAAAAAAATTTTGCCATGATTTGATCGTACTGTTTTGGCTCCGATACGACTGTAATACATTGAAACAGTCAACGGATTTATTAAGGATACGAGCAAGCATCCGCAAATATCATTGTTTTGTCAAGTGCGGAAAATCCGTTCCTACCTACGTAATAACTACATGATTAAGTTGTCAACAATTGTCGGAAACACGTCACGCAACGGTTCGGCAAGTTCTTTATCGCGAAATAAAATGTTTTTGAATTATCTTTGGAAACATTGACAAACACTGAATAATTTTTAACAAGCTAATAAAAAAAAATTGGGAGGATGTGGATAATGTGGAAATAAGATTCCCACCGAATCAGAAAAAATGATGTAGGAGAAATTAATTCAACTGGGCAGTGAATAAAAACTTACCAGAGAGCTAGTTGATAGTGCAGAATAGCCCGGTTAGATTGGGATGTATCTCGCAGGAAATTGGCAAAATTGTAATGCATTTTGGCGTTATGTGGCAGAGACCGAAGGCCTGCCCTAAAATGATAAGAAACAATGTTAGAACGATCACTTGCCTGAAAATGCGTAACAAGTGGAAAGATTGTGCCATAGATACGCATGTACGACAGAATCAAGGAATATTCAAGTACATGGGTATGTTCGAACCTTAAAAGAGTTTCTCGTGACACCCAATCTCGATTTCTAGTAGCTGTGCGACAGCAACTCAAAACTAGCAGCCCAAAAACAGCAGCTGCAATTAAGCGTCTCTGCCGAGGTATCGCTGTCCATGTCACTTGAACACCATACGCTATCAGAAGGATCCATCCAATACTGGAAAAAAATAGCATATACATTACCTATGGAACATATATAATTTCATTATACAGAAAAAGCTATATAACTTCGTTATAAAAACACTAAGAAATTTGCGTTACCTAGGAATATATAGAACACGTTCGGCTACGACAAAACCCACGGTAACGAACAAATTTGAGGCTGGAAGAAAAGGTAGAAGCAGAAACATCCAGCCAATGGTGAGCGGTGGATGTCTATGTTGCTAAAAAAAAACACGACTTTTTAGAATGAAACATTATAAACATGTCGAGTGGATGAGAACTGCGCTGCTATCGACGAATCGAGACAAGGAAAATCCGATACCTCGCGACAATTCGGGACGAAAATTGAAACATGACGCGCACACAGAAAACATTCTAGTTGGAGGACTAATGAAAAGTCCCTAATGAAAAGACAATTTTTCAAATAGAATTCGATATGCAAATTGAAATGTTGTACGCCTCTTTTCAAAATTATCATGATAATAAACGTCGATGATAAGTGACGCTATTCCACATGTTATTCAAAAGAGATAATAAAGAATACACCAATAATTACACGGAAAACACAAATGGTGCGAAGAGAAAAGAGCACTACGATGCGGATTGCACGTGTGGGAGAGTGTTGATTCAGTTGATAGAAATGTATATAAACGTGGCCCGAAAAAGATGAGCCACAGAGCCTGGAATATCTTCCAAGATGCAGGTTCTAACTGGGATTCTAACCTTATTGGTTTGTCAAGGCTTGGTGGTGCCCAACTATGGATTAGTACAAACGATCAATCACGGAGCACCGGATCCGTTGTTTTTGGATATCATCATAGAACAAGATGGAGTGGGTGCAGCAGGAAAGGAGATTGAGATGGAAATTGACATAGAACGCTTAGCAGAAATAGAAGGATGGAAAATCGAAAGAATCCGTCCAGGCGACGACAACGAAGCCGTCATTACGATGAAAGAATCGAATGATGTCTGGGACGTAGAAAGCATATCTTCACGCAGAGTAGGAGTTGATTCAGGAGCATGGAGTGGCGCCGGATCAGCCTCTAATGCAGCAAGTAATTCTGACGCGTATAGCGCAGCAGGAAGTGGTTCACAGTCAGCATCTGCATCAGCATCCAAGGCAGGAAGCAGTTCAGGAGCATACAGCGGATCAGGAAGTGGTTCACAGTCAGCATCTGCATCAGCTTCCAAGGCAGGAAGTAGCTCTGGAGCATACAGTGCATCAGGAAGTGGTTCACAGTCAGCATCTGCATCAGCTTCCAAGGCAGGAAGCAGCTCTGGAGCATACAGTGCATCAGGAAGTGGTTCACATTCAGGATCTGCATCTGGCTCTAAGGCAGGTAGTGGTGGATGGTCCGGATCTGGTTCTGCATCCGGTGCGGGAAGTAACGCAGGAGGATCCAGTGGAGCAGGAAGTAACGCTGGAGCATCCAGCGGATCAGGAAGTGGATCATATTCAGGATCTGCATCCGGTGCTGGAAGTAGCGCTGGAGCATCCAGCGGATCAGGAAGTGGTTCAGGATCCGCATCCGGTGCTGGAAGTAGCGCTGGAGCATCCAGCGGATCAGGAAGTGGTTCAGGATCCGCATCCGGTGCTGGAAGTAGCGCTGGAGCATCCAGCGGAGCAGGAAGTGGTTCATATTCAGGATCTGCATCCGGTGCTGGAAGTAGCGCTGGAGCATCCAGCGGAGCCGGAAGTGGTTCATATTCAGGATCTGCATCCGGTGCTGGAAGTAGCGCTGGAGCATCCAGTGGAGCAGGAAGTAACGCTGGAGCATCCAGCGGAGCAGGAAGTGCTTCACAATCAGCATCTGCATCAGCCTCCAAGGCCGGAAGTAGCGCTGGAGCATACAGTGCATCTGGAAGTGGTTCCCATTCAGGATCTGCGTCTGCCTCTAAGGCAGGAAGCAGTTCAGGAGCATACAGCGCATCAGGAAGCGGTTCACATTCAGGATCTGCATCTGGCTCCAAGGCAGGAAGTGGTTCATATTCAGGATCTGCATCCGGTGCTGGAAGTAGCGCTGGAGCATCCAGCGGATCAGGAAGTGGTTCAGGATCCGCATCCGGTGCTGGAAGTAGCGCTGGAGCATCCAGCGGATCAGGAAGTGGTTCAGGATCCGCATCCAGTGCTGGAAGTAGCGCTGGAGCATCCAGCGGAGCAGGAAGTGGTACATATTCAGGATCTGCATCCGGTGCTGGAAGTAGCGCTGGAGCATCCAGCGGATCAGGAAGTGGTTCAGGATCCGCATCCGGTGCTGGAAGTAGCGCTGGAGCATCCAGCGGATCAGGAAGTGGTTCAGGATCCGCATCCGGTGCTGGAAGTAGCGCTGGAGCATCCAGCGGATCAGGAAGTGGTTCATATTCAGGATCTGCATCCGGTGCTGGAAGTAGCGCTGGAGCATCCAGCGGATCAGGAAGTGGTTCAGGATCCGCATCCGGTGCTGGAAGTAGCGCTGGAGCATCCAGTGGAGCAGGAAGTAAGGCTGGAGCATCCAGCGGAGCAGGAAGTGCTTCACAATCAGCATCTGCATCAGCCTCCAAGGCCGGAAGTAGCGCTGGAGCATACAGTGCATCTGGAAGTGGTTCCCATTCAGGATCTGCGTCTGCCTCTAAGGCAGGAAGCAGTTCAGGCGCATACAGCGCATCAGGAAGCGGTTCACATTCAGGATCTGCATCTGGCTCCAAGGCAGGAAGTGGTTCATATTCAGGATCTGCATCCGGTGCTGGAAGTAGCGCTGGAGCATCCAGCGGATCAGGAAGTGGTTCAGGATCCGCATCCGGTGCTGGAAGTAGCGCTGGAGCATCCAGCGGAGCAGGAAGTGGTTCATATTCAGGATCTGCATCCGGTGCTGGAAGTAGCGCTGGAGCATCCAGTGGAGCAGGAAGTAACGCTGGAGCATCCAGTGGAGCAGGAAGTGCTTCACAATCAGCATCTGCATCAGCCTCCAAGGCCGGAAGTAGCGCTGGAGCATACAGTGCATCTGGAAGTGGTTCCAATTCAGGATCTGCGTCTGCCTCCAAGGCAGGAAGCAGTTCAGGAGCATACAGCGCATCAGGAAGCGGTTCACATTCAGGATCTGCATCTGGCTCCAAGGCAGGAAGTGGTTCATATTCAGGATCTGCATCCGGTGCTGGAAGTAGCGCTGGAGCATCCAGCGGATCAGGTGGTGGTTCATATTCAGGATCTGCATCCGGTGCTGGAAGTAGCGCTGGAGCATCCAGCGGATCAGGAAGTAGTTCAGGATCCGCATCCGGTGCTGGAAGTAGCGCTGGAGCGTCCAGCGGAGCCGGAAGTGGTTCACATTCAGGATCTGCATCCGGTGCTGGAAGTAGCGCTGGAGCATCCAGTGGAGCAGGAAGTAACGCTGGAGCATCCAGCGGAGCAGGAAGTGCGTCACAATCAGCATCGGCATCAGCCTCCAAGGCCGGAAGTAGCGCTGGAGCATACAGTGCATCTGGAAGTGGTTCCCATTCAGGATCTGCGTCTGCCTCTAAGGCAGGAAGCAGTTCAGGAGCATACAGCGCATCAGGAAGCGGTTCACGTTCAGGATCTGCATCTGGCTCAAAGGCAGGAAGCGGTGCATGGTCCGGATCAGGATCTGCATCCGGTGCAGGAAGTAACGCTGGAGCATCCAGCGGATCAGGAAGTGGTTCATATTCAGGATCTGCATCCGGTGCTGGAAGTAGCGCTGGAGCATCCAGCGGATCAGGAAGTGGTTCAGGATCCGCATCCGGTGCTGGAAGTAGCGCTGGAGCATCCAGCGGAGCAGGAAGTGGTTCATATTCAGGATCTGCATCCGGTGCTGGAAGTAGCGCTGGAGCATCCAGCGGATCAGGAAGTGGTTCAGGATCCGCATCCGGTGCTGGAAGTAGCGCTGGAGCATCCAGCGGATCAGGAAGTGGTTCAGGATCCGCATCCGGTGCTGGAAGTAGCGCTGGAGCATCCAGCGGAGCAGGAAGTGGTTCATATTCAGGATCTGCATCCGGTGCTGGAAGTAGCGCTGGAGCATCCAGCGGATCAGGAAGTGGTTCAGGATCCGCATCCGGTGCTGGAAGTAGCGCTGGAGCATCCAGCGGAGCAGGAAGTGGTTCATATTCAGGATCTGCATCCGGTGCAGGAAGTAACGCTGGAGCATCCAGCGGAGCAGGAAGTGCTTCACAATCAGCATCTGCATCAGCCTCCAAGGCCGGAAGTAGCGCTGGAGCATACAGTGCATCTGGAAGTGGTTCCCATTCAGGATCTGCGTCTGCCTCCAAGGCAGGAAGCAGTTCAGGAGCATACAGCGCATCAGGAAGCGGTTCACATTCAGGATCTGCATCTGGCTCCAAGGCAGGAAGTGGTTCATATTCAGGATCTGCATCCGGTGCTGGAAGTAGCGCTGGAGCATCCAGCGGATCAGGAAGTGGTTCATATTCAGGATCTGCATCCGGTGCTGGAAGTAGCGCTGGAGCATCCAGCGGATCAGGAAGTGGTTCAGGATCCGCATCCGGTGCTGGAAGTAGCGCTGGAGCATCCAGCGGAGCAGGAAGTGGTTCATATTCAGGATCTGCATCCGGTGCTGGAAGTAGCGCTGGAGCATCCAGCGGATCAGGAAGTGGTTCAGGATCCGCATCCGGTGCTGGAAGTAGCGCTGGAGCATCCAGCGGAGCAGGAAGTGGTTCATATTCAGGATCTGCATCCGGTGCTGGAAGTAGCGCTGGAGCATCCAGCGGATCAGGAAGTGGTTCAGGATCCGCATCCGGTGCTGGAAGTAGCGCTGGAGCATCCAGCGGAGCAGGAAGTGGTTCATATTCAGGATCTGCATCCGGTGCAGGAAGTAACGCTGGAGCATCCAGCGGAGCAGGAAGTGCTTCACAATCAGCATCTGCATCAGCCTCCAAGGCCGGAAGTAGCGCTGGAGCATACAGTGCATCTGGAAGTGGTTCCCATTCAGGATCTGCGTCTGCCTCCAAGGCAGGAAGCAGTTCAGGAGCATACAGCGCATCAGGAAGCGGTTCACATTCAGGATCTGCATCTGGCTCCAAGGCAGGAAGTGGTTCATATTCAGGATCTGCATCCGGTGCTGGAAGTAGCGCTGGAGCATCCAGCGGATCAGGAAGTGGTTCATATTCAGGATCTGCATCCGGTGCTGGAAGTAGCGCTGGAGCATCCAGCGGATCAGGAAGTGGTTCAGGATCCGCATCCGGTGCTGGAAGTAGCGCTGGAGCATCCAGCGGAGCAGGAAGTGGTTCATATTCAGGATCTGCATCCGGTGCTGGAAGTAGCGCTGGAGCATCCAGCGGATCAGGAAGTGGTTCAGGATCCGCATCCGGTGCTGGAAGTAGCGCTGGAGCATCCAGCGGATCAGGAAGTGGTTCAGGATCCGCATCCGGTGCTGGAAGTAGCGCTGGAGCATCCAGCGGAGCAGGAAGTGGTTCATATTCAGGATCTGCATCCGGTGCTGGAAGTAGCGCTGGAGCATCCAGCGGATCAGGAAGTGGTTCAGGATCCGCATCCGGTGCTGGAAGTAGCGCTGGAGCATCCAGCGGAGCAGGAAGTGGTTCATATTCAGGATCTGCATCCGGTGCAGGAAGTAACGCTGGAGCATCCAGCGGAGCAGGAAGTGCTTCACAATCAGCATCTGCATCAGCCTCCAAGGCCGGAAGTAGCGCTGGAGCATACAGTGCATCTGGAAGTGGTTCCCATTCAGGATCTGCGTCTGCCTCCAAGGCAGGAAGCAGTTCAGGAGCATACAGCGCATCAGGAAGCGGTTCACATTCAGGATCTGCATCTGCCTCCAAGGCAGGAAGTGGTTCATATTCAGGATCTGCATCCGGTGCTGGAAGTAGCGCTGGAGCATCCAGCGGATCAGGAAGTGGTTCATATTCAGGATCTGCATCCGGTGCTGGAAGTAGCGCTGGAGCATCCAGCGGATCAGGAAGTGGTTCAGGATCCGCATCCGGTGCTGGAAGTAGCGCTGGAGCATCCAGCGGAGCAGGAAGTGGTTCATATTCAGGATCTGCATCCGGTGCAGGAAGTAACGCTGGAGCATCCAGCGGAGCAGGAAGTGCTTCACAATCAGCATCTGCATCAGCCTCCAAGGCCGGAAGTAGCGCTGGAGCATACAGTGCATCTGGAAGTGGTTCCCATTCAGGATCTGCGTCTGCCTCCAAGGCAGGAAGCAGTTCAGGAGCATACAGCGCATCAGGAAGCGGTTCACATTCAGGATCTGCATCTGGCTCCAAGGCAGGAAGTGGTTCATATTCAGGATCTGCATCCGGTGCTGGAAGTAGCGCTGGAGCATCCAGCGGATCAGGAAGTGGTTCATATTCAGGATCTGCATCCGGTGCTGGAAGTAGCGCTGGAGCATCCAGCGGATCAGGAAGTGGTTCAGGATCCGCATCCGGTGCTGGAAGTAGCGCTGGAGCATCCAGCCGAGCAGGAAGTGGTTCATATTCAGGATCTGCATCCGGTGCTGGAAGTAGCGCTGGAGCATCCAGCGGATCAGGAAGTGGTTCAGGATCCGCATCCGGTGCTGGAAGTAGCGCTGGAGCATCCAGCGGATCAGGAAGTGGTTCAGGATCCGCATCCGGTGCTGGAAGTAGCGCTGGAGCATCCAGCGGAGCAGGAAGTGGTTCATATTCAGGATCTGCATCCGGTGCTGGAAGTAGCGCTGGAGCATCCAGCGGATCAGGAAGTGGTTCAGGATCCGCATCCGGTGCTGGAAGTAGCGCTGGAGCATCCAGCGGAGCAGGAAGTGGTTCATATTCGGGATCTGCATCCGGTGCAGGAAGTAACGCTGGAGCATCCAGCGGAGCAGGAAGTGCTTCACATTCAGCATCTGCATCAGCCTCCAAGGCCGGAAGTAGCGCTGGAGCATACAGTGCATCTGGAAGTGGTTCCCATTCAGGATCTGCGTCTGCCTCCAAGGCAGGAAGCAGTTCAGGAGCATACAGCGCATCAGGAAGCGGTTCACATTCAGGATCTGCATCTGGCTCCAAGGCAGGAAGTGGTTCATATTCAGGATCTGCATCCGGTGCTGGAAGTAGCGCTGGAGCATCCAGCGGATCAGGAAGTGGTTCATATTCAGGATCTGCATCCGGTGCTGGAAGTAGCGCTGGAGCATCCAGCGGATCAGGAAGTGGTTCATATTCAGGATCTGCATCCGGTGCTGGAAGTAGCGCTGGAGCATCCAGCGGATCAGGAAGTGGTTCAGGATCCGCATCCGGTGCTGGAAGTAGCGCTGGAGCATCCAGCGGAGCAGGAAGTGGTTCATATTCAGGATCTGCATCCGGTGCTGGAAGTAGCGCTGGAGCATCCAGCGGATCAGGAAGTGGTTCAGGATCCGCATCCGGTGCTGGAAGTAGCGCTGGAGCATCCAGCGGATCAGGAAGTGGTTCAGGATCCGCATCCGGTGCTGGAAGTAGCGCTAGAGCATCCAGCGGAGCAGGAAGTGGTTCATATTCAGGATCTGCATCCGGTGCTGGAAGTAGCGCTGGAGCATCCAGCGGATCAGGAAGTGGTTCAGGATCCGCATCCGGTGCTGGAAGTAGCGCTGGAGCATCCAGCGGAGCAGGAAGTGCTTCACAATCAGCATCTGCATCAGCCTCCAAGGCCGGAAGTAGCGCTGGAGCATACAGTGCATCTGGAAGTGGTTCCCATTCAGGATCTGCGTCTGCCTCTAAGGCAGGAAGCAGTTCAGGAGCATACAGCGCATCAGGAAGCGGTTCACGTTCAGGATCTGCATCTGGCTCCAAGGCAGGAAGCGGTGCATGGTCCGGATCAGGATCTGCATCCGGTGCAGGAAGTAACGCTGGAGCATCCAGCGGATCAGGAAGTGGTTCATATTCAGGATCTGCATCCGGTGCTGGAAGTAGCGCTGGAGCATCCAGCGGATCAGGAAGTGGTTCAGGATCCGCATCCGGTGCTGGAAGTAGCGCTGGAGCATCCAGCGGAGCAGGAAGTGGTTCATATTCAGGATCTGCATCCGGTGCCGGAAGTAGCGCTGGAGCATCCAGCGGATCCGGAAGTGGTTCAGGATCCGCATCCGGTGCTGGAAGTAGCGCTGGAGCATCCAGCGGATCAGGAAGTGGTTCAGGATCCGCATCCGGTGCTGGAAGTAGCGCTGGAGCATCCAGCGGAGCAGGAAGTGGTTCATATTCAGGATCTGCATCCGGTGCTGGAAGTAGCGCTGGAGCATCCAGCGGATCAGGAAGTGGTTCAGGATCCGCATCTGGTGCTGGAAGTAGCGCTGGAGCATCCAGCGGATCCGGAAGTGGTTCAGGATCCGCATCCGGTGCTGGAAGTAGCGCTGGAGCATCCAGCGGAGCAGGAAGTGGTTCATATTCAGGATCTGCATCCGGTGCTGGAAGTAGCGCTGGAGCATCCAGCGGATCAGGAAGTGGTTCAGGATCCGCATCCGGTGCTGGAAGTAGCGCTGGAGCATCCAGCGGATCAGGAAGTGGTTCAGGATCCGCATCCGGTGCTGGAAGTAGCGCTGGAGCATCCAGCGGAGCAGGAAGTGGTTCATATTCAGGATCTGCATCCGGTGCTGGAAGTAGCGCTGGAGCATCCAGTGGAGCAGGAAGTAACGCTGGAGCATCCAGCGGAGCAGGAAGTGCTTCACAATCAGCATCCGCATCAGCCTCCAAGGCCGGAAGTAGCGCTGGAGCATACAGTGCATCTGGAAGTGGTTCCCATTCAGGATCTGCGTCTGCCTCCAAGGCAGGAAGCAGTTCAGGAGCATACAGCGCATCAGGAAGCGGTTCACATTCAGGATCTGCATCTGGCTCCAAGGCAGGAAGTGGTTCATATTCAGGATCTGCATCCGGTGCTGGAAGTAGCGCTGGAGCATCCAGCGGATCAGGAAGTGGTTCAGGATCCGCATCCGGTGCTGGAAGTAGCGCTGGAGCATCCAGCGGATCAGGAAGTGGTTCATATTCAGGATCTGCATCCGGTGCTGGAAGTAGCGCTGGAGCATCCAGCGGATCAGGAAGTGGTTCAGGATCTGCATCCGGTGCTGGAAGTAGCGCTGGAGCATCCAGCGGAGCCGGAAGTGGTTCATATTCAGGATCTGCATCCGGTGCTGGAAGTAGCGCTGGAGCATCCAGTGGAGCAGGAAGTAACGCTGGAGCATCCAGCGGAGCAGGAAGTGCTTCACAATCAGCATCTGCATCAGCCTCCAAGGCCGGAAGTAGCGCTGGAGCATACAGTGCATCTGGAAGTGGTTCCCATTCAGGATCTGCGTCTGCCTCCAAGGCAGGAAGCAGTTCAGGAGCATACAGCGCATCAGGAAGCGGTTCACATTCAGGATCTGCATCTGGCTCCAAGGCAGGAAGTGGTTCATATTCAGGATCTGCATCCGGTGCTGGAAGTAGCGCTGGAGCATCCAGCGGATCAGGAAGTGGTTCATATTCAGGATCTGCATCCGGTGCTGGAAGTAGCGCTGGAGCATCCAGCGGATCAGGAAGTGGTTCAGGAGCCGCATCCGGTGCTGGAAGTAGCGCTGGAGCATCCAGCGGATCAGGAAGTGGTTCATATTCAGGATCTGCATCCGGTGCTGGAAGTAGCGCTGGAGCATCCAGCGGATCAGGAAGTGGTTCAGGATCTGCATCCGGTGCTGGAAGTAGCGCTGGAGCATCCAGCGGAGCCGGAAGTGGTTCATATTCGGGATCTGCATCCGGTGCTGGAAGTAGCGCTGGAGCATCCAGTGGAGCAGGAAGTAACGCTGGAGCATCCAGCGGAGCAGGAAGTGCTTCACAATCAGCATCTGCATCAGCCTCCAAGGCCGGAAGTAGCGCTGGAGCATACAGTGCATCTGGAAGTGGTTCCCATTCAGGATCTGCGTCTGCCTCTAAGGCAGGAAGCAGTTCAGGAGCATACAGCGCATCAGGAAGCGGTTCACATTCAGGATCTGCATCTGGCTCCAAGGCAGGAAGTGGTGCATGGTCCGGATCTGGATCTGCATCCGGTGCTAGAAGTAGCGCTGGAGCATCCAGCGGAGCAGGAAGTAGCGCTGGAGCATCCAGCGGAGCAGGAAGTAACGCTGGAGCAGCCAGCGGATCAGGAAGTGGTTCAGGATCCGCATCCGGTGCTGGAAGTAGCGCTGGAGCATCCAGCGGATCAGGAAGTGGTTCATATTCAGGATCTGCATCCGGTGCTGGAAGTAGCGCTGGAGCATCCAGCGGAGCAGGAAGTGGTTCATATTCAGGATCTGCATCCGGTGCTGGAAGTAGCGCTGGAGCATCCAGTGGAGCAGGAAGTAACGCTGGAGCATCCAGCGGAGCAGGAAGTGCTTCACAATCAGCATCTGCATCAGCCTCCAAGGCCGGAAGTAGCGCTGGAGCATACAGTGCATCTGGAAGTGGTTCCCATTCAGGATCTGCGTCTGCCTCTAAGGCAGGAAGCAGTTCAGGAGCATACAGCGCATCAGGAAGCGGTTCACATTCAGGATCTGCATCTGGCTCCAAGGCAGGAAGTGGTGCATGGTCCGGATCTGGATCTGCATCCGGTGCTGGAAGTAGCGCTGGAGCATCCAGCGGAGCAGGAAGTAGCGCTGGAGCATCCAGCGGAGCAGGAAGTAGCGCTGGAGCATCCAGCGGAGCAGGAAGTAACGCTGGAGCAGCCAGCGGATCAGGAAGTGGTTCAGGATCCGCATCCGGTGCTGGAAGTAGCGCTGGAGCATCCAGCGGATCAGGAAGTGGTTCATATTCAGGATCTGCATCCGGTGCTGGAAGTAGCGCTGGAGCATCCAGCGGAGCCGGAAGTAGCGCTGGAGCATCCAGCGGAGCAGGAAGTAACGCTGGAGCAGCCAGCGGATCAGGAAGTGGTTCAGGATCCGCATCAGGTGCTGGAAGTAGCGCTGGAGCATCCAGCGGATCAGGAAGTGGTTCATATTCAGGATCTGCATCCGGTGCTGGAAGTAGCGCTGGAGCATCCAGCGGAGCAGGAAGTGGTTCACATTCAGGATCTGCATCTGGCTCCAAGGCAGGAAGTGGTGCATGGTCCGGATCTGGATCCGCATCCGGTGCTGGAAGTAGCGCTGGAGCATCCAGCGGAGCAGGAAGTGGTTCACATTCAGGATCTGCATCTGGCTCCAAGGCAGGAAGTGGTGCATGGTCCGGATCTGGATCCGCATCCGGTGCTGGAAGTAGCGCTGGAGCATCCAGCGGAGCAGGAAGTAGCGCTGGAGCATCCAGCGGAGCAGGAAGTAGCGCTGGAGCATCCAGCGGAGCAGGAAGTAACGCTGAAGCAGCCAGCGGATCAGGAAGTGGTTCAGGATCCGCATCCGGTGCTGGAAGTAGCGCTGGAGCATCCAGCGGATCAGGAAGTGGTTCATATTCAGGATCTGCATCCGGTGCTGGAAGTAGCGCTGGAGCATCCAGCGGAGCAGGAAGTGGTTCACATTCAGGATCTGCATCTGGCTCCAAGGCAGGAAGTGGTGCATGGTCCGGATCTGGATCCGCATCCGGTGCTGGAAGTAGCGCTGGAGCATCCAGTGGAGCAGGAAGTAGCGCTGGAGCGTCCAGCGGAGCAGGAAGTAACGCTGGAGCAGCCAGCGGATCAGGAAGTGGTTCATATTCAGGATCTGCATCCGGCGCTGGAAGTAGCGCTGGAGCATCCAGCGGAGCAGGAAGTAATGCTGGAGCATACAGCGGAGCAGGAAGTGCTTCACAATCAGCATCTGCATCTGCCTCTAAGGCAGGAAGCAGTTCAGGAGCATACAGCGGAGCTGGAAGCGGTTCACATTCAGGATCTGCATCTGGCTCCAAGGCAGGAAGTGGTGCATGGTCCGGTTCTGGATCTGCATCCGGTGCTGGTAGTAGCGCTGGAGCATCCAGCGGAGCAGGAAGTAGTGCTGGAGCATCCAGTGGAGCAGGAAGTAACGCTGGAGCAGCCAGCGGATCAGGAAGTGGTTCATATTCAGGATCTGCATCCGGTGCTGGAAGTAGCGCTGGAGCATCCAGCGGAGCAGGAAGTAATGCTGGAGCATACAGCGGAGCAGGAAGTGCTTCACACTCAGCATCTGCATCTGCCTCTAAGGCAGGAAGCAGTTCAGGAGCATACAGTGGAGCTGGAAGTAACGCTGGAGCGTCCAGCGGAGCAGGAAGTAACGCTGGAGCATACAGCGGATCAGGAAGTGGTTCACATTCAGCATCTGCATCAGCTTCGAAGGCAGGAAGTAGCTCTGGAGCTTACAGTGCATCAGGAAGCGGTTCACATTCAGGATCTGCATCTGCCTCTAAGGCAGGAAGCAGTTCAGGAGCATACAGCGCATCAGGAAGCGGTTCACATTCAGGATCTGCATCTGGCTCCAAGGCAGGAAGTGGTGCATGGTCCGGATCTGGATCTGCATCCGGTGCTGGAAGTAGCGCTGGAGCATCCAGCGGATCAGGAAGTGGTTCATATTCAGGATCTGCATCCGGTGCTGGAAGTAGCGCTGGAGCATCCAGCGGATCAGGAAGTGGTTCAGGATCCGCATCCGGTGCTGGAAGTAGCGCTGGAGCATCCAGCGGAGCAGGAAGTGGTTCATATTCAGGATCTGCATCCGGTGCTGGAAGTAGCGCTGGAGCATCCAGTGGGGCAGGAAGTAACGCTGGAGCATCCAGCGGAGCAGGAAGTGCTTCACAATCAGCATCTGCATCAGCCTCTAAGGCCGGAAGTAGCGCTGGAGCATACAGTGCATCTGGAAGTGGTTCCCATTCAGGATCTGCGTCTGCCTCTAAGGCAGGAAGCAGTTCGGGAGCATACAGCGCATCAGGAAGCGGTTCACATTCAGGATCTGCATCTGGCTCCAAGGCAGGAAGTGGTGCATGGTCCGGATCTGGATCTGCATCCGGTGCTGGAAGTAGCGCTGGAGCATCCAGCGGATCAGGAAGTGGTTCATATTCAGGATCTGCATCCGGTGCTGGAAGTAGCGCTGGAGCATCCAGCGGATCAGGAAGTGGTTCAGGATCCGCATCCGGTGCTGGAAGTAGCGCTGGAGCATCCAGCGGAGCAGGAAGTGGTTCATATTCAGGATCTGCATCCGGTGCTGGAAGTAGCGCTGGAGCATCCAGTGGGGCAGGAAGTAACGCTGGAGCATCCAGCGGAGCAGGAAGTGCTTCACAATCAGCATCTGCATCAGCCTCTAAGGCCGGAAGTAGCGCTGGAGCATACAGTGCATCTGGAAGTGGTTCCCATTCAGGATCTGCGTCTGCCTCTAAGGCAGGAAGCAGTTCGGGAGCATACAGCGCATCAGGAAGCGGTTCACATTCAGGATCTGCATCTGGCTCCAAGGCAGGAAGCGGTGCATGGTCCGGATCAGGATCTGCATCCGGTGCAGGAAGTAACGCTGGAGCATCCAGCGGATCAGGAAGTGGTTCATATTCAGGATCTGCATCCGGTGCTGGAAGTAGCGCTGGGGCATCCAGCGGATCAGGAAGTGGTTCAGGATCCGCATCCCGTGCTGGAAGTAGCGCTGGAGCATCCAGCGGAGCAGGAAGTAATGCTGGAGCATACAGCGGAGCAGGAAGTGCTTCACGATCAGCATCTGCATCTGCCTCTAAGGCAGGAAGCAGTTCAGGAGCATACAGCGGAGCTGGAAGTAACGCTGGAGCATCCAGCGGAGCAGGAAGTAACGCTGGAGCATACAGCGGATCAGGAAGTGGTTCACATTCAGCATCTGCATCAGCGTCGAAGGCAGGAAGTAGCTCTGGAGCTTACAGTGCATCAGGAAGCGGTTCACATTCAGGATCTGCATCTGGCTCCAAGGCAGGAAGTGGTGCATGGTCCGGATCTGGATCTGCATCTGGTGCCGGAAGTAGCGCTGGAGCATCCAGCGGAGCAGGAAGTAGCGCTGGAGCGTCCAGCGGAGCAGGAAGTAACGCTGGAGCAGCCAGCGGATCAGGAAGTGGTTCATATTCAGGATCTGCATCCGGTGCTGGAAGTAGCGCTGGAGCATCCAGCGGAGCAGGAAGTAATGCTGGAGCATACAGCGGAGCAGGAAGTGCTTCACAATCAGCATCTGCATCTGCCTCTAAGGCAGGAAGCAGTTCAGGAGCATACAGCGGAGCTGGAAGTAACGCTGGAGCATCCAGCGGAGCAGGAAGTAACGCTGGAGCATACAGCGGATCAGGAAGTGGTTCACATTCAGGATCTGCATCTGGCTCCAAGGCAGGAAGTGGTGCATGGTCCGGATCTGGATCTGCATCCGGTGCTGGAAGTAGCGCTGGAGCATCCAGCGGAGCAGGAAGTAGCGCTGGAGCGTCCAGCAGAGCAGGAAGTAACGCTGGAGCAGTCAGCGGATCAGGAAGTGGTTCAGGATCCGCATCCGGTGCTGGAAGTAGCGCTGGAGCATCCAGCGGATCAGGAAGTGGTTCATATTCAGGATCTGCATCCGGTGCTGGAAGTAGCGCTGGAGCATCCAGCGGATCAGGAAGTGGTTCAGGATCCGCATCCGGTGCTGGAAGTAGCGCTGGAGCATCCAGCGGAGCAGGAAGTGGTTCATACTCAGGATCTGCATCCGGTGCTGGAAGTAGCTCTGGAGCATCCAGTGGGGCAGGAAGTAACGCTGGAGCATCGAGCGGAGCAGGAAGTGCTTCACAATCAGCATCTGCATCAGCCTCCAAGGCCGGAAGTAGCGCTGGAGCATACAGTGCATCTGGAAGTGGTTCCCATTCAGGATCGGCGTCTGCCTCTAAGGCAGGAAGCAGTTCAGGAGCATACAGCGCATCAGGAAGCGGTTCACATTCAGGATCTGCATCTGGCTCCAAGGCAGGAAGCGGTGCATGGTCCGGATCAGGATCTGCATCCGGTGCTGGAAGTAGCGCTGGAGCATCCAGCGGATCAGGAAGTGGTTCAGGATCCGCATCCGGTGCTGGAAGTAGCGCTGGAGCATCCAGCGGAGCAGGAAGTGGTTCATATTCAGGATCTGCATCCGGTGCTGGAAGTAGCGCTGGAGCATCCAGTGGGGCAGGAAGTAACGCTGGAGCATCCAGCGGAGCAGGAAGTGCTTCACAATCAGCATCTGCATCAGCCTCCAAGGCCGGAAGTAGCGCTGGAGCATACAGTGCATCTGGAAGTGGTTCCCATTCAGGATCTGCGTCTGCCTCTAAGGCAGGAAGCAGTTCAGGAGCATACAGCGCATCAGGAAGCGGTTCACATTCAGGATCTGCATCTGGCTCCAAGGCAGGAAGCGGTGCATGGTCCGGATCAGGATCCGCATCCGGTGCTGGAAGTAGCGCTGGAGCATCCAGCGGAGCAGGAAGTAATGCTGGAGCATACAGCGGAGCAGGAAGTGCTTCACAATCAGCATCTGCATCTGCTTCTAAGGCAGGAAGCAGTTCAGGAGCATACAGCGGAGCTGGAAGTAACGCTGGAGCATCCAGCGGAGCAGGAAGTAACGCTGGAGCATACAGCGGATCAGGAAGTGGTTCACATTCAGCATCTGCATCAGCCTCCAAGGCCGGAAGTAGCGCTGGAGCATACAGTGCATCTGGAAGTGGTTCCCATTCAGGATCTGCTTCTGCCTCTAAGGCAGGAAGCAGTTCAGGAGCATACAGCGCATCAGGAAGCGGTTCACATTCAGGATCTGCATCTGGCTCCAAGGCAGGAAGTGGTGCATGGTCCGGATCTGGATCGGCATCCGGTGCTGGAAGTAGCGCTGGAGCATCCAGCGGAGCAGGAAGTAACGCTGGAGCATCCAGCGGAGCAGGAAGTAACGCTGGAGCATACAGCGGATCAGGAAGTGGTTCACATTCAGCATCTGCATCAGCTTCGAAGGCAGGAAGTAGCTCTGGAGCTTACAGTGCATCAGGAAGCGGTTCACATTCAGGATCTGCATCTGCCTCTAAGGCAGGAAGCAGTTCAGGAGCATACAGCGCATCAGGAAGCGGTTCACATTCAGGATCTGCATCTGGCTCCAAGGCAGGAAGTGGTGCATGGTCCGGATCTGGATCTGCATCCGGTGCAGGAAGTAGCGCTGGAGCATCCAGCGGAGCAGGAAGTGGTTCATATTCAGGATCTGCATCCGGTGCTGGAAGTAGCGCTGGAGCATCCAGTGGGGCAGGAAGTAACGCTGGAGCATCCAGCGGAGCAGGAAGTGCTTCACAATCAGCATCTGCATCAGCCTCCAAGGCCGGAAGTAGCGCTGGAGCATACAGTGCATCTGGAAGTGGTTCCCATTCAGGATCTGCGTCTGCCTCTAAGGCAGGAAGCAGTTCAGGAGCATACAGCGCATCAGGAAGCGGTTCACATTCAGGATCTGCATCTGGCTCCAAGGCAGGAAGCGGTGCATGGTCCGGATCAGGATCTGCATCCGGTGCAGGAAGTAACGCTGGAGCATCCAGCGGATCAGGAAGTGGTTCATATTCAGGATCTGCATCCGGTGCTGGAAGTAGCGCTGGAGCATCCAGCGGATCAGGAAGTGGTTCAGGATCCGCATCCGGTGCTGGAAGTAGCGCTGGAGCATCCAGCGGAGCAGGAAGTAATGCTGGAGCATACAGCGGAGCAGGAAGTGCTTCACAATCAGCATCTGCATCTGCTTCTAAGGCAGGAAGCAGTTCAGGAGCATACAGCGGAGCTGGAAGTAACGCTGGAGCATCCAGCGGAGCAGGAAGTAACGCTGGAGCATACAGCGGATCAGGAAGTGGTTCACATTCAGCATCTGCATCAGCCTCCAAGGCCGGAAGTAGCGCTGGAGCATACAGTGCATCTGGAAGTGGTTCCCATTCAGGATCTGCTTCTGCCTCTAAGGCAGGAAGCAGTTCAGGAGCATACAGCGCATCAGGAAGCGGTTCACATTCAGGATCTGCATCTGGCTCCAAGGCAGGAAGTGGTGCATGGTCCGGATCTGGATCGGCATCCGGTGCTGGAAGTAGCGCTGGAGCATCCAGCGGAGCAGGAAGTAACGCTGGAGCATCCAGCGGAGCAGGAAGTAACGCCGGAGCATACAGCGGATCAGGAAGTGGTTCAAACTCAGGATCTGCATCAGGAGCAGGAAGTAACGCCGGAGCATACAGCGCATCAGGAAGCGGTTCACATTCAGCATCTGCATCTGGCTCCAAGGCAGGAAGTGGTGCATGGTCCGGATCTGGATCTGCATCCGGTGCTGGAAGTAGCGCTGGAGCATCCAGCGGAGCAGGAAGTGCTTCACAATCAGCATCTGCATCTGCCTCTAAGGCAGGAAGCAGTTCAGGAGCATACAGCGGATCAGGAAGTAACGCTGGATCATACAGCGGATCAGGAAGTGGTTCACACTCAGGATCTGCATCAGGAGCAGGAAGTAGCGCTGGAGCATCCAGTGGAGCAGGAAGTAACGCTGGTGCATACAGCGGAGCAGGAAGTGGTTCACACTCAGCATCTGCGTCAGCTTCTAAGGCAGGAAGTAACGCCGGAGCATACAGCGGATCAGGAAGTGGTTCACACTCAGCATCTGCATCAGCTTCTAAGGCCGGAAGTAGCTCTGGATCACACAGCAGTGCAGGAAGTAACGCCGGAGCATACAGCGGATCAGGAAGTGTTTCACATTCAGCATCTGCATCGGCTTCCAAGGCAGGAAGTAGCTCTGCAGCATACAGTGCATCAGGAAGTGGTTCACATTCAGGATCTGCATCTGCTTCCAAGGCAGGAAGTAGCTCCGGAGCATACAGCGCAGCAGGAAGTGGTTCACGTGCCGGAGCTGCATCAAGGGCTCTTGCCACCAGCATTCTCAGTGGAGTCAGTGTTGGAGGTAGAGCAGCACACATCGATACCGGTCTTACGAGCTCTAGCTCATATGGAAACAGCGGTGCTGGATCCGCATCTGCCAGTTTGGCTGATAATAACGTTTATTATCTTGGAGTTATACGCGACGGCCTCTGCACATGCCTTAGTGAATTGCCTTCTTCCAAGTATCAGAATGTCGACCACGGCTATTCCCGTGGTCGTCGTTCCGCTTCACCCCATGCTGACAGCGGATCAAGTGCAAGCAGCGCAGCTAAATCATCAGCAGCTTCTGCATCGAAATCATCGTCCGATGGTAGCGATCAATCATCAGGTACCGGAAAATTCAACGATTGGTTAGGTAGCTGGAAAAACCTCCTGGGAGGGGATTCTAAAACTTCTCGCGGGTGGTAATTCAGACGATTGTGGTGATTCAGAGGGAGGCTCATCGGATAGTGTGTTAGGAGGTGTGAGAAATAAAGCTCGCGATGTACACAAAACTTTCCAGAACACAAGAGGGCTTTTGCGTTTTCCGAACCATTTTTCGGACAGCCATTCCGGAAACATTTCGCATTTACACCGTCTTGAACTTAATTTTTCGATATCCATGCTGAATCGCTTGAAACGTTTTATCATATAACGTCCTTATCCTAGTGCCACCCATGCCTTTCGTACTGCTATTCTACATAGAAATGACTTAATTTTATTGCTTTTTCACAATATGTAAAATTGGTTAATGTTTTCTTTCCTTGGCATCTTAGTTCATCCAAATTCGAAGGAATAGCAGGTTATTCTACTGTCCTGTTATCATATATATTTTATTTTCCTGGCCTTAAAATATAATAGATGCTATATGAACGAGAACCCTGTATTATCAGGCACATCATTGTATTCCTTATTGAATAATAAACAAGCATGTCGAAAATTCTCGCGTTTTAAACCTGATATCTCCCAAGCCATCCACACGCTACGATTCCTTAATAAACGCGAATCAAGTTTTTCTTACCATAGTAAAATCATTTGGAATGTTTCAATTATCTTCGCCGTGGGATCGCAACACGTGTCGAAATGTTTCCTGTTTGTATTTCTTCCATGTACATATGGAATGTACATCCCATGTACATCCTTTTATAAAATAAGCAAACCTGCGTAGAAACTTCTTACGACTTACCTGATCAGAATCAGATTGTGATCAGGCCGTTATACGGTTAACCTTCAAGAAGTTTATTCTGATTGCACCCTGATCCGGCCACATGTATTTACGCACGAAAGCAGGGAATTCTTAAACGGCCACTAAGCCTTGGCCTAATAAGGCCCTATTGAGGCTTGTCTTAGTACCCAGCATTTCATTTACTCACGTAACCTCCTATATCGCATGAGGAAATTTTAATTCGGGAGGAATTTTTGACGTTCAAACGTTTTTGGAAAAATCCATCCAAATAGGTGCTATGGATTATGACGAAAAAAAAAAGTTTTGCAACTCGCATGTGTGTTGGAAGATTTCTTTGTATTTCTAAATCTCTACCCCATTCAGAGTATGTCATTGCCGTGGGATCAAGGTATGTATAGCTTAAAAATATATACGGTTGTTGAACCGTTGTGCTGGTTTAGTGGGTAGCGTACTTGCCTCTGAACCAGAACATCGGGAGGTCGCGGGTTCGATACCCAGTCTCGTAGTCTCGGAGAAAAATAAATACGGGCGTGACGTCGCGCCAGTTCTACACGGATGTTACGAACACGGACCCGTACGTACGTGTGTCGTGGGGTATGACTGTAGCCTGTGATTTATCTCTCGATGAAACGCGACTAGCTCCGAAACTGGGAAGCGAACCTGGGGCCGGCTGTATTGGTATAGGTTTTCCGCAGTTTTCCTATTCCCATGGCAGAAATGTCATGGTGAACGCGATACAGAGGGGTAAGTCGGCTGCAGCCGCGAGGTGGAGATGTGAAGTGGAATATTGTGGGAAATGTACTAAGAGGAAAGGACCCCATACAAATAGAAGCTACAATAATATATATGGCTGATTCACACGTTATTAATGCGTAAGTTTGGAATTTACATAGATATATTATAAATCTACCTGTACAAAATATTTTGGGGCAAACCGTAGGAAAAGTGGTTAACTATGTTCAGGAGAGGGAAACTGCGTGATTCGGAATAAAAACACTGAAACATAAAAGTGGTTCCGCACCGTGCGCTCGTGTTTCTAAACGGAATGTTATTTCTAATTATCCCAATACTATTTGTAATGAATGTAATTATGGCTTGTTTATAACGGCGTTTAATTAAAAAATATGTTGATGATCACATTCTTCCCTTTGCAATTCATTGTAGAGTGTGTTGGTGTACGAGCATGCATGTGCGCTAACTACGTATGGTAGTATTTAAAATGACCTGGTTAGGCAACCTGATAATCGCCTGATTAGGCAACCAGATAAGGCTTATATGTGACGCAAGGTTACACTTTCTAGCAGGGTGCTATCGGGTCGCCCTATAATCGCCCTGTCAAGGCAGGCGGGCAATCAGGAACCGTACAGAAATGGACCCTATCAACATTTCCACGCAGGAAGTACCTTGTCTTGTTTTCGTTTTTTATATAAACAACGAGCCCTGGCTGCACACTCAGATATGATGCAGGACGCACCAATAATATTCATCTGGGTTTAATGTTTCGTCTTATTGCGAATCAATCTAATTTTTGCAATAGAAGCCTAGCTTTTTGAAATTTATCCTATATCACATGCATGCATAGATAGCTGTCGACTCGACGGCTCCTGCATCTACTAACAACCAGTGACAAACCGCGGTAAAATACAGCGAATAGCTCACTATTGTGTAACTCTGGACGAGATAAAACGTATGCACTGTTCAGCTTGTGAGACTATGCATCCAAGACCAACTCAGTAGTTGGCAATCCGCAATTTTCACAAATCCAAACGATGGGCGCGGACCACCTTCGTGTATTATTGTCATTAAGGAGTGAGATGCAGTCAGAGGCGTGAAAAAACGAACATTTTCAATACATTTTTTTAAAATAGTAATTGAGTTTGTTTTACAAAAGTGTTTACACAAACTTTTTATATTATATTTCAACTTGTCTTGTACAAATCTTTAAAGAAAAACATTGATTATTTATAACAATATCGCCATCTTTGTCGGACTCCCTTCGGCATGGAGTGCTTTGCGGTGACCATCATAAAATTTTACTGGATCATCTCAAATTAAAAAACCGAAAAAAATCATTAGTTTAATAATAGATCTAGTCCTTAATCGAAGCTTTTTTTCAAAAATTAACAAAATGGCAATTTTCAACAAATATGAAAATCCTTCGATTGAGGACTATGTTTTAATGCTATCAATAAGCACACCAAATTTCTTTAAAATCCATAGAGTGGTTTTTGAAATATAGTGGTCACCGACTTAAAAAACTAGTTTCGAGAAAAACACGGTCGAACATTCAATTGTTAATAGCCGATCGTTAAAACAATTTTATAAAGAAATTCAAGTTTTTCGGGAGTATTTTTTTTAAAATCTTTTGGGAAAATTTAAAACTAAAGTATTATTTTCAAATTTTGCTGAAGTTCATAGTTTTTGAGTAATACATTTTTTTTAATTTCTGAGTTTTCCAATTTTACACTTGATGTGTGTATAGAAATACCAACTAAAAAATTACTTACATCGAATCATCAACTCCTCAATGCCGACACAATAGGGCTTCTGCCGATGTGGAAGCTTCCAAAATATCAATTTGTTGTTGTCTTCGAAGCATTCTGCCTTCCCGGGTATTATCGTTTGTGCGTTTGTCAGCCGCTACCTGCCATGGGGACCCGACGCCCCTTTACTAATTGTGGGATATCCCGGAAACTATTCATCGGATTGACTTGAAATTTTCAGGGAATATTTTCGAAACATCATACTTCAAGAAAATGTAAGAAAATCGATTTTTTGAAAATTTTGACTGCATCTCACTCCTTAAACATAATTCACGATTACACATACCCATCTTCTAAATCGTTCTACGAACAAGTTTTGACGGAGCGTAACGCTACTTACAGAAAGAAAAAAAACATTATAAGGATTGTTTTGACGTACCTCAAAATCTGTGAATGCTTTGTATGTTAATACAACGCAGCTGCCCAAGAAAATACAAGTTGCCAAGTTTCTGGCATCTGCAAGTGATGCTACCAACGGGACCGAACCCATTTGCCAATCATGTGCCAAGGTCGCTGGGCATAGAAGTAGCCAGCAGTTCAATGCAGCCAAGTAACAAAATGTCAGCAATCTGAAACGCATCAACAGAAATAAATAACCTAACTCTTTGTACTCAAGCGTTCCGGATAACATACCACATTCATACGATTAATTCGCAGCATCGGTAGTCGTTGCGTTATGTATACATTAATGAGTGGCGGAGACAAATAATTGGAAACGTGTTTCCGGAAATAGTTGAATCTAATTCACAGGTAGCCTGTAAGTTGATATACTATATATAAGTCAGCCCACATATGGCGGAGCTCGTGGTCGTTAAGGAAAGCCCACAATTGGCACGTCCCAAGTGCCTTAGTATACAAGGCGCGACTAATCAGAAGTAAGGATTTCAGGAAGTTGCGAAAGAGTATACACTATAATAAACGAACACGGTTTCAAGTGACGATAGTATGGAGCAAGTTTAGGTCGTTTCACATCTAGCGTTTTCTTTTAAGAATGGTCTACACAAGGTATCGTAGTGGATGGAGCCAAATAAACGGTCAAGGGTTGAAGGACAAACGGTTCGAAATTTTCTCGTTCCTCGCTATGACAAAAGTCGTGGACTGTTTCTTTAGTTTCTGCTTTGTCTTTTGTGCCGTGGAGTTATTATATCGTGACCGTAAGATGGCAATTTTGCCGGTGGTTTCCGGTATTATAGCCGCAGAGCTTCAGTGCCAACTACCAAGGATGGTAGGTGATCGGCGTAGTTTTTGTGCAGCCGCATGCATTTTTCAAAAGAATCACGCCGTATTTTCTATGCACTCTGCAATTCGGAAACTGCTACGACAAGATAATTTATTAGGATATGGACACTCCTCGAAGAGAAAGATACGATTGGGACAAATGAAACAGACAGTATACAGAAGCGACGGCGAAGGAAAACAGACATTGCGAGTAGCGAGAAGCATACATGCCGTTGAGACGTATCAAGGCAAATCTCGTACGAACACTTTTTCCGACAGAGGTCATTACGATACATCATGTGGGAAAATTACGGTAAACTCTAACTATTCATGGAGTTTCAAGAATATAAACGATTCTCTGACTCGTAACATTTGTTACGTCATCAAATTTGGCAAGAAGGTGTCGACTCTTGTAAGTATGACCGCCATTGATTTTAGGATCAGAATAACACTATACCAATAATGCTGTTATTTGCCATATGTCGGATAGTCTTAAGTATGGTTGATGTAAAAGGTATGAGAAACTGGAGAAAATAAAATGTTGAAAATATGCACAAGAGATGCTATGAATTTTCGCCGAATTACTACTAGGATCCAAAGTAGTCCTAGGTACACTGTAAAAACAAACGCGTTGATTCAAGACGTTTCACGTGTGTAATCGTGTCGCCGTTTTCAACACGGCAACTCATGTGTTGATGTCGTAACGACACATTTTACGCGTGTTGTTTCAATACGCTTCAAGCGCGTTTTAGCCAGTTCAAAGCGTGTTTTTTCGATACACTCTAGGCGTGTAAACGCTTGTCGCCAATTTCAACATGTTTAAAATGTGTTGAAGGCTAAATCAACACACTTTTTATGTGTACTTGTGGACGCTTGGGAATAACGTACAAGACGTCACGTAGGCATAAGTTTAAAAATAAATAAAAAAGGTTTATGCGTTACTGGTGGCTTATTCCGATGGGTTACTACCATACTTGACGATTTCCAGTCGTCCTGAAATTAATTCCTGCGAATAAATTTTATTGTCCATACCTGGTTTCGAACCTACCTAACCTAGTTACTTCTATACCTAATATACGTACGCTAACCATTGTGCTATCGGCTATACTTGTGGTTTTTCATCAAGAAACGGAATACATGGTTACATTGAAGGAGAAGAGTAATGAAGACATTTCATATTTTATGTATATATATATGTGTGTGTGTTCGTACACCCAAACACACATAAAATGTGAAATGTCTTTATTACTCTCCTGCATAGGTGTGTATATATATATACATATATGTGCGCGCGCGTGTGCGTGTGTAATATATATGCACGTGCGCGCATGTGTAAGTGTGTGGCTGAGTCGGCGTATTATCTGCAATATTGAATACATACGAAAATCAAATTCTTGAATCAAAGTATTTATTTTTCTTTTACAATATCAACGTACAAATCAACCGTTTATGTTCCATTATGTAAAACTAAAACACCCTCAAGGCGGGATATACATTTACATCGATAAAGAAATCGATTTCTTTTTTTTTTCTTTAAACGACAGGTCTATTATGTAGAATAATTTCCAGAAGTATCAAAGTGAATATCGAAAAACTTTAAACGTTATAGCCCGCCAACGCTGTGCCTCACGACTCGGATTCGCAGCGGGCGTAAACTTCAAACCCCTTTTTCCCATAACTGCATTTTCGGAATTGGCGTCCAGGATTACTCAAAAACTATAAAGCCGATTGAGTTGAAACTTGGTAGAAATATTGATAATATTGCTACCTTCTACTTGACGAGAATTTTTTTTGAAACATCATTTGAAAAACGACTTTTTCAATGTAATTTTTACAGAAGTTTTGCGTGAAATGTTAATTTTTTTTTGTAAATGCGTGCCATTCTCTTAAATTCGATTTTTCTTCATTTGAATTACTGTCAAATATAAACTATACATGTTCTAACTGACATTTTTTTTGAATATTTTTGCAAATCAAAGTCTCCAAAAGCTAGACTGCACGCCGATTCGCAACTGCCCTTTGATGATAAATTAATTTTAAAAATCGTATTGTGTACTTAAATATACTATTAAAGAATACCTACAGTTTGATAAATGTAAAATAATTATTCCTTAGTTTAAAAAATCGCTTAAAATTGGTTAATTTTTTTCCGCCTAAATGTATATCCTGCCTTAATGGCCGAATAAAAACATGAAGGAAAAAAATGTAATAACGCGAGAGGATATGCAGTATCCAACGCGAAATAACTTCCCATGACAGTCGACGACTTCCCCCGAAAGGGCCCAACATCTTTTCCGATTGATCTGTCAGCTTTGGCAATAGCATGGGATTTCGTATGGTCCCTGGTGGATTCGACATGGATTGTAACGTGGGACGTTTTGAGTTTCTTATGCTGTCCTTTTTTCGCATCCGTACTCGTTGCTGGTTGTTCCACAACCTGAAAAGGTATGATAAATTATTAAAGAAGTATAAAAACATTTTGCTGTCTGCACTTTGATAAAGTGAATCGAGAAATTCGTTGGGAAGAGAATCGCCATTCGAACGGATCAGAAAATCTTCAAAGCACTGAATAAAAAGTTTTCTGCACAGCAATTAGAAAATGCAGCGAGGAGAATTTGTACCCAAGAGAAACTTTCAATTTGTAGTGAACAGAACGTTTTCCCCGAACAAGGAATCTCCTTTACAGAACAGTGTGCTCCTCGAGCAGATCCCTGAACCGGAATCTCTGGACAAAAAGCTTTTTTGGCACCGGACAGGAAAATAGGTTTGCATAGAATAACAAATTTCCTTTGCCCCGAACAGAAATTTCCTTCACGCCAAACAGATCATTTTCTTTGCCCTCGACAGAAAAATTTGTTCGCACAGAAAAAAAAAATTCCTTTGCCCCGTACAAGCACTTTTCTTCACTCCAAACAGAAAACTTTCTTCGCACTGGACAGAAACCTTGGTCCGCACAGAATAAATAATGTTCTTTGCCCCGAACAAAAAATTTCTCTTACTCCGTACAGGCAATTTTCTTTGCCCTCGACAGAAAAATTTGTCCGCACAGAAAAAAAGAATCCTTTGCCCCGTACAAGCAATTTTCTTCACTCCGAACAATTTTTTTCGCAGTCGACAGAAAAACTGGTCCGCACAGAATAAAGAATTTTCTGTGCCTCAAGCAAGAAATTTCTCTCACTCCGAACAGACAATTTTCTTTGCCCTCGACAGAAAAATTTGGTTTTACAGAAAAAATAAAATCCTTTGCTCCGCACAAGCAATTTCCTCCATTCCGGACAGAAAACTTTCTTGGCGCAAGATATAAAAATTGTTCCGCACAGAATAAAAAATTTCGTTTGCCCCGTACAAGCAATTTCCTCTATTCCGGACAGAAAACTTTCTTCGCACTAGATAGAAAAATTGGTCCGCACAGAAGAACAAATTCCGTTTGCCCCGAACAAGGTATTTCTTTCTCTCCGGATAGACAATTTTTCTTGCCCTGGACAGAAAAATTGGTCCGCACAAAATAGAGAATTTCTTTTGCCCCGAACAAGAAATTTACTCCACTCCGGACAGACAAGTTGGTCCGCAAAGAATAAAAAAATCCGTTTGCCCAGAACAAGGAATTTCTTTCACTCCGGACAGAACATTTTCTTCCCACTGAACAGAAAACTTGGTACGCATAGAATTAAATTTGCCCCTTGCCCCTAAGAAGGATCTTTCTTCACTCTGGATAAAATATTGATCCGCACAAAATAAAAAAATTTCTTCGCAGTGACACTTTATCAAAAACTTATTTTATATATACGTCAATAAACTGAGTGTTGCACTTACCATGGTTTCAGAGAGCACATTATTTTCTTCATTCGTGTAGGTCTGCTCGGAGAGCAAAAACTTATGTGTTTCACTTTTAAAATGACACAATTCGCAATTGAAATCTGTTTCGCAAGTCCGTGCATAACGTAGCGAGGTTATAAAGTCGCCATATTGTCATATCAACTCACTGGACGCGTGTTCTTTGTGGTACACGCATGCACGTGAGTTGTTTCACGACGCTTCGAGTCCCGTGTACCTACACTAAGTGTGTTGTTTGGGAGAAAATGGCTTGAACCGACACGCTTCATGTGTGTTACATTAAGCGTGTTCTACAGCAACATATTTAAAACGTGTTGTTACCAAGAATAGTATAGAGCGTATTGTTTCAACACGGTAAAATAAGTAAAACACGTTGTTTCAACGCGTCAACCAGGTCCTACACACGTTGTAGGCGTGTTGTGTGTTGCTTCAACACACCGACAACACGCTTATTTTTTACAGTGTATACATTTACAATAGATCTATTTCGGCGGCCATAACAGAAACGGATGTGTGGAAAATCAGCGCGAAGATAGTCGAATTGCTCGTATGGAGTGTACTGTCAAGCGAGTGGAGAAGCCAGTCCGTGAATTCCCATGTAGATTTGCACAAGAGTCATCGATTGCGTAACACAAGCCAAAAATTGGAGAACGACGGCGGTGAGTGCCTGCCGAATCAATAGCTCGTAGTTTACTAACATAGCCATAGGGTGTCGATGACAGGGAGGAACGAGAAGATGTCCTCTTACGCTCGAATTATTCTCTCGATCAATGATCGGATGCTTTAGCAGTCTGTATGTGGTAACCGAGTGTCGGCGTTTGTATACACATATATGTATATTCTGATGACTAGGGAGGCTGCCAAGCTCTTTCAACAACGCCCCGTTTTTGTCACATAGCGGTCAGTTTTTCAATTCCACATCAGCTGCTCTTCCTGCTCGAAATACCGTGTGTAATGTGTGACATCAAGACCGATGGAAAGCGATTGTACCTTGGCTACGTGCACGCATTCGCGAAAATGCACATTTTCGACAACTCCTTTGTGTGTGCGATGCGATTTACAGCGATAACGGTATCGCCACTTTTACGGAGCTCTTGAAACATAGCCAATGCAGATATATTCAAAAATACATAGGTATACGCGTGTGCGTGCATATATGTATATAGATACAGTTGCATGCAAAAGTGCCCGGCCAGAGATAATTTTATGATTAAGTAACGTTTAAAGGATGCAAAATGGAAATACAAATATATCATCGTAGAGTTCATTTATTATGCAATGAAAATATGTATTTCAAAAATTGTTTATAACGATTAACAATTGTTTTTAAGAAAAATAACACGTTTTGCTGCTTCATAAATGTCCGGCGAAATTCCAAGAAGATATAATTCGCTTCGCTTTGCTTGCGTTATCAGTTGCGAAATCATGTAAACATTGCGAGCTCTGTTCCTTTTGCAATGTACGATCAATAACACTCAGTCAAGATGTCGAAATGCACGTCTTTAGATATACGTAGCGTGGTTATCAAGTTGCACAACGAAGGAAAAGTTTCAAGTGAAATAACTAAAATGTTGGCGATTGGAAAATCGACTGTTAACGATATAATAAATAAATTCAAGACTACAGGTACTCTAGAAGACAGAAACTGTCCTGGGAGATCTAGAAAAACAAATAATCGGGTCGATAACGTGATCAAAAGAAAGGCTGTCGCAGACGTGAAAAAGAACGCTGCAATCATCGCACGTGAATTACGCGAAGAAAATTTGGCTGACATTACCCAAAGTACAGAGTCAGGTAGATTGACAGAAGTGGGGCTTTTTGGACGTGTTGGAGTCGAGGGGCCAGTCCACTTTGGAGCGACGAAAAGAGGCTATTATCGCGATTTTTTTTGACGTTTTTATAAAATATATGAATATAAAAGTTGTTGGGCTTGATAAATGAAGTTTTAAAATAAATTGAAAAAATGTGCAATTCATTTTTATTACAATTAATTTATTTTAAATATTATTACGTACAAAAACTATAGTTTAACGTAACGCCTCAAAAATACGTGGGCTAGGTCGCTCCATCACAACTCGGCAACGGCTTGTCTGAAACAAAATAATCAAAGTCCATTAGATTCAGTATGACACCAGCTACAAAATGACCCGCGGATATAAAGTTTTATCAAAAAATAAAAAAATGGGAGACAAAAAACGAAAAAGCACAAAAACGCGTTTTTTCCGCAGTTTTTCGCAAAAAAAGGGTAAAACTCAACATTTTAAAACCATCGAGAATCATCTTGTTGCGAATCATGTTTACAGTATGTGGTTCAAATTTCAAGAGAATCGGTTTATTAGTTGTAGAGATACGATGGAGCTAGTTTTGAAAACGTTGTTTCGAGAATAACGCGTTTGAAGTTTATACTATGAAAAACTCTTACCTCAACTCAATCGGCAATTCCTGCACCGTACAAAATCCCTTCTGATTGCTCATCATCGTCGATTTCTTCAAGTCGTGCTTGCTTTCGGTTTTTTGAAATTTTCAAACTGGACTGGCGCCTTAAAAAACCGCCCATCAGTAAAAAAAATAAGAAGGCCAAATTAGAATTCGCGGAACAATACCAAAGCTGGACTGTTGACGATTGGAAAAAAGTTCTATTCTCAGACGAAACTAAAATTAATTTGTTTGGAAATGATGGGAGAGGGCACGTTCAACGACCAAAAGGAACTAGAAATGATTCGCGATCTCAAACACCAACTGTGAAACACGTTGGAGGTAGCATTATGCTATGGGGTGCATTCTCTTGGAAAGGCGTCGGTCCAATCTTAAAAATTGAGGGCACTATGAACTCCGCTATGTATAGAGATATTACATTAAAGAAATGCTGCCTTATGCTCGTTGGAATGTGCCACGAGGATGGATTTTTCACCAAGATAATGATCCAAAACATCGATCACAGCTCCTTCAGCAGGTTTTTAGCAAGAAAAATATTCGAGTTTTAGAGTGGCCGAATCAATCTCTGGACTTGAATCCCATAGAACATTTATAGCAAGAGTTAAAACTAAGAGTAGGAACTGAAAATGGTGCAAATAAAGCTGCTTTGTAGGGAAAAATTCAAGAAGAGTGGAAAAATATGTCTCAAGATAGAATCATCAAACTTATTGAATCGATGACTCATCGATGTGCTGTCGTGATGCCCTTCGAAGGGCATGGCTACCAAGTATATTGATGAAAATCTTACATTTATTATCGTTTTCAATTCTTTTAACTTGAGTTACTATATTTTTTCTTTGTATATAGTGCGTAATTCGTACTTGGCCGAACAGTTATGAAAAAGCGAAAGTGGTTATTCTGGTTATAAATAATTATGAATAGTTATGTATAGTTTTTCAATAACACGTTTCAATAGCATGATCAAAGAACTTTACGATGATATGTTTGTGTTTCCATTTTGCATCCTTTAAACGTTACTCCATCATAAAATTATCTTTGGCCGGACACTTTTGCATGCAACTATATATATTTTTCCGTAAATTCAATGAGAGAAAATCATGTGTAACTGGCTTCTTCGTTCTTTGTCGAAAAACGACGTTTTCCTTTACACTTGTTAATTCGCCTACTTCTAAAACTACATACAGATGATTGTACAATGCTGCATATGCTGAAATGCCTAGGCAGAATATAATAAATTCGTCACCTCAGCGTTTTCATAAAAATCACAGCGATGCCTCCAGTTGCTTAAACATTTTTTAGGCATTGGTTCGATTGATTCTACAAATTCATGTAACAGTAACGCTTACGACTTTCGCATGTATTTATGTGTAGTAGTATGTTTATTATATATATATACACACACTGCCGGCCAAAAGTTTGAGTACACTGGTCGAAATTTCTTGCCGCACTAGAAGTAAGATAGCGGACTCAAGAATGAAGATAATGAAATTTCCCAATTGCGGTTTTAAAGAGGACAATTTTACCTTCATTTTGCCTTTTCAGAAAAAATTTTACAATTTTTTTGAGCCCTGTTGAGCTTTTTTGCACGTCTAAAACTGCTCATATAACTTCTGGCGAATTGATTCGCTTGTTTTTTCCATGACAGACTTGAAGAGGGTATCAAAACCTACATTTTAATTCTTTAAAAAGATTCGTACGATTTTTTTTCGCCCCAGTATTGCATTTTTAGTTAAAAAAAGGCACGTTTTAGAAAAATAGAAATATCAAGAGGATAAAAAGTTGCATAGATTCACACTGGAGTAGCGAGAATTTTTTCAGAATTTTTTTTAAACATTTTTTTAATACAATTTTTGGTCGGGACTCTGATGAGTGGATGGGGCTCTATTTGGGAATCATGGGTTCTAGGACAATCTATCAAGAGAGAAAATTTGTTTACTTTTTCATTTTTAATTAACTACAATTTTCAGAATCAAAACAAATTATTTTAACAATTTTTTCAGCATTTTTAGAAATATTATTTCAACATTTTTTTCAGAATTTTTAAAAATATTATTTTAACAATTTTTTCGACTAGAACTCAGAGAATCATCCTCGGTTGAGTTGTTGTGCCTTAAGACCTATCGGATTTAAGACCAAATAAAAACGAAAACACAAAACTTTTTGACTTGTTTTTTAACGCAAAAAAAGTCACTCACGTCTCTTACCCTATCTATACGACTTTTTCATTGAATATTTGGTCTCAAATCCGATAGGTTTTGAGACACAACTACTCAACCGAGAATGATTCTCCGAGTTCTAGTCGAAAAAATTGTTTAAAAAATGTTTTTAAATTCTGCAAAACTTGTAAAAATAATTTTTTTAATGCTGAAAACAATGTGAAATTAATTAGTTTTAAGGCTGAAAAAATTGTGAAAATAATTTTATTTCAATTCTGAAAAAAATGTGAAATTTTTTTTTTAATTCTGAAAAAATTGTAGTTAATTAAAAATGGAAAAGTAAACAAATTTTCTCTCTTGATAGGTTGTCCTAGACCCCATAATTCCCAAATAGGGCCCCTCCACTCATTAGTACCGACCGAAAATTGCAAAAAAAAATGTTCCAATAATGTTCTGTAAAAATTCTGGCTACTCCAGTGTGAATCTATGCAACTATTCACCCTCTTGACATTTTCTCTGAAACCCCATAGTTATTGGACTACGTTTATTTTTCTAAAACGTGTCTTTTTTAGCTAAAAATGCAATAATGAGGCGAGAAAAAATCGTTCGACACTTTCTAGAAAACGAAAATGTAGGTTTTGAGGCTAAATGAAGGTAAGTTTGTCCTTTTCAAAACGCCGCTTGGGAAATTTGATTATTTTTATTTTTGATTCTGCTATCTAACTTTTAGTGCAGCAAGAAATTTCGACTGGTGTACTCAAACTTTTGGCCGGCAGTGAATATATAGCCCAATCGACTCTTGTATTCTATACACATACACGCACACGCATATATATATATATATATATATATATATATATATATATATATATATATATATATATATATATATATATATATATAGAATACAAGAGTCGATCGGGCTTGAGTGCTGTTGTTTGATATGTCCGAGCGCCGTGCTGTATCGAGCTATGTATATCAATCTATATGTACACATGGGCCTTCTAGAAAAATCGAGAGACGGCGATTGGTGGGTTGACTGACGCGAGCGTGCGTAAAAGTTGACGAGTTGCGTCAGTTGTTGCGAAGACATGCAGTAGCAGTTAAGCTGACATGAGTACGAACAATTAATAAAGTCTTCTTAATTATTTTATCGATTGTTCTCCGTTTCCGATCGCACTGCCAGAATTATAACATCATTAATCCCCTACATACATATATACAATATAATAAAAATTAACTTTTAATAAGGATAATGGAAATATAATGTGATTTTATCCAATCGATTGTGTTTAGGTTTTCGATCCGTCGCCTCAATTCTGAGATCTCATAATTTACGGTAGAATTTCCGAACGATTCTATGACCACAAAAATGATTCCACCCTCGTGGTTTTGTTGAATCGCAAGAAAATTATTCGGTCATGTAGTAGACATACTACATACGCACTTTTGAGTGATACTTAACGCTTTTCTCAATAGTCGCAGTGAGCGACTTTTACTAGACGTTTTAGACTTGCTCTGCGCAGCCTCGTGTCATAGCCCGGGCATACGCGATGCATACTCGGTGTCTGTCGTACTTCTGGGCAGCTGACTGTTCGAGCCAGCATCCACGAAAGCGGAGCGGCGCGGATTAAACATTAACCAATCAACCGCTGAATTCATGTCCATCAAAGCTAAGCAGTAAAAATCAACCAATCAACCGCTGAATTCATGTCCATCAAAGCTAAGCAAGGCGCTTCTATTAGTTGCTTTTTCCCTAATTCCGTTCGGCTTCGCTTGAGTGGATATTGGCCCTTCACTTGCTTCGTATATATACATATATGTAAGGTGTACAGTTATTTTTACAGCTCTAACATCTGAACATGGTTAGAGCGTTCATAAGTATAACCATAAAGCAAACGGTCCTTTTTAGGGCCAAAAATACATTTGACTACGTTTCCGCGTATCGCAAATTCAAACCTCATAAAATTCTTCGAAATTGCGAGTAGGGCGGCAAGCAGTACATTGAATGGGATTCACTTGCATCAAATACAGGTTAGGAAAGATGCATATTTTCAGGCACTCAAAAGTCAGAAACATAAACTATTCATGGCTCAAAGACAATAAAAAATGTATACCCGCAGGTATCGAGGGGCTGGAAATATCAATTGGCCTCGCATCAAGTGCAACATATGCAAACCCGTCTGTAAGCATCGCAAAGGCAAATATATTTATTTGCTCGATCGCAAATAACTAAGTTAAGCGCGGGATCACAAATATGAATTTGTTCGGTCGTAAACATGTGCAATGAAAAATGTTCAGTTAGGGATACAGGTATCTACAGGCCCCAAATATGAATGTCTCTTAAACTAGAAAAAAAATATACATCTTTGGCTACTGCAAACCCAACATTCTTTTAAAGACAGTCAACTAATAATTTACGTAAAAATGTGTATGTTCATATACTGAGACGAGAGAAATAAGTTTTTTTTATTGCTCAAATAGAGTTAAGAATGAATACCCGTATGTATATCGAGGAACTGAAAATATTGATTATTCTGCTCGATCGCAGCCAACAAGTGTACAAAAAACGTTTGACACGAAGTTGTTAAGCCATAGAAATAATCTTATTAATAATGTCTTACTTCTTTTAAAAGAATCACATTGTTATAACAAAAAATAGATATCACCATTATAGAAAAATACAACGCATGAACCACATAACTACCCTGTACTCTGGAAATGCTGTGCAAGGTCTTGGCGTGTATGATTGAGGAGAAAAACTCGTACGTACATTCTCATTATCGCCAAATTGAAACGTTATCTTCTGCGGAGCTCGAACTTCACTATGTGTGCACAACGTCTCTCGCTCTTACAGTCAGTATGTATCGTGTTGGCTAACTTGCACTTTGGGTGCGCAAGAGTGGATTGGAACCTAATCGTTCAACTCAAACGAAAGTTGCAGTATAGAAGTACACATGTCAGATTAAATTACCGATCAAAAATGGGAACAATATCAATCATAATTTTACAATGCGTTGCGTATTTAGATAGGAGAAGTTTGTATAGATACTCAAAAACTTATAAACCGATTTTCAATTTTTTTTGTTAGACATTTTTGTGATCGCGGTAAGATTTTTTTTGATAATTATTATTTTTAAAGACTGCTTGAATGGAAAAAAGGCCTTGAAAATAGGACTGTACAAACCGTCGCCATTTAAGCACCCACTACGTAACGGAATAGAGTCAGGGGGTGGCGGTCCGGCCAGGCGTTACGGTCCTGGTACGTGGGGGGAGGGGGGCTCGAAAAAGGGGGAATTCGGCGTTACGTCATTTTTGTACGCCCCCTAATTGCAAAACTTTCGATCACTGGATAATTGCTAAATAATATTAGATTAATATAGTTCATTTCGTTTATTATTTTACAAAGTCATTATATAGCTCTGTATAATGAATTGTATTATTCTAATGAAATTTTGCAATTATCCAGTCATCGAAAGTTTCGCAATTGTCTCAAGTATCCGGAAACGTTTGGCCGGTAGTATACATATCATTCGTTAGATTAACTTTTGGAATTCCGATCGATCTCTCAAACTCCTTCATCCCGTCAAATCTTAACGGGGATTTTTTTCTCGGCATTTCTGCCAAACAAAATTTGAACATCGTCAGAAAGAAAAAGTCGGGAAATGAAAAAGGATGGTTATTCCCCCAAAAGCAACCGAGAGGAAATAGCGGGGCTTCCAGAATCTGGCGGGCTTCCCACGTCGATCCGCTTTCATTGATTCATCGTACGCATATGAGGTAGTTTCTCTTATCCGTATCGTTCATATTTGTTCAACGATAAAACGCTAACGAGACGCGTCTGCATGCAGACTTGATGATCCACGATGCACAAGGAGGAATCCATAACGAGAGGGTTATATCGCGGAGATATTTGTGTGTGTGTGTGTGTGTGTGTGTGTGTGTGTGTGTGTGTGTGTGTGTGTGTGTGTGTGTTTGGGTGATGCTCCAGTTGAGCTTCGTGTATATAAACACGCGAATGGATATAGCATTGAAAAGAGTTGAAACGCGTTGCATGCATAAGGTACCGCCAAGACTCGCGGTTAAAATCGTTAAAGGGTCTCTCGACGCGACGTACAGCGCCGGCTCGTTTGCACTCCACTTAAGGTCGCGTTATGACGAGTGATTAATTCCGTCGGAATTTTATCTGTGTGTGTGTGTGCGTGTGTGCGTCCGCGTGTGTGTGTGTGTGTGTGTGCGTGCGTGCGTGTGTGTGTGCGCGCGGGCGTTTGTGTGTGTGTGTGCGTGTGCGTGTGCGTGCGTGCGCGCGCGCGCGTGTGTGTGTGTGTGTGTGTGTGTGCGTGTGTGTGTGTGTGCGTGTGCGTGCGTGCGTGCGTGCGTGCGTGCGTGTGTGTGTGTGTGTGTGTGTGTGTGTGTGTGTGTGTCTGTGTGTGTGTGTGTGTGTGTGTGTGCGTGCGTGCGTGTGTGTGTGCGCGCGCGCGTGTGTGTGTGTGTGTGTGTGTGCGTGCGTGCGTGCGTGTGTGTGTGTGCGTGTGTGTGCGTGCGTGTGTGTGTGTGTGTGTGTGTGTGTGTGTGTGTGTGTGTGTGTGTGTAAGTGTGTGTAAGTGTGTGTAGACACACATACCCACATAACTCAATTAAAGCTGGTGCTTAAGTGTACAATATTTACATACGTAAACGTAAAGAACTACACTCCGCTAGTTGCGACCGTGAACTTCCTCCGGACCTTTTTTTTCAGTGCGTGTACCACGAGACTCATTCGTTCCCGACTTGTTTCCCGACGCGTTACCTCTTCCATACTTTCTCACGTTATTCAATCCTGGGAATGATAAAAGGAGACTCGGAATACAACGATAAATAAAGATTTCACGAAGCGCCGTATACCAATATTGCGCTGATATTCACAATACAAGCCTCGCTTCGTGATCGAGATACGGCAATTATTACGTATCGTTGATTGCTCGTTACCGCACAAGGTATGACTCGCGCATACGTAACACACTCCGTTGTGTCGTAAATAAATTCATGCTGAAGTTGACGCAATGTCAAGTATGGGGAGGCAAAAGGCGACGATGAGGACGCCCTTCGAAGTCGAATGGCTTTAAAATTCCTTGTCCCCTATATGTACATATATGATAAACTGTAGGGATCGGATGTTCGTTTGTTTATAACTCAAAAACTACTGAATCGATTTCGGTAAAGCTTTCATAGGAACACAGCTGGAAGACTGGGATGGAATTTAGGCTAACGAGCATTACGAAACATTGTCCATTATGATTATAATAAACAAACATAAATATCGTATTAAAATAACGAACGAGCAAAAAGAAAGAAAGAAATGAAGAAAGGAACAATAAAACAAAAATTAACGAATAATCATGATTTCTGTGTAATTTTTTCATTTTCATTAAGGGGAGGTACCTGAGTAAGCAGCGAGAAAAACAGGTGAACTTCGGGAATTTTTATCTAAAAAACTAATGTTTCGATTGGATCCAGGTTTTTTTTTATTGGAAAATATGTGCATTGAAGTATGTTTAGGAATTTTTTTAAATAAATTCGTTGACTGGACGCGATTCAAACGCGATTATCTCGAAACATAGTTTTCAATGTCAGTGCCTGATGTATCTCGAAAACGGCTTGTCCGATTTTGTCCAAATTTGGATACAATATTCTTCGATAGTTTTTCTCGTTCGTCACGTAGGATTTTTTTGAAATTTTCATTTTTTACGGAATTGCGACCGTTTTAATTTAACATTCGTTTTTCGTTCGTAATTTTCGACGATTTTGGATTGCATACACATTGCATAAAAAAGCAATGGTTCAATCACATGGGAAACCCCTACGTGGCGAACGAGAAGAACTATCGAAGAATATTGTATCCAAATTTGGACAAAATCGGACAAGCCGTTTTCGAGATACTCCTGGCACCGACTTTGAAAACTATGTTTCGTGATAATCACGTTTGAATCGCTGTCAATCAACTAATTTATTCTAAAACATTCCTAAACATTCCTCCATCTACATATTTTCCAATAAAAAAAAACCCGAATCCAATCAAAACATTAGTTTTTGAGATAAAAATTCCCGAAGTTTACCTGTTTTCCTCGCTGTTTACTCAGGTACATCCCCTTAATCGTCTGTGCAGTTCGTTATTAATTTTAATAAGCAATATACATCAGACACGAAAGTAACTCAAACAAAATACCAAATTAATCAATAATAAAACATTTACAAATAATGAGGCATGCTTCGTTTGTAGATCTTTAAATTTCTAGTTCTAGAAAAAAAAACCGTCGGCGTTGACCGGGACGTAGTTTGGACTCTTCTCAGTATCTTCTATGTTCCAAGCCGAAGGAAAAAAAAAGAATTGAGAGGGTAGTTCTATACTACCAACACGAGTGAAGCTGACGGGACAGCTAGTATATACAGGGTGGATCAATAACTATTAGCACCTTGGATATCTTCGAAACTATACGGTTCATACAAATATTTGCTGAAATGCAATTGCACAGTACGAAAGGGGCCATCCGATAGCGATAATAGTTTTTTTTGCAGGTGGAGGTACTTTGGACATTTGACGGTCAACTCCATTTTCTAAAATGGATCGGCATGTTTTTTTTTCTGTATCATGAAAGAGGAGCTTAAAACGAGTTCAACGACCTATAACATAAGATCATTGAAGATCATGGAAAGTACAGAAAGGCGATAATACTTACAGTTCTGGTAGTAAATAAAATTACTACGTTTATAGTAAGTGTTCAAAATGACGACCATGAGTATCAATGCAACATTGGATTCTTTTCTCGATTGATTGACTTGCAAGTTTTACAGCATCAGAAATCATTGGTGCACAGGCTGTAATGATTCTTTGTTGCATGTCGTCAAGTGTGGTTGGTACTTCTTTGTACACTTACCGTGTACAAAGAAAATCGTTTTCCAAGTCTTTCACGTCTTCCACGCCTTTCTGTGCTTACTATGACCTTCAATGACCTTATGTTATAGGTCGTTGAACTCATTTTAAGCGCCTCTTTTATGATACAGAAAAAAAACATACCGATCCATTTTAAAAAGTAGTGTCGACCTTCAAATGTCCGAAATACCTTCACCTGCAAAAAAACTATTAACGCTATCGGATGCTCCCTTTCGTACTGTGCAATTTCATTTCAGCAAATATTTCTGTGAACCTCATAGTTTCGAAGATATCCAAAGTGCTAATAGTTATTGATCCACCCTGTATATACTAGCTGTCCCGTCACCGTTCTTTTCGATTGAGGCCCTGACGCACAGTGAAGGTCACCTCCACTTTTCAAAATGGAATGGTACATTTTTTTCAACCATCTTGTGAAGTACCTCAAGCCGCATAAAAAACATTAGGCGGTCAAAGTCGTTCAAGGTCATTCAAGATTACTATCGATTATACAAATCTAAATCCGAGACATTTAGATCTGATTTCATTTTAATAGGTGTTCGATACAGTTCTTCTCATCGTATTATTCCGCACGGGCACGGGCGCCGCCAGCTAAAGGGACTGCGGGGGGGGGGCAAGATGAGAGAGAGAGAATGCGGGAAATATGAATAGTAGATATTTTAGACCGTCATATACATTTTTAGGATCACTAGGCAGGGACAGCTGCCCCCTCTTGGCGACGCCTGTGCGCAAGAGGAATAACAAAGCTGTCATTCGGTCGACGCTTCGCGTATCATTCCTCCGTACACGAGACCGTGTATACAGGTATAGTACACCCTGAGTCTCGCCGGATAATTGCGCAAAAGGGATTACTCGATGGAAGTTGTCTGTGTCGCGCACGAGCAGTCAGAGCACAAAGGCCCGGCATTGAAGTAACTACTCAATCGGATTGTATTATGCAAGACGAGAAGGAGATTGGGTGATATGCGAGGAGATGGAAAAATGAGAAATGCGTGCGAGGGTTGATGGATGCTGCAAGCCTTTCCACATGGGCGGAGTATTTGAGAGTTATTAGGAGAAGAAGATAAGGTATCCATGTCGTTATCCGCTTATCTACTCCTTTTTGTACTTTCTGGTAATTGCAGCAGGGTGCATCACATCTAAGGCGTATCGCATCGACCCACAGTGGTTCCAAACGCCGAAAAGCTGGCCAAAAATCGAAATCATCGAAAAAACGGATGGTGGTGGGTATATATAGGTTTTGGGGGTCGCTGAATCCGAATCTGATGTTAGTTTTTTGAAAAAAATGAGTCAAAAAGTCAAAAACAAGATGGCGGACCAAAAAAAATTTTATATCAACTTTAAACAATAAAAAATGATGTTATAAGGAGTTTTTGAGGTTGCTAAATCGAAATTTGACATCAGTTTCATAAAAAAATGCAAAACAAAGTCAAAAACAAGATGGCAGACCAAAAAAAATGATTATAATTGTAAATGATAAAACCTGTTGATTAAGGGGTTTTCGACGTCGCTGAATCAGAATTTGACATTTAATCAACTTGGAAAAAAATTTTAATTAAGTTTTTTGAAAAAAAAACTGTATTGTTTATAACAAATTCATTGTTTATAACGCAAAATCATTGGTAGTATGTATACTCAACATTAAATAACTTAAACAAATTTTTTTTGACGATATTGGGCTTCACATAACGTAAAAATCATATTTTTAGCCATTTTTTTAAGTAAATTTTCAAATTGCATTTTCTCAATTTCGGGCAAATTCGGGCAAAAGTTATTGGCGTCATAATTTAGTGCTATGATGCCCTTACCATATACAATTAATTTCAGCCCGGGATCTAGCGGGACTTTCGAGAAAATGAGAAAGTAAAAGTGGCATAAAAATGACGAAATTTTGTGATGTACAAACAATAATATATAAACAATGTACAAGCACTTAAAATTTCAAACAAAACATATTTTACTAACCTCAGATATCCCTCTCTTCGAAACAATTCACTTCGCCATGAATAATTAACCCTAACTTGTCTAAATTAAATGTTTAAGTCAGAAAACACGTGACATTCACGAAATTTAACCTCAACTTCACGACGCCACGCTGCCAACAAGTGTGTATTATGGGCATTGGTAATGCTGCGTTCTTAAAGTACAGGTACCAACCTAACATACGGCACACAAAAAAGTCCTATATTTAGTAACGCGATTTTCCCTATTTTTGGCCAGCTTTTCGGCGTTTGGAACCACTGTGCGACCCGAACAAGTAAGCTTAGTTGCGTGAACCACTTACGCCGTTGGGCCATACAGCAACGGCGGCACTTTATTCATATAACAATGGCTTCATTATTTGTCAGTATTTTCCAACAACAAAAAACCAAAACCTGGCAAGACAATGTTATAATTGTCCGTAAAATCCTAACCGCGACATCCCAATACTCTCAGCAGGAAAAAAAAACTTTAAACTCGTTTTTCAGGCCTTCGAGTATAGGTATGCGTACCCGATCAAATAATAGTACACCTTCATGACGTTGAATTAACTTCTCGATCCGGGCAACCGACGTACAATTTTCCACAAGAAACCGTGCCGAATCACCTGGATTCTTATTTTTCGCGTAGTCTGCTGAACGACGATCCCGTCGCGAATCTCTGGTAAACTTGGAAGTTTGCCTGAACATATCAACGTGTCAAACGAGAGGAAGAAAAAAATCCTCCTGCATTCATCGGTGAAACGCCCAAATCTTTTTGACACGACCGAGCGAACCTTCAACCGGATATTTTATAAAAGCCCAGCGCCAACAATATTCCTATATCCTGAAGCACTTTGCCCGTAGACAAAACTTTTCAAGTGATTCCCCGAGGAGCGCTGCGAGATATGCGCGCGAGCTCGCCACTACGTCGCTGCGTTCTTCTCTTCTTTTCCGGCTCGCTAAACGCGAAAATCTAGCAGCCAAGTGGCTCGCCGAAGGAGAACAGAATTTTTCCGCAAAGTTCAAAGAAAGTATGGGCGGTGGTGGTTCGGTAGACCGTTTCCGATACAGAAAATGTAGAGGAGCGGGGAAGGGCACAAAGACGAAGAAGTAAAAGAAGAAGTGAAGGAAAGATGTGGTAAAAGTGAGGAGGAGGAAGAAAAGCTGCAAGGAAAAAAGCTGCGTTGCTGGACAAGTATTGGTGCGGGAAGCCCGAGGCGAGGATATATATATATATTATATATATATATATATATATATATATATATATATATATATGTAACACGCACCATATATATAACGAAACGTCAATGTCTTCAAAATCACCTTCACATAGATATAAGTATATAAGTAAGCATATATATATATATAGCCTGGGTGTGCGTGTGTTCTCGAGAGCGGTTACCGAAGTGGAAAAGTTGGAAAAGCTCGGCGCACAGTTTAACTCAGTAAAGAATTGGGATGAAGTCTCTCTCTCTCTCTCTCTCTCTTTCTCTTTGGATTCACTCCTTTCACCGTGCTACCGTTCCTGGTCTTTCATATTTTCAAGGAGGTCGAAGAAGGTTTCTGAAGTTTCGCGATACCGCCAACTGTGATGAGCCCCGCAAGATCGAAGAGAGAAGAAAATAATGGACCTTGGCTTACGTCCCTCAGCCTCGAATCGCACAATCTTTCAATTTAAATAACAATTTTTGTAGTGAAATTTCGTTCGACATAATTTAGATCTTTTTATTCGGATAAGTGCTATGATAAGAATGAAAAAAATGTAGAGCGACAACGGTACACAATTGGAGTCGGATGTCGAATAATACATATGGATGTATACATGTATCGAATAAAATGTCGGGATGCGCTCGGAATCCTACTTCGGTTGAGAGTAAGACGATGCACAGTCGAAGCAACCTTCGTTCGTCGAGTTTTTATACTTTCGTCCAAGCAATACTCGCGAGTCAAGTTTTTCAATTAAATATTCGTTACCATTGTAATTACCGAGATAAGGCTGCATATAAAAATACTTTTTCACAAAAAAAAAACAAGTCGATTGTCAATTTATTTTTCTGGTCAGAGTATTAGGATGACGAGGTTGAGATTTCACATACAATTGATACATGGACTTACCGAGTTCACGTTATGTTACAACTGAAAAATATAGAGAACCGACGAAACTATTGTTATCGATGTATGATAATAATATTTTTGTGTCACGGGATATTTTTTTGAAATTTGGAAAATCACGAAAATTGCAAGCTGTAGAAGAAAGTGGATTGTCGACAAAAAAAACAACTTCAATCGTTTGTTATTAGTAAATGGATAAACATATCAACAAATCATCCACTCATACCGAGGAAAATGCTGTCAACTATGCCCTGTGCAAATTGCCAGACGAAACTCGAATTGACAGAGTTCTATGCATTTTCGCAACTTCCTATCAGCCCTCCCCGTGGACGCATTGTCCTCCTTATTTTCCTTATCGAACATAGGAAAAAATGTACAAAATACCGCGGAAGCATTCGGCTTCTGGTTTGCATACTCTGCCCTTGTCTTGTGTTTCAAGGGGGAACTTAGCGTCACGTGAGGCGCGTATGTTGTCGGGCAAGTGTGAATAACAAGGCTATTGAATTCTCGTCAGGTGAATTCATGGCACGCCAGGAATTTTTCAACCGGGAGGAAACACAAAACGATCTCGCTTACTCGGATGAGCCGCGCGAAAATGTTTGACCTCCTGTCTTTACTCACCTCACGTGGAAACAGGGATGAAAGGCGGCCGGATTGTCCTGCGGCGAGAACTTTGGCAAAGCGCCGTGAAGTAGAGCCAGTCTCACCACCAAAAGTATGCCGAGCTGAAACACAAAAGAGAAGAGCCGCATGGCTGAGCCAGTTAAAAAATTGATGAACCAAGAAGAAAAACCTGTAGAACAAAACATATTTAATTTATAAAATACATATAATATTTCGTCACAAATACATTATTTTCTTATTACGTTGTTCATGAACCATCAAAACAATTATAGTTTATAATCATTCCAATAGTTCCTTTATGTGTGTTCTCTCGGACAATATTCGATTGTTTGTTCGACCTTCTCTCCCGCATTTACTATAAAAAAGTCCGAGCACTTGATAAACAAAAATTGGCAAAACCTGGCAAGGTAAGAGGAAATTATGGTAACTGTGCAATGTCTTGTAATGCAAAACATTTACTCTGAACCATATATCGTGCCAAACTCCTTGAATCGAACGATGAACTTTTTTGGTGATGTAAGTCCGAGCTTCGATGAGTCGCAATTGACACGTTTACTTTCGGCGTTTCGCCGGTGCCAGCAAGGGTGATGAAATCTCGTTACATTGACCGAAAAGATCGCCATGCGAGGAAAAGACGATCATGTAAAAACGTAAAAATTGTGCTGTGACGGTTGGGTAGCATGGAAGGGTGACCGTCTCGACGTAACGTTGGTTGATATTGAGAACGGTCGGTCACGGATGGTCTTCGAATAGTTACTATGTTCGGCAGACGTGTATGTACGTTTCCCCTCGTATAAATATATGTTCGTCACGTACTGAGTCTACGTCGCTAAACCGATAGACGCGCTGGTCACTCCATGGACCACTCTCTTTTCTTCGTTTTTTATCCCTTTCTCTCTCTCTCTCTCTTTCTCTCTCTTTGGGTCCTCGAGACGCCTGGATATTGCAAATGCGTTGCCGGCCGGAGTCCGGAGATAGCCTAGGGGAAAAAACGGGACATAAAAGTTTTCCCGACGACGGGAGATCCTCCAGCCCAGGGAAGTAAGAAAAGTCGTGATGGATATACGAGGGTTTCTCGATGCTCTTCGACATCGAACTTATTCATATTCACGAGATCGAAGTGAACGGGCACACTTGGCCACCGTCGCGGTGATGGCGTCGGCGTCAGAGACTCGTCGATGAAAACGACGTTCCAACGTCGTACGTCGTCCCCGACGACGTGCACTCTCGTGCATGAATGTATGTCTTCGTTTCGAGAGGCATCTTCGTCGTGGTGCAATGATGAATATCGTATAACAAGTGCGACGAGAAGAGCCTGAAGCGAGACATGTGGTGGATCTAAGAGGACGATTGGGACGGGTGATGACATAGGTGACAACGGGAAAATAGGATAAAAGGAGTCGCATCGCAATGACATCTTTATGCACCTGACCTGACTTGGACGCGCTGTAGGTCACTAAACATTTGTGGGTTTCAGTGATAACTTACATCGTGATATGTGGAGAAGGCTACCGCGTTCCTGCAAACATAACTGTTTAAGTTTGACTATGATGATTGGCATCAGGTTGGAAACCTGCCACAGATGGGAAAACCGGAATGCTTAAAACGGGCACCACCTCATGGCAACCTGCCACTATTGAGAAAACCGGTCGACTCGAAACTGTTACTGGGGCAAACTGTTACTGACGACCTGCTACTGGTGCAAAAAACGGCAAGACTTGGAACAGCCGCCACATCATGTTGGCAACCTGCTATCGATGAGAAAACAACTTGGAACAGGCACCACATTATTTGGAAAATTTCAACTCATAAGACGACGAGGAAAAGAAGAAATTACTCATGATACCTCACCATGCTGGAAACCTGCGACTGATGACTAATTCTCCAACTGAACCACAAGTGAAGTCTACTACATGAATCAATTTGCGTTTTTTCCGTATGGAAATTACCCGATGCCCAAATATTGATCAAATGAAAACAGCGTCCCTTTTTTTCACTGCAATTGCATGATCCTTTTTTCGGGCATGCATTTTAAGAGCGATGAATTTTGGGATATCGCTCATGCCACCCTGCCGGTGGCACTTACCTCGATTGCACGGTAAATACGTTGACTTTATGCTTTATACGAGGGTGAAGCGCCGCTCGCCGACTTGCGGTGCTGCAGGTTGATTAACGAAGCGGTGTGTAATGCATGACGAACGAGGCTGAGGGCACAGCAGGAGAAGTGATTCGAGAGCGGCGGATAGGGCAAGGGAGATTTCCCGGATGCTGTGCTCTGTGTTGAGCAGTGAAGTACGCGGAGGTCAGCCAAGTAGTAGTGGTGGTAGTTATACGTAGTACGTTGGATCGAGGGTGCATTGCAGTCAGCCAAATGAATTCACCAGTGGACGTGGCAAACCACCCATATATCCGAGCTCCCCGTGCGTCTGACTGGTCTGCATTTCGGGGCTTTCAAGATCGCCCTTCCCGGGGGCACCTTCGTGGTGGTGCAGTCAACGGCTGCGAACCGACGAGACGTACTCAACGTTCGATGGTGCATCGTGAAGGCACCAGAGCTATGCCGCAAGTACAGAGGAATATCCAAAGGGATCATTGCATCACAGGGATTTCTGTGTCCATTAACGGTACTCGCTACCGTAGTGAGTATTCCCAATGTACATTTTTGTAAATCGGAAGTACCTGGTTTGCTTTAGTTTGGGCTACTATTGCCATTTTTGCTAATGGTAATTCTTTTCTCCCTGTTTTGTTGTTGAATAATGATTGTTATCATTATTAAAATGAATTTCGACCTTATCAGTCTTAAAGAAGCAGTAAAGTATGTTCACCATTGGCGTCGAAAGACATTTGCCAGTGAAGAAAGTATTTCTCTACTTCCCAACAATTTATCGTTACCTTGTACTATTATCGCGATCCATATCCTCGATACGAGTGCGCCGTACTCGGAATAAAAAAAAGATCAAGGTCGAGCCCGCGTAGCAATTGAGACGCAAGACACCGCTCGGTCGCATATTAATTCAAGAAGTTATATCAACTTAAGCCGTCGCCAGATATTAATTTGTGAAACGGTGTTTGCTCGGATCAGGGTCATCGGCAACGATGCGTCACATTCGAGGCAACCCGCGCTTCTTGCAACGAGCTTCCTCGTGAAAATTTGAGCGAACCTCCTGTACCGAATATGCCAACAGGATTAGTGAGGTACGAGCTTGAGATGTTACACTAGCCAAGGTTTGAATAGGCGATTATAAAGCGAGCGTGAAAGTGAGGGGAAGAGATAGAGAGAGGACGATTGATTAATTGATTGATTAGCTTATTTCACCCTAGTTTAAATACTTTGGGGCAAATTAATAATGACACGATGATCAGAAAATGTGTTCTCTTCGGTATGATGACGATAATGAGAAATAATAGAGAAATACAAAAAAAGAAAGAGAGAGAGAGAGAGAGAGAGGACTACAATGCATGGGTGCTAATGCGAAATGTCTGAGTCTCGTTAAAGCCACGCAGATTACAGAAGACTGACGAGCACTCGCGAGACGGAGAACAGAGCGGAGGGTGAACACAGTGCAACGAGAAATGTCGAGGGGCGAAGAAAAAAAATCTCGAGTGCACATGTATACACACCGTGCACTCGAGCTTCGCGCTTTTGTTTCTGCGTTTTCGAGGCTGATGAGTAGGTGAGTATAGTATGCAGCGTCGATACACTAGTCTCTCCGAGAGTGGCTAACGCGTACGCAACAAACCTCTATACGTACGTCAAGAAGAGAAAAAAAAAGGAAACGTGTCAGCTTCCTGTATACGTACGTTTCTCTATTACGCACCCTCGCCCTCTCCTGTCCATGTGTCTGTACAGGCTCCCCTATTTAACTTGTTTCCATGGAATTGTGCCTATTATTTTTCGCCGCGAGACGCATCTGCGTTCCGGACAAATAAAACGAACGTACCCTTATTCGCGCGAAAGCTCAAGGGCCTGCGCGGATGCAGTACGTAATTCCTCGTCGCCAGGTATTCGTTGCAATTTTTCCGCGTACGCGCTTGCACAATTGGATTTTATGGGTGAGAGCATATGTTCTTGAGTTTCCAGCTAAAAAACAAATCGATAAGCATATATATGTATACCGGGTGTTCCATTTTAATCTTAAATCCGATTTATCTCGAAAAATACTGCTCCGATCGAGTATCGAATATAATAAAACTTTGAGGATTCAAAGGGTGACGTTAAAAAAAAAAATTGGTTCAAATTAAAAGATTTATCAGGCTAAAACTAACAACTTTTGTTGGAAACGTTTTTTGATAACGTTAATAATTTTTAGGTTAGAGTACCGTTTTTTTTAAAACTATTTTAACCCTATCCAGAATGTATCACGAGGACGAAAAGTCTTCGACATCTCTAGTGTAAGTGTGTGGGTGTGAGTTCGTTGGGGATTGTTTACGTTTGTTTGGGTTTGTTCGATAACCCAAACAAACTCAAACACACACTTACACTTGGGTTGGTTTGATAACAGAAGTGACGAGCCGCAGAGATCTAATCGAACAAATTGACACACGCACACTTACATTAGGGATGTTGAAGACTTTACCTCCTCGTGGATAGCGCTAAAGTAGTAAAAAATGGTATTCCAACCTAAAAATTATGAACGTAATAAAAAAAAATCCCACAAAAAGTTGTTAGTTTTGACCTGTTAAATTTTTTGGTGAAAAAATTCATGATCAAATTTTTTTTTTCAAATGTCAGCCATCTCAACATGTCTATTTTCAGTTTTGAACCGAAAAAATGTATTTTTAACGTCCCCCTTTGAACTGTAAAAGCTTTATTATACTCAATACTTGATCGGAGCCGTATTTTTCGAGATAAATCAGGTGTAAGATTAATTTGGGATACCCAGCATGTATACTTCATGTGCGATCTATAAGTTGATACTAATCTAAAAACCCCCTCAATCCCTCCAGCCGAGAATAAAACGTTGACCAAAATGAATCTTTTTTTAAAGCGATGGCATTATTGTCTCAAACTATTTCGTAAAATATCTATACGTACGGAGATATTTTATTGCTTTTTCCTATTCTTTAAATAAAAAAACAGAAAGTTTTAAATGAAAAGTAGATATTTTCATGGTTTCATTGATGAATTTGCAATATTTAAAAAAAAACTGAATAGAAATCAAGTCAATGTATATTTTTGTATTTTATTTCTACGTCTCATTGAACGGTAGACTTTCTTTATCAATAAGTGGACAATATGTATGCTTTTTGTGTATATATATATTTTGTGAAACGGTGTAAGTCGTACCCCAAAATATATTCGTCCGATCCACTTTAAATTTGGAAAGAGGATAGTTTATGACATTTTCTATCATATGACCGGATATGTTAATCTATTTGTTAATAAATTTGTTAATGAAGAAATTTATTTTTCATTACACTTTTTTTCTACAGCTTGCAGTTTTCGTTATATTCGAAACTCCAAAAAATTATTCGCTCATACGAAAGTTTTATTATATTAGAAGTACATTTTCATATGTTTCATTTTAGATGACCCTAGTTGCCAGAAGCATCTACACCGATTGACCATGCAGCGACGACGGCAATTTCTTTAAGTAATGACAACTTTGCCGTTTGACAATATGTTTCGCTAAAAAAAGACTTAAGCTCGACAAGATCATGTATTAATTGTGGGTAAAATCCAGACATCGTCAACCCAATTCTGTCACCAGGAAAAAAAGTTGTACATTGATATTTTTGATCCCAAGCTCATGCACACCCATTAACAAAACCAATTGAAAATGTGTACATCCAGATGTAGTATATCGTGTAATCTATAGGACACATACATACGTGTATGTGTGTATATATATATGTATATACCATGCCGGGCAAAAGTTTAGGTACACTAGTCCAAATTTCTTACCGCACTAAAACTTAGATAGCGGACTTGAAAATAAATATCATTGAATCTTCCAAGCTTTTTCCCAAGCCAAAATAAAAATGTAAACAAATTGCCTTTCTTAATATGTTGTCCTGGACCCTATAATTCCCAAGTGGAGCCTCTCCACTCGTCAAAGTTCCAACCAAAAAAGGTGAAAAAAATGTCCAAAAAAAATCAGAAAAAATTCTAGCCACTCCAGTCCGAATCCATGCAACTTTTTACCCTTCTGACATTTCCTCTGAAACCCTGTACTTCTTCAATGACGCCTTTTTTTTCACAAACATGTATTTTTCAACTAAAAATGCAATATGTAGGTTTTGATATCCTTTTTGAGTTTACCATGGAAAAAGCCGACGAAAACGTTTTCCACAAACTTTGCAGATAATTTCCGACGGCCAAAAAATAGCCGAAAAATGGCCACGTTCAAAAGTGCGTACCAGGGTAAAAAAAATCGTACAGAATTTTCAAAAAAAAGCAAACTAAAGGTAAATATGTCCTCTTTGAAACACCACTTGGGAAATTCGATTATCTTCATTTTTGAGTCCGCTATTTAACTTTTAGTGCGGTATGAAATTTCGACCAGTGTACCCAAACTTTTGGCCGCCAGTGTATGTCTGATGTAATTCCTCTTTGCATAAACGTCAGAGGTTTTCCTGAAAGTTCCAAACTTGACTGCGAATCCCTATTCGAGTAACTAATGAGGTACTGTTGCGTAACGGTGTTACTATCGGTTAAGGGATCTTGTAATCCTACTTGTGTCCCCCTCTCGCGAATGGTAAGCAAGAGGATGGAGAATGACAAGCATCACGATGCCCCCACCCAGCCGCTGACCCTTCCGCCACTCGTGGCACGACCGTCTACACGGAGTCACGCTTCCAACCGGATGTCGAAACGAACAAGAAGAGGATACACGAAGGTCGTAACGCAGAGACTCGACTCGCCATGTACAGCCAACGATGTGGATCCATTTTTCGTTGTTTTTTTAATTTTCTTTTGCCTCGTCGTGTGTTTTTTGTCGTTGTTGTTTTTACACCGTCCTGTAATCGAGTAGAAGACAGACGTGCCGGCGTCTTGAATGCTCCCCCCACCCCTGGCGACAAGTGGAAGGGAGGAAACGCTTTCTGAAATTGTCTGTGTACACGCCACTTCGAGGAAGTAACGAGCGTTAATGATACGTCGCGGTAATGACACTGGCGCGTGTTCTTTCATCACGAGGGAGAGCGAGGGAGAGAGAGAGAGAGAGAGAGAGAGAGAGAGGGGGAGAGAGATTGGTCGATTGATTGATCTGTTTATGGTGGCTTGGTTATTAAAGCTCAAGGCGACCGAAATGAGTCGCACGAAACAATGTGAATAATTAGAAAAAGAAGAACGTGAAAAATAAAAGCATACAATTTTCAATGTTACCAATGCTGCCACGTGATTTTACGATCTCATCCCCGCTCGTTTCAACCCTATACTTGCCGCTTTTTCACAGTTTTCAGATCCCGAGAATCGAGCCCTCCCGCCCCTGACCATCCCTATCTGAAATCGATTTAAGTTTCGAATTTGATTTTTCCATTCTTTGCTATAAACAAAATCTAGATAGAAATATAGATTTTTCCACTCATAGGGTGTCTCAAAATGACCTGACATTTTTATTTGATAAAAGAAACGTATTATTTATTATAAAAGTACGAATATTTCTATTTTAATATGAGGTACAAACATGGAGGTTACATGTGGAACACGATATGCGATAAATGGCCGTCCCTTTTTGCAAACGTTTACTCTTTTGACGAAATTTTCAATAAAATTTTGGCATAATTGCGGACTAATTACACAAATGGTGCGTCCAATTGCTTCCTTGAGCTCCGGAATGGTCTGTGGATCATTGGAATACACTTTTCCTTTAAAAAACCTGAAAGAAAGTGGTCCAATGACGGTCAAGTGGCACGATCTTGGTGGCCAATTCACATCGCCGCGGCGCGAGATAACGCGATAATGAAACTTCGTCTGCCATAACTATGCAGTAATAACGCAGCAGATAACAACTTCTATGCGTTGCTCGATCGACTATTTCTCTATGACTAAACCTCACTACTTCCTGATCCCAGTTGTCAAAGATTAGTACTCCATGTTCGCCGCAAAAAATTGCGCGCAATTGAAAATATCAGGTGATTTTAAGACACCCTTTGGAAAATTCTATATAGAAAAATCATTCCGAATTTCCGGTAGCCGTGGCCCAAGTCAGTACGCGGCTGAGCGGTCATCCATCCGAGTATCGGCCAAGGCCATGGCTTGTGGTTCGAAAGTTGCCGAAATTCAAATGAACATGCAAGTATGAGCTTTCAGCAATGAGACAGTCGATCGATCGACCGCGATGACTTACCGACACAAGCAGAGCGGCGGCCCGTCTCGAGAAGTGTCTCGACTCGTCATTCCATCTCGCCTCGAAGATGGATCTGCAACAGAGATGATTGACGGGATCATTTTTCCGTCGTTTAACGTCCATGTTTTTTCGTCTCTGAGTTTCTTTCCTTTTCTTTTCGGCCCCCGAACCGCGAAAGGTAAGGACGGTATACGGATGTTTTTTATACGTCGTCAAGTTTGTCCAGGGGTGGCTTAGTACAGAGGGGGAGAGCAAGAGAAAGAGAGAGAAAGAGAGTGAGAGAGAGTGAGCGAGAGAGTGAGCGAGAGAGAGAGAGAGAGAGAGAGAGAGAGAGAGAGAGAGAGAGTGAGAGAGAGTGAGCGAGAGAGAGGGTGGGAGAGGGAAAGGGGAAGCCGGGTGATGGCAGGTCTCCAAATATTTTTCGCTCATTTATCCGTGTCGCCAAAGGGATGCCGTGTTTTCCATTGCGAGGCGCTCCAATGATATATTGACGGAAAACACGCGACGTCTACGCTCGAGAGCAACACCATGTGTCGCACTTTTTTTCCTTCTCCCTCTTCCTCTCTCTCTCTCTCTCTCTCTCTCTCTCTCTGTCTCTCCTTGTCTCCCTCTCTCTTTCTCTTTCTTTTTTTTATTCGAGCACCGGTGACACAACTGTTAAGCGCTTTTTCATAACGTGTCATTTCATGAAAACGCGTTCGCGTATTCAACTACTAAAAACACAGGCCAAGAAAAAGAAGCTGACCGATGTAGTTATGAATCGTGTGTGTGTGTGTGTGTTTAAGGCACGAAAAAAAGGATCCTGGGACGGAAAATGAGGTGACGATGGGGGTAAACGGGGAGTTCCGACGGCTCGTTATATATTTATGCGCACTTATACACTTATATATATTGTAATCCCCCGAAAAAAACTTTTTACTATCAGAGAAAAAATGCGGTGCGCTCCTGAGCCGGTATTCGAGGCCGCGACCTTTCGATTGCCGGTCGACTGCTCTGACCACTGAGCTACGCCAGCTCAGGCGTAGCTCAGTGGTCAGAGCAGTCGACCCGCAATCGAAAGGTCGCGGGTATATATATATATATATATATATATATATATATATATATATATATATATATTCTCAAAAGTTCCGACAAAAAGTATTCGCGATTTTCCCGTCCTAGAGGTGGCGGAGCGATATTTCAATATGGCCGGTGAAAGTATAGCCCCAAACGTAAACAATGACGTCATTATTGATTTCCTGCGAGTTGGCGATTAGATTTACTCCATGGTAGATTGTAAAAATGCTACTGCAGTGAATGATTCATTTTCTGCCCTTTTTTTAGCTCTGTCAGCTCTAGATGCAGATTTTTTGAGGTTATGGGAGTCACTCGCAGGTTTCGGGAAGAATGATTCAATTTTTCGGAGCATACTTTTTACTAGGGACGTCTGAAATTGTATTTATACATTGCATTCAACAGAAATAGCAGTTAATATTCCTCGTTTTAATATTTGTGAAGATACAAACTTGTAAAAAAAAAAAATCGTGTGTAGTGACTGCGAACTTGCCTTGATGGCCTGAAGAGAGTAATTTTCAGAGCCAACAACCACTTCAAAAAATGATTTTATCTTCAGGTGGCTTATGGAACGACAATGATCTTTGAAGTTCGTTATTATTCTCAATAAACAGAAAATATTAACAATGATAAAAAAAACTTCGAACCAAAGACCCAATTGAGTAATTAATAAAAATGTACTAACCAGGCATGCTTTGTGTGTGAATCGGCCAGTCTCCATTTCTACAGATAATAAAACTGTAAGAGGTGCTTAGCATGTAACTTTTAATTTGCCAGAAAAGTTTGGTTGTCTTTCTCCTTCCCTCTTTCGAGAGGTACGGAGGAAAGAAGAAAGGCCGATAGAAAGAGGTTTTTGTTGATAAGAATCCCACATCGTGAGGTAGTGCAGACTCTTCTCAGTATCTTACATCTTACGTAAGATGTTTCACAGTCCCACAAAAAAAAATACAATTGAGGGGGTAGTTTTGGCATTGATAGGATTTCAAAGCGGGCGAAACCGAGTATACCACTAATATATATATATATATATATATATATATATATATATATATATATATATATATATATATATAACACAATCATATCGTGATTGCTTGCCAGCACATGACAGTTACTTTTACTCCATCTAGTAGCTTCAACATATCCCCGGCTAATACAAAATACTCTAATAAAGATATGATATACGTTGCCTCGTTGCAACTTTTACCATATAAACGTTTGTCAAATTTATATATATATATATACTCCCAGACATCCGTTTTACTTTATCAACAGTGACATCAACGTTTCCCAATCCAACACTCGCGTTTCACAATGTAGCTCGCTCTTATCGCTACAATTGCTGAATTCGTATACTCTTACCTACCATTGGTATTGCCGCATTATTATTATTTCTTTTTTGGCTGCACGATCTCGCATTCGCGAATAATATGAAAACGTCTTTCCGTGATTTTACGCTCGGTCAAGCGGATAAGAATAAGGAATTTCCGTCATAAAGGCAGTAGCGTGATGCCAAATTAAAACTAAACTATACATTCGACGAACTATACGAATAGTTGGTATTCTTCGAATAGTACGATTTCGGGATGGAATACTTTTTGTGTCCCACGTAATATAATATTCACACGCGCATATATATATGTGTGTGTGTGTGTGTGTGTGTGTGTGTGTGTGTGTGTGCGTGCGTGCGTGCGTGTGTGTGCGTGCGTGCGTGCGTGTGTGTGCGCGCACGTGTGTGTGTGAGTGTGTGTGTGTGTGCGTGCGTGCGTGCGTGTGTGTGTGTGCGTGCGTGTATGTGGGTGTGTGTGTGTGTGTGTGTGTGTGTGTGTGTGTGTGTGTGTGTGTGTGTGTGTGTGTGCGTGCGCGCGCGCGCGCGCGTGTGTGTGTGTGTGTGTGTGTGTGTGTGTGTGTGTGTGTGTGTGTGTGCGTGCGCGCGCGCGCGCGCGCGTGTGTGTGTGTGTGTGTGTGTGTGTGTGTGTGTGTGTGTGTGTGTGTGTGTGTGTGTGTGTGTGTGTATTTATGATATACGAATTATATGAACTCACTTTTTGATACAGTGCCAGGAACGATAAAGATCGTACAGAAGATTCACCAGGAGTATCATCACTCCCGTTTCTTTGGCGAGCATCGATAGAGCACCGAGAAAAACGCTGCTCCACACGTACGTCGTTTGCTGGCTGCAAAACAAGCGAGAAAAAAATTGGACATTATTATCCCGCTCTATATTATATTCTATTTTCCCTCGCCGCTCTCTCGATTGCACGATAGTGCAACGACTGAATAAAAAAAAAATAAAACGAATACGCTACTTCTCGACATTTATATTCATCAAGCCTGGCCCATTTTCAACTTTTTTTGCGTCATTATTTTTTACCGTTCGACTGCGGCGTTTTTATACCTTCGATCTTTGTTAGTCATTTTTTCAAGCAATATTTATATTTATCATTCTATAAATTGAACGTACACTCTTCATTAACGTATCAAGCTTCGACGCTGATACCAAAAATTTTATTACGCATTTATATTTTTTATTTCGATGTATACTCTACATCTTGATTTTACAGTATTTATTACATCATTACATTAGTTACACTTCATTACATTATAATTAATTATAGGAAAATGTAAAAAAGGATGATACATTAAAGACGAAATATTGAAATTTCGTGAGCAGTACTAATCGACGTGTGAGAAAGAGACCGAAGCAACCGTTCCCTTGATTACCAAAATGATCGCCCATGACGATAAGCACATCAGTCTCGTTCATGAATAAATGTTCAACGAGGAATTCCCGGAATAAAATCGTAAATTCAGGTTGTTCCGACGTCCTGTCGTGGCAACGACGAGAAAAAAAAAGGGAATAAAAATTCTTGCAGTGTACACCATTATTCCGCCATGACGATATACACGTCTCGTCCACCGGAACTTTCGCAACTAAGCACGTTAATCACATGGAAAAAAAAACTATATCGGGACGCGGCGCTTGCATCGGACGGACGGGAGTCATAATATTAAAAAAGTTTCCGTCTTTCGGTAAAGCTCCACGTAACGAAGAAGAAAGTTTTTCCCCTCAACGAGGCTCCTTCATGACGAACTAACGCTCTCACCTCCCACCCCTCGCTCTCGCTGCCTTGTTACCTACAAGTTTCGTGGTGAGTTCTTTCCGGATACCCTGACTTTTAATCGCTTCTGAAATTAATATTGAACTGCTCAGCGATATCTAGCATGGAATAAATCCAGTGACTTGAGTTTACCGTTCAATCGATCAAAGTTTGAGGTTCAATTGTTGCAGATTCAATATTTAATATTGAACCCATCAATGCAATTTGAATATTTCAATCGTGATTTTTTTGTCATTTCATTTTCACCATTGATCGTGCATTTTTCGTCATACGCTTAGATCCATTATCCGCTTTTCTGGGGGCCACTTAAAAGTCAAACTTTTTTCCCTCGTATTCATAGTAATTTTTTTCTGCTCTTAACGAGCCCGGATCACGGAGGTAATTGTGCATTACGTTACTTGCGATTTGTTATCAGCTGTCGATACGTATTACCCTCGAACCACCTTTTTATCTGGTGCGAACAGTTGTGCTGACAAGCGTGGTGTAATACGATGAGTATTTCATTGATATCGCACCTGTGCCATCAACGCATACATAAATTTGAACATTCATATATATATATGTATATATATATATATATATATATATATATATATATATATATATATATATATATATATATATATATATATATATATATATATATATATATACCGGGTGTCCCATTTTAAGCTTAGACCTGATTTATCTCGAAAAATACTGCTCCAATCAAGCTTTGAGTATAATAAAACTTTTAAGGTTCAAAGGGGGACGTTAAAAAAAAAGTTTTGGTCCTAAATTCAAAATGGCAACATTAAGATGGTCAACCTGTTTTTATTTAAAGGCATCATGATTTTTTTCACCGAAACATTTATCACATCAAGACTAACCATTTTTGTAGGAAAAGTTGTTTTGATAACGTTCATAATTTTTTTTTATTAGAATAGAATTTTTTTACTATTTCAGCGCTATCCAGAATGTACCACGAGGCGGTAAAGTCTTCAACATACCTAGTGCAAGTGTGCGTGAGTTTGTTTGAGACGGTTCGATAACACAAACAAAACGAAACAAGGATTAGGTCTCTGCGGCTCGTCACTTCGGTTGAAAAATGACATTCTACCCTAAAAATTAGGGGTGGGGGCTGAAAATAGGGGTTTTCATTTCAAAAGTCGAGTGGACGTTGGAATTAGTTTGTAGCATTCACTTCAAAGAAAAATTGAGGCGCCGAAAATAGAAGGCTCGACGAACCCTACGGAGCTTACCACTGATTTTTTCGTCTGGGGTACATATTTTTGGAGGAGTTTTCTCGTGTCTGATTTCTTGTGGCCCACCCGATACGTATTCAAGTTCGAAGTTTTCATAAATATCGGTACAAAGTTTGCGAGCAAAAAAATATTTAAATGTAGAAAATATAGCACAGTTACGTATGCAAAATTATGAATTTAACTAACATTTACATATATGCATACAAAAAACAATTGTGTGTATATGAATACATATGAAAGTAGTTAAAAATATTGAACGAAAAGAAAACTTAATGTACACATTTATGTAAATGTCCACTAAATTTGCTATTTTCCATAAGAAACTGTGCAAAATTATTCGCACAATGATTTTTTTTTGCACGAAAACAATTTAGTTCCGTTAGCGGAAAATTCGCACTTGAATTTTCACTGGACTGGACTATGTGTGCTAAAAAAATCGTTATCTCATGGATCGACGGTTATCTGTACAGTATCGACGATCCAAATGTCTGCCTCTTCCCCTAAAAGTGTTCGTTCACGTTGCGCGAGGCACGCCGGGGCAACCGATGCAAGTGGAGATCGTAAAAGGTTGGGAAGGTATAAGCCCCTACTCGACAGTAACGGACACGAAGCTCGGTAAGAGCTGGATCGTAGGTCGAACGTGACGACCCGTAATGAGGTTAGAATATGTATTCTCGGTCGCGATTTCACGTCGAATCCCCCCTTGAGAGAAACCATACGCGTTTTCTCGATTGCCGCGTGAAATTACGCGACGGAAATCCAAATTTTCCGGGCTACGGTGGAAAACGTGCAACACGTATTATCGATCGGTTTGATGTACCGTCTTGACGAGAGAGAAAACGTGGAGAGTAAATGCAGTGAGTTGCAGAAGAAGAGAACGATCGAGGGGCGGGGGGGTGGTGGAGGGGCTAATGATTGATGGACATTTATGCCTAGGAGACTTCGTTAAGATTTAGAGTAACGTGAACTTCCTCAAGAGAGAGGGATAGAGACAGATTAAGGGGCTACCCCCACTTGCGATTTTGAAAAAAAAAAATTTATTGCATTTTTTTGAAGTATAAGTATCTGAGAATATGTCCTGAAAATTTCAAGTCGATCCGAACAAAATTGACTGAGATATGAGCGTTGAAAGAAAAGAATCCGCGTTGAAAGAGCGTTGAAAGAGAAACTTTAAACGCGTTTTTCTCAAAATGGCATTTCTGAAGTTTTGACCAAGATTACTCGAACACTAATGAACCGATCTTCTTGAAATTTTGCAGGCTTATTTAATACATAAAAATGTAGTCTTCAATCGTTCGATTTTTTTTTGAAAAAAAAATGGCCGTTTTATAGCCCAAAAACGGCCGTTTTTTTTCGTTAAAATCGAACCATTAACTTTGACTGTCCGCCATTTTGTGAAAAATGAATATTTTTGAAAATCCTTCGATTAAAGACTAGTTTATACTTATATTTGACTAAATCCATCCGCATTTTTTTTTTCAGATGATCCACTTCGCCGCAATGTTGGTCACCGCAAACCGTGTATATAAAAACATTATTTCATTGACGGCCATTTGCCACTAAACAATGTAATATTTTTCAATAAAAAAATTACTGAAAGTTCTTCAAGATGTGTTCTTTAAGCTGGTATATTGATCGATTAAAAAAGTTTTGTAGTTTTCTTTAAAAAAATTCATGAAAAAGGCCTTTTTTGCGCTAGAAGTGTGGGTAACGCCTTAACGTATCTAGGAAACTTCCTAGTGTCTATGAACTTACCTATGTGGCTAGGAAATTTCACCAAGGTAAATTAATTGGCAGCAAATAAAAATGACAATTTTGAATGAAAAGAAAAGAGAGCCTTTAAAAAGAAAGTGTAATTATATATGGCTGTAAACGACGTCGAGAAAAGGAGAGAGAGCGAGAGAGAGAGAGAGAAATTGATTCATGCCGAGAAAATTCCCTCAAGGCAAACGGAATATCACAGAATAAAAAAGACAATCTTGAGAGAAAAGGGAACAAAAGGCGAGCACCAAATTAAAAAGTTTAATTAATATATGACCGCGAGCGCCGAGGCGTAAAACGAGACCGAGGCGGTAAAAGATCGAGTGATGAACATTCATGCCTGAGAAAGTCCCTTAAGGCGAACGGAATAAACATGACAAATGTGTAAGGAAGAGACGAAAAAAGCACCCAATTAAACACTATAATTAATGTATATGGCCGTAAACACTAAGCCGTAGAAAAAGTCGGAGAAAAAGGGAGAGAGGATGGCTGACGTATATTTATGTCTGGGAAACTTTCTTGAGGCATTTGCGTTGAGAAAGTCATTTGGTATGAAATAATGGAGAATAGAAATAATCGTCAAAGAAAATATCGAAATACGTTTATTATTATTGTGAAACACTGAAGTTAATATAAAAAGTATTTTAGAATACTAAAAGTATAACAAAATCAATTTAAAATACTGAGATGACTATTAAATAAATTATTAAATATAAAAATTTCTATAATATGAATTCGTGCAAACTAAAATATATACCAAAGTATAACAAAATCAATTTAAAATACTGAGATGACTATTAAATAAATTATTAAATATAAAAATTTCTATAATATGAATTCGTGCAAACTAAAATATATACCCAATTAATTTGGAAGTAGTAAAATAAACGTTAACTTTATTGTCAAATACTAAAATTACTATAAATTATTTTTCGAGCACAAAAATTAGTATAAATGCATTTTTTACCCACTAAAGTTACTAGAAAATCGACATTTAAGCAATAAAATGACTGGACAATTCATTTTCAATAATAGAATAAAACCAAAATTAAAATATAAAATAAAAAAACCGGAAAAAAGCATTAATTAATATGTAGCCGCAAAAGGTACGCTTTAGCACCGAAAGAGACAGAGACAGAGACCGAGACGTCTTCACCTAAAAGCCATAATTTTTTCGAGGACGGGCATACACGCGGTGAATATCTCCGAGACTTTTTTCCGTCGCGACACCCCCCCCCCCCCCCCCGAGTGGGTCACGGTAAATTAGTTTAGTTTATAATTCCTTTCGTCACATTTTCTCTTTGTCTGGTGGTGCTTAGGGCGTCGCGGAGCTTGGTCCAGCGGAGAGACGGCTGCTGAGATCCTCATGAGAATGAATGGCTCACGAAGCAGCCGTCGTCCCAGCGTCATCAGGCGCGTCGTCGCCATTGCGCGTTTTAAGTGTCGTCGCCGCGACCTACCCCCTCGAGAAATGCCATCCAAGCTCTTCCTCTCATCCCCTTGCACCCCAGTCGACCCTCTCCAACCACCCCCTTATAGCCGTGTCCCCGTAGCACCCCTTCCAATTTTCTTTCACGTGACGTATGCGGGACAACCGAGCAACTTTTTCTCCACTCGTGTAATTTTCGCGGAAGCGGAGCCAACTCTATGGCTATATACTATGGCTTATTAGATTATTCACGATTTTTATGTACATTTTTTTCACCCTCTCTCGACCGCCTTTTTTCTATGGCATGTTTCGGGGCTATATATATATATATATATATATATATTCCAAACTACCCCCGAGGCTTTTTTACGATAAATTATGCCCTGACTTGCTACGCCGCGCACGCGCTAAAATTTGTCCCTTATTTATCAAAGCTAATGCCCAGCGCCCTCTATCAATCAGGTAAGGACCAGTTGATTCCTCTGAGGTCTATGAAAGATAAACTTTTTCATGCTGTTTTTCTTCGAAGCTTCGTGTTTTTATTTGGTTTCAAAAGGACTTATTTGTGGACTAGGTTAAACAGACCTAGGATTTGGTTTGGGTAAAAATTGATGGTTTTTTTTTCGTGTCTCGTTGCTTGGGGATGAAAGTATAACGTTTACACGCATTTGATATTCGTATATATAATACATTTTTTTTTTTCATACATAAAAGATTTGGTAGCTTTCATTATTTTGTCGGTTATCTCATTTCATTGTTCAATTATTTGTGGTTATGTTATACATGGGAAAATGTTCAATTGCAGTTAATCAGTAGTGTCATACCGTTTTATTATTATTTTGAATTGTTTTCATAATTTATCATGATTATTAAAGCGATTGTTGTCATCGTTGTATTTATGTTTATTTTAATGTTAAAAGATCGAGGTTAGAATGTATTTCCATAAATTCGACCATTTCGAATTGATTTTCTATTCGTATGTATATGATTGTCTGGTGCCGAATATACCGTCTCGAAAAAGCGTTTACATGAGTCAGACGAAGAACGGGTAAAAAACGTATTCGCAAACGGCGCTTTTCTGAGACAACTTTCGAAAAAAGACCATGATGTTTTTCCAGCTTATCTGGTCCGATAACCACTTTCAAATATCAATACTGCATGTCAGTGTTAATACGATAAACGCATGTTAATGTAAAACCAAAGGAAACGCAAGAAAGGAGTGAGCTCGGCAAATACTTCTTTTAACCAGTAGGTATATAAATATGCATTTATTTTGTATGTATGCATGTATATTTGTTTCGAATAATACGTTTTGTGTTGCCACGAAAAACATTATTGCATTTGTACATGGGAAATTTGTTAGAGGCAAATTAATGGTTTAATTGTAAAACGGTACTCGGTAGAATTTGGCTTGAACGAAAAAATGTCCACGATGTGGAATTAGTGATCAAACGGACCAACGTTGGAGAATGTTGGATTTTGTGAAATAAAAAAAAACCGGACTGAACGTATCGACGAATACAGATAAAGGTAGAAAATAGTTGGAATGAGGAAAAAATGTCGATCTTTAAAAAATTGTATTGTGCGAATCACTTTTGTTGATGGAAATAGTTTCCTGTATAAAACGGGATAGAAAAATTCTGGATTGAGAAATCCAGAGTTCTTTTAATTTATTTGAATAAATAAAACAAACAGAATTCAATTTAGTTAATTAATCAATCAATCCAAGTTAATTGGTCTAAATTGGCTAAATGACAATAAACATTCTTCTATTAAATGAACGTAGAATTACAAGAATGTCCATGTGAAAAATTGTAGAAAATGTATCAATCTAGTGGATTAAGGCCGAAGCCTGAATAAGAAGGCCCTAAAAATGGTTTTTTTTATTTGCTTAAATCGATAGATAAACTATCCAAGAATATATTTACAGGGTTACAGGGGTAAATTGTAAATAGTGTCGAAGATACAAGGCCAAAAGCAGAGAAGCGATTGATATTTGATATTGATATTTCCTGCTATTGAAAACTTTGAAGCGCTTTTTCTCCAGTTTTCATTTTCACGATTTTTCCAAATTGGCGGGCGTCATGGCGGAAAAACTAAACGACCTATTGAATCAAACCAAAGTTTATTTTCTTCAGTACAAAAATCTCTTCTAAGTGAATTAAAAAAGTCGTTGAAAAAATATATCTATATATTTTTTATAGCATGTTAAAGTGTTTTTTTAACACATTTTTTACAAACCTGAGATAATTTATAATTTCACGATTTTTCAGCTTTTTCTTAATTCACCCAGAAGAAAAATATATGACAATTGAAAATTCTATCCGGTTTTTTGTTTCCGTCAAGAATTACGAGCTGCATCTTTACCGCCTATTGGGTACTGCAGCGGCAAGACGCGCATGGAACGAGCTGATAAATCTGCAGCCATTTATTGTTTAATTTTTTAAATACATTTCAAATATCTATGAAAAGATACCTCAATGTTTACTAAAAAAATCCCGAAAAAACGCTTTTTTTGACCTTTTAATTCATTCTCCCGCCTTAATGTAGTGTCCTCGCTTATATTTGTTGACTAATGCATACATAGATATATGTTTATAGGAGTATTTCCTTACCCATGATAGGCGAGAAAGGACAGCAGGAAAAATATGCAGGCGAGGACATCAGCCCTTCCAACGATCCCGGTAACCTGTAACAAAAAAGAAGAAAGGAATTGTATTCTCCCTGGTTTCGTTCTATCAAACCCTCGACCCCGTATATTTATTATCTCCGTCCTATATACATGTGTTACAAAGGGCCGGTTGACGATATTTCATCAACGTCAAGGGGTCGCGACACGGGGTGTACCGAAGATGAGAGAATCCGTCACGCGCTAAGGCGATTGGGTCTGGAAGATCGTTTCGCATATAACATAGGCGGAACGAGGCCAGAAGCATCGAGCTCGACCCTCGTATCAACCCACTTAAGATAACCGACATTTCGAGGAGTGTCGACGCTTCCAGTCCGGGCTTCTGTTTCGGTGCGACCGTGGATTCGGAGCACCCCTATAAATAACTTGAAAAGGAGGAAAAAATAAGACGAGAAGCCAAGGTGTGGGCACGATATACGAGGGTAGTCTGCGACTGATCAATGGAAGAAAAACAACAATGAATTTCAAGTGCTCACTCAACGGAGTTACGAATGGTGGCAAGGGCTCGACATTTTAAGGGCTTGATTCGTTGACCGTTTCATTGCACGAGGGCATAGGGGAAACTGCGGAAAACCTGTGCGGATCCAGGTGGACATGTTTTCACCGAGTTCCGGATGGGTATACGATCGAAAACGCGGTGAAACTGCTTCCAGTTGACGTACAAGCGAATCCGTGCCTGAGCGGTCACCATTCCAAGTACTGGCACGGGGTAAAGCTGCTTGACATACAGGGATTACGGTACAGCCGAGCATCTTTATCTTTTAATCTCCTTGACCAGTACACGGACCTCGGTGTTTGGGTGACAACTGCTTGACGGTTGGTGGCCTCAGGCTCGGGGCCTTCAGTCACGGCGATAGGTTATACACAGCTGGAAAGTCGAGGGAGACGGCACGTCCTCGATTTTTTCTTTCCCTCGAGGTGAATCGAAGAAACCTTTCTTCGCGTAAGAGCCATCTATAGCTACGCGATGCCTATTTTCACCACACCCAAGCGCAGCTTTACTTCCGGTAGAAACGAGAATGAAGTTGGAGGATGACGTGCCCTGAGCGAAACGGGAAACAGACTTTGAAAGGTCTGGGGGCGTCGAGGAGTTTTTATTTTGTTTACTGGCACCGCAAATCTCCCTCGAGATTCGAGGCTTCGGCGATGTTGCTTTTGCCAGTAGCGACTAACCCAAACTACTCCGTCAAACCGGTTACCATAGGTGGGAAAGTGGTTGGGGAGTTCTAGAGTGCGAGAGGCGCGCGCGTTTTCAACACTGATTCGCAGAATCCGGCAAGTCGTTTTATCTGGAGCTGCATATGCGTGCAAAATCTATCGAAGTTGCGAGTGTCGGGGATTCGGTTTCAGGAGGATGACAGTGATGCACAACATCACCAAGTGCGCGCATTGATAAACCCAAAGCAGCAACAGACCCACAAAATCAACCGTCAATATGTACTTTCCATTTGTCGTTTTAAGACCATGTATGGATTGAAAGCAAGAAATTGGAGGTACATGGTGATTAAACATACATGGCGATGTTGGTGAATCTGTCAAGAGACCCAAAGCAACATATAGAAGGTACATATTGATGGTGATTGTTGGGTCTTCCGATCTATTTATAGACCCGAAGCAAGAAATGGAAGATACATGTTGATTAACGATACATAGTGATGTTGCTGTTGCTGGATCCATCTTGATAGATCCAGCAACCAAAGCGCCAAATGGACGGTACATATTGATGGTAGGTTTTGGGTTTTTCGGTCTGTCAATAGATCAACGAATGGCTAACATTGATGGTGTTTTTTGGGCTATTCGGGTCTATCAATGAAAGTGGGAGGCTAATCTACATAGGTCATCTATCTGCCTCGTTATCCCCCTACTGGAAACTTCAATCGATCGACATTGGCGAAACCTTCCTAAGCAGGACAAGCCGTGCAACAAATAATACCTTTTCTGTAAAATAATTTCACCCTCTTCCATGCGAATTACATACAATTGTGATACTTTCCGGTGCGTGCACACATCAGTCTTGGAGTTTTCATACCACATACAGGTATTCGTGTCTGTGCATATCTGGCTTCGCATACATATATGTGGAACCAAAGCCCAGGTAATAGCAGAGTGATGATAGCACTGCAAGTCCAAGTGACTATTCTCGGCGCGACGGCCTTGCCGGTGGTATAGTTTGCTCCAGTTTGAATAACTGCTCTTTAGCGCGTTGAACTCCCTCTTTGGCAGTTCGCGGGTAGAGTTACCTCCGTGCAACCGTAATATCTACCATCTCCCCGCCTCCCGTTGGGGCATTGGAATTGATTATACGAGGCGCGAAAAGTGAATGGAGACTTGGCTCGTTCGGCCAACTTTTGACGCTCGCTTTTATCATTTTCCACGCCCTCGTTCTTTTTTTTACCGAGCTTCCGCGGTCTCCTACACGAGAATGGTTCCGCATAGGATAATGCACGGCTAATTCACTCGACACTCGATTCGTTTTCTGACAGTCGTTTAATGCAGCTTATTCTATTTTTTTTTATCAGGCCAGAAACGTGGAGACCGTGAAATGGTTACGAAGACAATTCTAGGGAATTAGCTCGACGTTTAGATGGGATTTTTTGTGCGGTAATGTTACCGTAAATTTCGAGATTCAATGGAAGTCAAGACCAAGTCGTTGTACGTATGTATATATTAGGGGTACAAGTAAGTTTCATAGGATTTACAAGAGAGGGCGTTACTAGTATGAAATCACATCGGACCATAACCTAACCACTCCCATGTTGAAGCGTCATCATTAGGCTTAGTTTTCAGTACGACTAATTTTGTCGAAGCGTAGACAACATCGTTTTTTTTATCTCCAAATATGTCGACTGTTGTGCCAACGAAAGGCAATTTACGGGAAGCTTTAGTTTCCTGCTTTCATTTGAAAAAAAGCAGCTGAAGGTCATCGAATGCTGTGTGAGGCTTATGTGGACCATGCTCTATCAATCTCAACATGTGAGTACTGGTTCAGACGGTTCAAAAGTGGTGATTTTGACACGGAGGATAAGGAACGTGAAGTTAGACCGCAAACGTGGTCGTTTCATTCAATGCCAAATCATCAATTTTCATTCAATCAAAAATATCCTACGTCATTGTAGAGTAAATATATTCAAGAGTACTCAGTTCAAATTTCAAGTCAATCGGATGTTTGCTCTTTGAGTTACAATGTCAGCAAATTTGAAAAATCTCATTTCGAAAAAAACGCGTTTAAAGATTTAACTATCCATTTTTGCAAGATAAAATGATTTTGAAATAAATAATAAACGATCGAAGAAGGCAAAAAAATCCATTTTTCGAAAGTGTCACACTGGTATAGCCCCTTAAAACTAACTTGTACCCCCAACATCTAGAACTAAATGTCAGCTCTTCATTCAATGACCGCCCCCTCAAGCTTACCAATGTACCTCCAACTCGCCGTCCTTTTCGTCGATCGATCAACGAATCGAGTTACGAAGAGGAAACAACCGGCAGAGGCATGATCCTGGTATCGGCCGCGTCGCGTTCACTATCGGGAAAACACACACTCACGCTGGGCTGTCTCTGGTCGAGCGTCGTTCAGCGTAAATTAAACTTCGGACTAAACGATCCAGCGAAACGAGCGAGAGACAGAGCTCGTCCGCAATTGGGTCAACTGCGAGGGTCCATCGTCGAGGAAATTGAGTGGCCTAATCCCGCGTGTAGTAGCCACATCGCTTGTGGGGTTGCGGTTGAATCATTATGAGGGGGCGCGGAAAAAAAAAATTCACAGCTAATGAAACTTTCGTTTGGATACGAAACGAGAGAGACATGGATTGATCGATCTGCCCCGATGAACTATTGGGACAACCATTTCAAAAGGTCATACGAAATGAAATTTATACAAAAATGCAGAAAATACTCACAATCGACGAAATATGAGAAGTAAAGAATATGCCGCCGATTTTATTATGTTAATAGGGATGACGAGAAGTAAAGGTAAAGACAGCGATGTATTTTTCGTTTGCCAACATAAATACTTTAACCAAAAAGTATATAAATCACAAGAATACTCACTTCATTGGGTACTATCATAAATTGAATAAAAAATATATTTTACTTTATAATAATAAGAATAATTATAATAATGATTATTATTATTGTTATGCCGCCCAGCAGTGTTGTCCAAAGTAATAAAACCAGATAATAATAATTATTAAAACATAACAATATGATACAGATAAATAATTGTACAACACATTACATATAATTATTATATTATATACATTATTATATTACGTTTAATTAATAATATAATTATATGTAAAAAACATTATATGTAAAATATCACCGTCGATTAACATTCTACATATTTTATAACAAACTGTTTTTATTTTGTCATTTTACAAAATAAACTCTTGTATGGAGAGAGACAGAAGGAGAGAGAGTTGGAGGCGGAGAGTGATCGAGGGACCGATTTACAATACAATGCGAGACGAATTCATATTCGCCAGCCCGTTACTTAAGGTAACTGCTCTTTATCTCCTTCTCTACCCCCGTCCTCTCACTTTGCTCATTTTTTCTCCTGCCTCGCATCATTATTTTATTTCCTCTACCGTCGTGTATATGGCCTGACAGTTTCCCTTCAAGCTGTGAAGTTCCCTAATGGGAAGCATTTTTTTTTACACGGCGTACGTTGGAAATGCAAATTTTCAACTTACAATGCACCGTTCGTGGGCTTTCACGAGATACTTTGAATGGTCCATTAAAATCGCGATCATTTTTAAACAAGACCTCGATTTACAGTGCGGCGGCTCTGCGGGATCCCGAAAACAAATGAATAGACGTTTGTTTGCCTCGAGCATCCGGATTTTTTCTTTCTTTTTCCATAATGGATATGCATTATTCCGAGCGATTTGAGCTTATTCAAATTCTATCGTACTCAAATGAAATTGATTCTATATTGGGAGCTAATAAAAGGGAGAAAGCTTCTCAATGAAGATCGATGTGTGCAACTGGCACGGATTTCCATATTATCCTCTCCGACCCAGCAACGTATTTTTTTCCTCCATTTTTCATTGCACACCATTAACGGCCAAGCGCAGGCAATTTTAGCAACTTCACATCATTTTCCCGTTATCTTCTGTAAACGAGTTTATACATATATGCCTGTGCGATTCATTGAGGTTAATGAAGCGAGACGTATCAAAGAGAAATTTATTGTATTATAACTAGATTAATCTTTTTTTCACCATCATAGTTTTGTCGACTACCTTCAGGCTGTAGAGGCCTGGGGCAACTGTCGCTTATACACCGTGTATAAGCGTATACGGTCGTATAGGCGCCGACGTTATCCGTGATGATAGCATTGTGAAGAAGAAGCGGATTATATACATATGAGGGTCTCCCTATTCGCTACGTGCATATTAAATTCTTCGTATCTCTCAGCTTCTTATCACATTCAGCCCTGTTATGGGTTCATCCTCAGTTGCGTGATAGTCAATATACGTTGCAGAGCCTGTAAAAAGACGCGTCACCGCGTGACGCTCGATCGTTCGATGGAATTTTTCCGAGACGATGTTCGAGTTCATCAGTGACTGGTATCCATCGAAGATACGTCGTTGAAAATTGTAATAGAAAAGCAGATGAGTTTTTGATTTTCGAAAAAAAAGCTGTCGGTACTTCCATGTCATGAATGCTTACGTTTATTTTATGCGTAGTAAGTTGATGGGTGATGTTCTTCCAGTACAGTTCAGCCTGCCCAGTGAAAGTTGAAGTTCCATAGATTCGCCGAATGCCCAGGATTCTATTCTTTCCGATGTAACAAGTATAATTCACGGAATGCTGGGAATTGACCCCTTAATGGCGAACAGATAGCCTCTTCAATACAGAACCCGCAGTATCTCACGTCAAGGGGGTAAGTTGTCTGGAGTGCTGTCAACAGTCGGAGATCGTCACGGTGTATCGGTGGGATTATGCATGTGCTGTCTTCGGCGAGTGAGAGAGATTTCGTGAGGTCTTCAACTCTATTACGATATATACGTATAACCGAGGACCCCGAGGGCTTCGGGGTTTAATTTGGCCTAAAACCGCAGGACCACGAGCAGCGAAGGGGTGTTAGTCACCCCTTTCCGCTTCTGTCTCTAGTACATAATGCATACCGCGCGGGTGTGTGGATGCGCACGGCTGTTGTGGATCTCTTAGAAAGCTCTCTTGCCCAGCTATCCTCGTATAGATGCCTAAGGGGCTTTTGTGCACAACCAACCCATCCGCACGCCTTGCCGTCTTACCAGTGCTTGTAAAAGTCGCCCTTATCGCAAGTTTTTTTTCACTTTTGACAATGTATATGTGATGTGACAACGGCGCCGTCGCCACATAATCGTGATTTCGCTGCTTCGTACGTCTCTATACCACATACTATCTGAGCATTTCGACTCCTCTGCTCCCATCTGTACTGCTCTTTTACGATTGTGTGCGCGAGCCCACTGTTATTGTACAGTGTTGTTAAGAAGTGGCTCATTGGACGTTCGCGGATCACGTAGATCCCGAAATTTTGAAGAGAAAAGTCCTTAAGCAATTTTGTCTCTGACCCACCGTTGCTGCGATATTTGTCGATGAATAATAGCCAATCCGGAACGCTGACCGGCGTTCGCCTACGCTCGAGACCTATCCGGTGCGAGAGGGGCGTGGCCCGTCTTGTTTCGCCAACGCATCAGATTGGCTACCACTAACTCGCTTGTAACCCAGCAGCCGTGCGTCGGAGAAAACAATGCGTGAGAAGTTTTCTCTTCAGAATTTTACGATCCGTCTATACGGAAAATATTTGACACAACTTTAGAACTACTCTGTAAAGTCCTGAGACTACAACTTTCTGAGGTTATATGTCACATAGAGCCCTTTTCCTGCGGTGTTGCGGGAATAAATGTGGTAGTTGAGACGTGAAACTACTGTTTTTAGGTTTTACCATATTGTGTAAACTGCCGAGGGTTCTATGCAGACAATATCTTTGATGGATAGTATCGCTGACAGCACTTTTACATGTCGAGGAGTCGTACGTGTACGGGCACATATAGGAAACACGTGTATCTAATTGTATATACATATATATGTTCACATCGTGTCGCAAGAGATGAATATTTGCTTTGTCATTCCAGCAGCTCTCTAAAATCGTATTCATTGTACTGTCTTCATTAAATAAGCATTGAGTCGAGTTCCTGTCTCGCAAGTTTATTTCAGTTAATCTCTGTATTCGTAATGTATAATCACGCAAGTCCCTGTTGAGGCTGCACATCGATCGAAACTTATATCTACATGGAGAATAATTATAGAGATGCACTTAGCTGATGAGACAAGAAAAATGAATTTTGGTTTCGGAGATGTTCGAAATTGAAAATGACTAATTTTACTGCGGAGACCGCTTCCGGTTTTACTCAAATTCATGTCAATTATATACAATTGTTGCAAACGTCATTTGGTCTCTCAAGCGCAGTCATATTTCATGGTAAGTAGCAAAAGTCTTCTTGGGGTAGAACATGCAAGCTTTGGAATACTGGAAGTGACAGGAGACACATTATGGTCACATTTCACGTTTATCCCAACTCCCGAAGTGTCGTGAAGGAATGAAGGGCCTTAACTGCATTCTCTCTGCGTCAAAATTATATACTGCACATCGTACCTCAATACCTCAGCCCCCACCCCCGTAGTTTCCATATGACGAAAATTTCACGTGATCCAAATTGTACGATAAAGCTCGGCTCATGAAGTTTGTGGTGGGGGGTATCGGATGCTGCTCGTGCAGTTTGGAATTAGTTGACGTTAATTGAGAGCGAATATCACGAGAGGTGCACAACCGCGTATACACGCTCCTAATCGATTAAAATGAACCCTGTTAGCGGACGGAACAGCAATGGGGATGCATACAATAACGATGCGGAAGGGAGAGGAGGGTTGGCGAAAATGTGCCATGGTATGGCGTTTAGCCTGCGTAGAAATCGTGAATGAGCATCAATGTGCGAAGGATAAATTTTGATACAGAACATTTCATGCACGGATTATTCAGTCCCTTTTTCCGCTCGTAGCTTTAAGATGAAAATGATAGTCATACGGGGTCGTCATATTTTTAACTTCTTTAAGGAGGAAGTTGCTCATCAGTACCACATCCGTACATATTGGAGGACGACATTGGGCTGTAAGAAATTCATACAGGGAATGGTGGTATCTTTGCGCGATGAAAGCTCATATTTAGTACTCACAATTCATACATGCTACTTTCAACTGGATGATCCAGGTGGTACGTTTCGATCTACAATCTGGATGATCCCATTGAAAATGGGAGACAAAGGCCTCCAACTGGATGATTTAGATCGTGGTTTTAGACCCACCAACTGAATGATCCAAGTGGTACTTTTAAATCCACCAACTGGATGACCAAAGTGGTGGATTCCCATCCACCTCCTATATCATCCAGTTGAAAGCCACATCCATTGCGCCATTCATCACGACCGATGGCAGTTGAGAAACCTGGAGATAGCCTTTCATCACACAGACTCAGCACCATTCCCCATATGGATTTCTACAGTGAAATGAAGACCTCCAAACACGAAAAACAGCTGGAAAAGCCCTGCAGCTACTCTTCCAGCTCCGTCCAGATCGTCTCTTCGACGCACGTAGACTTATGTTTCTTTCGCGACACAAGCTCCACCGAAAGAACGATTGTCGTTCGAATTTTTTCGTCTTCCACGTGCTTCAACATCGTATTAATTGGAGGTATCCGCAGTAGTCGCGAAGCACTTTTCTGCCCAGAGCGTTAGCCATTGGACGTTTTTCGTTAGCGCTGGCTTCACGGGCATTTCTACACGCCTTATAAACGCTCTCGTAATTGCTATATTTGGGGTTCCAATTGCGAGCCCCGGTTCACCCTCCTGAATGCTCTTTGCCCTTGGTTCATGTTCTCTACGGGCCATATAGCCGAACACGACGCCTTGCGACGACTCGGATCCGATCCTGTAGCAGCAATATCCGTTAATGAAACGTTCAACTGCTCGTGAAACGGTACAAGGCTGTGCGGGGAAAAAGATGAAAAGAGGGAGATCGGTACGTAGCGTGGCTTGAGACAGGGCTACAGGGCGACAGGGAAGGAGAGGAAAGAGTAAATACCGGACGACGGTACCGCAATTCGAGTGCTCTCTCGACGGTCACCACGGTCTTTTCTCTACTTGCCCTCAATTACTGTCCGCGAAGCTCTCCAAGCCTTCGAAGGCACTCGCCAACTTTCACGGAACAAACGGCACCAGTCCCGGAGTCTCGTAGTTTGCCACGTTTTCACAGAATTCCTACGGGGACATTGGGGACGCCTTGTGGACAAGAGTGTCCTCTGTGTGCGTGTGTCTCTCCCGTTCTTCGACTCGCTTCCAGTCTTGCCCAGTTTCTTGTGTTGCTTTTCCTTTATCCCTCCGTGTATACCTTTTGGAACGCGATCTCGTATAGTATTGCGAACCAACAACTCCGCTACTCACAAAAACACATATAAACTTGACGCCGCTACTTGCTGCTTCTCCAACTTTTCCGTTGACAGTTTATCCCCCCAGGAGAGATCTCGCCAGGTCAGCCAAAGATCGTTCACACATCGGCACTCGGATCGGAGCTAACTTCGTGACGGTGCACACCCCCAAGTATCCAAAGTTGGTCGAAGCAGCCGCTGAGGGCAACGGAGACAAAGAACGCGCAGAAATAGTCTGCTATATATTGTAGAGTGTTGCCTGCGAGCGTCGAGGTCACCGCAGGCTCTGGACTAGATTCAAATGGAACTCGCAATGTCAATACTCTCATCGGAAAAAAATATTGAAAATCAACCTGTTTTGTTTGGCCCTAAACTTACACAGACCCATTGAACCACCCCCTGATAGAAAGGGCTGTATTCAATCTATCTTTTTCAATCTATTTTTTTTAATTCAACCTCCCTCCAAGTTATATCCTATTCATACAGCCTAAGTCTTATTTGGGGAGTAAACTAGATATAAATTGAAGTACATTCGTTTTTAAATTTGTAGAAATCACAAATGTAAACTCCCTCGGCGATTGTAACAACACGGGCTGCTGGCCGAGAGCTTGTTTGCCACAGTAAAAATCTGCTGCCGTTTCACATCGGACTGTATCTCCAGTTTCTCGGTTTCCCGGAGAGTTATGGCTGGTCAAACATTTACATACCGCGCTGCGAGATGGGAAAGCATATAGTCCTGAGTTATATGTTTGATAACGACATTCGTCGGTGGGAACACAGCTGAGAGTGGAGAACCGACCACCGCGACCCCGATCCACGGGACAACGGGCTATGGGTTTGTAACAAACTGACCACCCTCCGCCTCGGGGGCGCAATTCTCAAGGAAAATCGTAGTGAATAAAATCTCAGCCATTATATACATATATATATATATATATATATATATATATATTAACGGAGAAG
>OY723396.1:30160883-30185883 GCA_963210295.1 Ophion ellenae | reverse complement strand
AGTCCTAAAAAAAATCGTTCTCCGTTATCGTTAAAGGAAAAGCACATTTCTATCCACTCGTTTTCGTCGTCTACCGCGACAGCTACGACGACGACATGGCGACGTGCAGCGTAAACTGCCCCTTTCATCGGCGTAAATTGAAGTTCGCGATGGTAACGAGCTCCGCGCAATGATAGCGCAAAGAGGGCCTGAAAAAGAAAGAGGGAGAGAAAGGGAGCGCGGGAGAGAGAGAGAGAGAGAGCGAGGGAGAACGAGAGAGGAAAAGGGGGAAATGGAAAAAGCTGCGAATACCAGAACTCCTCACTTGTGTCCTCGCACCTTGTGCCCATTCGCGTCGTATTTCTCTGAGATGCAAGAGGTAACTACGGATGGTAGAAACGTTTTCTACCTTTACGTCCATAATGATAAAACGGTCGGAAAAGTATTTACACTTGGTTTCATTGAACATTATTCAATATATCGAATCGAAAAAAAAAACATTAATTGTCATATGCAGTCCGAGGTAAGAAAATAATTAAAAAAATCACTACCGTAAAACGCCGATTCTTGAAAGTGCAGACACTGGCGTACAAACGGAAGAAATCAGTGGGATTAATGGTGCGAAAATGTGTGCCCCATAATTCAGTTTTATCCGGACATAATGGACGAAAAGAATATGCTGTATTTACACATAAATTTCGAAGGTTCATAAATGAAATGGATAATAAAACGCGTCCACCACGCTCGGACCCCTTTCCTTAGGTCCGTTTAAGAACCTGGTTTTCGATATAACCGATAAATTTTCCGACCGTGATTCTTATCGTCGTCGCCTCCGTGTACGGTACAACAGGTCCTGGCCATCGAGATATATGGGGGCTGTCTCCACTGAGCGTGAATAAAGCACTGCGAGGGCGGATCATCTGGGAAAACGAGAGTATCGTAACTCTCTCTCTCTCTCCCTCTGTCTTTCTCTTCTTTCGCTGGAGAATGGTCGAGTGTGTGTTGATAGTATCCAGACATGGATAGCGAACGGTCACGAACCGTTCGGCAAGCCTCGTAATATGATCAAAATCTTCGATCAAAATCCGCCTCCGAACATAGAAATTGGCTTCGCTTTCGTCAGTCTCATCCTCAATTTCCCTTTGGAGACGAGAATTTTTTGCTAAATCATTTTTCAACTGAACCACCAGATTGTGATGATTTACTTCACATTGATATAATATAAAATTTATGTGACTTAATTACTTACTACATTATATGAACATGATAAACATAATAAATTGAAACAAATCAAACTAAAATACCAAAATTGACAGTAGGAATATAGCGATGAAAATAAATACACCGAATAAGTTATATAAAATAAAAATAATCGATGAAACAACTCTAATGAACATAACGAATATAATAAATAAAATAACTGATTCATATAACAACTGGAATTAATTACAGGTCGACGTCGAAAAATATTCACCAAAAATTATTTTCCCTCGGGGACCATTAAGCTTTTATCTGGAACATATTTTCCGAATAAAGAACGAAGGTTGCCAAGCCGTTCGAATCGAACACCCTCTATGTACATTCACGAAAGCAAGTGAGGTGCAAGCACACTCCTTTCAATACTTTCGCAAAGGATTCTATGTGACATATGCCAATTCCTGCGTGTTTTCCCTACCGCTGCATACCGCTGCTCCGACCAACCCTCGCCCCTTTCCTCCGGCCCTTATTCCGCCCCCTTGGAATATTATTCGAACTACGCAGTTGAGAGAAATCATACGGAAAATCGCGAGGGCGTCTCTCAACGAGTAGTACCGTGCGAAAGGAGCAAGAGAACGAAGAAAATTCTGTCGCACCCTGGAAAAACTCCCGTTCGTTCGTCCTCGGGGTTCAACTGCAGTGAAGCGAATTCTGCCCTATCTCCTTCTCTCTCACTCTCTCTCATTTGTATTTACAGTGAGTCGTCAATGCGGGACTCGCGCATTTGTGCAGGATTCTTATCTGGAAATCACGGAATATCGGTTATATGTATTTGATATATATATATATATATATATATATATATATATATATATATATATATATATATATACACATACATACATACATACATATATATATATATATATATATATATATATATATATATATATATATATTCATGGGTGAGAAGTGGACAAAAAAAAAAGATTTTTTTCGTCCTCTAAATATTTTCTGACCGCTCGCAGCTTTCGCAACCATTTTTTTTCTTTCTTTAAAAAAGATAATTGGATGGTGAGGAAAGCGATATATATATATATATATGCATTAAGGTGACACAAATTTGAGCTCTGTTTTTTTTCGTTTTCCTCACCATCCAATTATCTTCTTTAAAGAAAGAAAAAAAATTATAGCGAAAGCTGCGAGCGGTCAGAAAATATTTAGAGTACGAAAAAAATCTTTTTTTTCGTCCACTTCTCACCCATGAATATATATATATATATATATATATATATATATATATATATATATATATATATATATATATATATATATATATATATATATATATATATATATGCATTAAGGTGACAAAAATTTGAGCTCTGTTTTTTTCGCTTTCCTCACCATCCAATTATCTTCTTTAAAGAAAGAAAAAAATTATTGCGAAAGCTGCGAGCAGTCAGAAAATATTTAGAGGACGAAAAAAAAGATTTTTTTTCGTCCACTTCTCACCCATGAATTTTACGCTTTATAATTTTTAAATGAACCTCGCGAAAGCTCTCGCCGGCCGATGAATACTTAGTGGTGGCTCAAGGTTTTCGAAATTTACAATTTCCGCCAAAAAATAAATCTCGCATGCACTACAATTCCTCGTAGTACAAGAACAAAATAAACAGCGAAGTGTTACATTTTCTGAATAATTTATAATAATAATTTGTAACAACCACCAATTAGACGATATGTTCTATTATGTAATATTACGTATTATTGTATTGTGGCGTTGCTCGTCACAGAGTACAGCTACGATTGGTCCGCAGTTTAACGAGGCCAACTGTCGGGCACATTACGATGCGCGGAAAACAGCTGCCGTTTCAGTTTTACGAATAAACCGACCCATAATTTCGTTTACGGACAAGAGCTTTAAAGCATTATTTTATGAGAGCAAAAATTATAATTGTTGGGTTAGAAGTGTGAAATAAATTTGAAAAATCTGTTTCTAAAGAAAAAAGGATTAATTGTTTTGACATTTTTTACAAAGCGTCAAATGTATGAGTGAGAAGAGTGAAAAAAATTAGCGAAAATTGGAAGTTTCAAAGCTCTTGAGCGACCACTAAATATTCATTAGCCGGCTAGAGCTTTCGCGAGGTTAGTTTTAAAACTATAAAGCGTAAAATTCACGGGTGAAAAGTGGACGAAAAAATAACGAATCTATAACCCTTATGTCCCCCATGGAAATTTATGTATGTCAAATATATGCAGAAAATATATGCTACATATATATATATCGGTCGCATATGTAGTGACGAAAAATAGAATAATACGTATATATTCAGTATATATGTACCAAATATATGACGCATATATGACCCATATATTTTCGATATATTTTTCCGACTAAAACATATATGCTACGTATAGACACTATATATGATGCATATTTGAGGCATATACGACGCATGTATTTTCAATCTATTTTTTTGTCAGAAAAATGTATCAAAAATATATGCTGTGTATAAACACTATTACAATTAAACTTAATAAAACTTAAAACTCAAACTTAAAAAAACGTAACTTACAGTTAAAGTACGCTATTCCATATAAACACTATATACAGATATGCTACGCATATCTGTATATATGTGGCATATATGTACCATTTATGCAGTATATATGTGGTATGTACGCAGTGTGTATGCAACATATAGGCTAAATATATGTGGTATATATGCAGGGTAAATGCTACATATATCATTGATATATGACACATTGATATCCAGTAATACCACGCATATACATGTCATATATAAAAACGTTACGAAAATTAGAATTTGGCACATATATGCAACATATATTTTCAATATATGGCATACCTTTCACATGTATTACAATTATTAATAAAATGAATTTGCAGTATATTTTTGCGTATATAAATTTCCATGGGGGGTGTGCGACCAAATTTTTTATTGTATTCATACCTTAAATCATTGTATTTGTTTATTTATAAACCTCTATGACCCCAATTAAACATTTATTAACATTAACTTTGATTTACAGGCGAATATATCAAATTTTTCTCTAGTGAGTACCCGGGTACCCTGGTTGCACCCTGGGACTACCCGTACTTCGAGATCATTTTTCTGAAGCAAAAAAAAATTTTTTTTCCAAATATAGCAATGTCAATCTCTTTGTAAATATTAAAACTTCCTAGATCCGGAGGCGTAGGTCGAATTTTTTTTTTTTTAATTACGAATAAAAATGTGACGAGGTGGGTATCCGGGTACCCGGTCGCACACATGTGGAATAATGAAAATTTGAATTCTTGGGAGGCTTAAGCGACCTCTAAATATTTTTTGACCGCTCGCAGCTTTCGCAACAATTTTTTTTTTTTTTAAACATAATTGGACGGTGAGAAAAAGGGACAAAAAAGAGCTCAAATTTGTGCCACCCTAACATACATATATATATATATATATATATATATATATATATATATATGTATATATATATATATATAATTATCTCAAAATCATTTAGAAGAGCAAATTTAAAAATTCTCTACAGACGCCTCGTACTGCGGTCAAAGAATTTTTTTCATTCATTCGGGACTGAAAGTTCGTTTTTTCTGCATCCCCTCAAGTATGTGTACATTTATATGCATGTATGTATGTAACATGATACGGCGTTCCGCTTCAGCCTGATGGAGCTTTTCTTGCGACGACGGAAAGCACTCGAGTCATCCATCAAAACAGGGTCGCTGTGTATCCGCGATCGTTCGTACCCTTTCGTGGTGGAAAAAAGGGGTTCTGGGTGCGCCGAGATCGCAATCCTTGCGGAAGGGCAATGGAAAAAGGAGGGAGGAACGCTTCTTGCTTGCTTGCATCCTTACTGCTCTCTCTCTCTCTCTCTCTCTCTCTCTCTCTCTCTCTCTCTCTCTCCCTCTCTCTCTCTCTTTCTTCCTCGTTCACTGATCGAGATATTGGTCAGTAGATTGACTTTAACGAAATTCCGAGGATGTTATTTCTTCGTATGTACCTCACTCTCGTTGGAAGATTGATTGAATGAGGCCCATGCCAATCTTCTTTGCAGTGGCTATTTTCACCGCGGTAGAGGGAGATCAAGCGATAGGTATGGCGAAAGAGAGAGAGGGGTAGAGAGAGGTATTTATTTCGAGGTGAAGGACCAAGGTCCCCTAAGAGCATCGTGCCAAGGAGAGAGAAACAGAGAGAGGGGGAGAGAGAGAGAGAGAGAGAGAGAGAGAGAGAGAGAGAGAGAGAGAGAGAGAGAGAGAGAGAGAGAGAGAGAGAGAGAGAGGGATGGAAATCGTTCGAAAGGGATGAAAGCCCAGTTACCGTGATTGTTTTTTCGAAAAGCATCGCGTGAAGCGAAGTCATTTCCACTATCGCGCCATCATCGATCTCACGGCACCGGCGATTAATGAAAAGAGAAAAAGGAAACCGAGGGTCCCATCAATCGCGCGACTAACCCTCGTCTTACGTTGAATCACCACGACCCTTGAAGATCGCCCACAAAAGCTGCGTTGCAAAAAATCCTCAAGAGGGAAACTCTTCTTCTCATCGATAGAGTGCGATTCAGCGTGCAAGGATTTTCGAGAAAAAAACATTGCCGCGTTGCGAACTCGTGAAATTTTACAATTTCCGCGCAATTATTTACGGAATTATTTTCACGTCGTCCGAAAAGCGCAAGACTTTTTTGCTTCAAAGCTCATCGCCGCCGTGTTGATTTCGTCTCATCATCTGATATCTCCGAGACGTGGCCTCGCTTGCCGCTCAGTGGCGAAATATTCCGGTGGATACGCGAACGTCGAGGTCGTGCTCGAAGCCAAGAGTCCTCAGAGCCCTAACATTATCGTGGCCGTTTCGATCCAACGTGAGGAGGTACATCGGGTCACGGGATTGACATGAGGAACGACGAGACAACGGGGAGCCGGTATAGGCGGAGAGACACTTGTTTGTCCGGATTTAGACGTCACTTGACGTATACACGTACAGCGGATCCATGTACATGCATATATGTGTATATTCAGGGAAGACCTTCGACTTGAAGGACCATCCTCATAGCAGTCCATTGTCCTCATGCTCAACATTGCGTGAACCTCAATGTCTTCGATGTCACCTTCGGGGAAACGTAGGGTAAGCTGGTATAGGAGTACGCACCTAAGCTTCAAAGCGGTGAAAAAAAACAAACAAATACATTTTACGAATCAGTTTTTGTTTTAATTGAAAGAATATCTAGTATTCTATTTAAATTATGAGCGACGATTGGGAATTTTAATTTTTTTTTTTTAAGTAACAAACGAAAAACTGCGAAACGGGATTTGCGAAGTCCTAGACATACCGGCGTTTAAGAGTACGCACGGGGGTCGATAAGAGTACGCAAGCATCAACCGACACATAAATCGCAATTAAAGTGGCCCACATTTGTATGAGCGGTGCATTTCTCATGCCACTTCACTACACTCGATCCATTCCTCACATATTGGTTCTGCGTATATGTTTTTGTATACTTTGCATACTTGTAAAAAAATATATACATATATATAGTATGTAATATATATATATATATATATATTACATACTATATATATATGTACACACACACACACACACACACACACACACACACACACACACACACACACACACACACACACACACACACACACACACACACACACACACATATATATATAGGGCATTCCGCGCTATTTCACCTAGCCCGTGACCCTAACCATTTTTGGTTTTCCTGATGCTTTTTGTAAAATTGTACCCCATGAAAGCAATATCCAAACCAATTTTTATATTGTTATCTCTCCTCTTTTGAGAGTTATAATTTTCCAGAAAATCTCGTTTTCGGAAGTTTTGGAAACGTTTAAACGCTGATAACTCGTGAACTAATTGAGATATCGACAAATGTCACTATGTCATTTTTTTATTTTGACCCATACGTTCGTTGGAAAATATGAAAAAATTATCAATTATCGACGTTAACGTTTTTTTTTTGCTTCTAAAGTGAAAGCTGTTCTTTAAAAAATGATTGCCTCTTTTCGTTCAATTTTTTTTTAATTCTTAAAATAGAGTGACCCATTCTATGATTTTTAAGACTAGTCTCGTCGAGGGTGTATTTTTCTTTCTATTTTTTTTTCGAATTTATCATTTTATTTTTTTCGTAAGAGTTTTATCATTGTAATCTCCAATAATGTTATTAATAATTTGTGATTTCCAATTCGGCTTTGTCAGGCCTGGAACGGTTTATTTTTAATTTGTGCTGAAATTAACGGAAAAAAAGTTTTTTTTATTTAAAATAATTTTTTTTCGTCAAGTTCCGCACAAACTGAAAATGAACCATTTCAGGCCTGACGAAGCCGAGTTAGAAATCACAAAATCATTAATAACATTATTGGAGATTAAAATGATGAGAGTCTTCGGAAAAAAAAATCTTTTTTCAGAAAGAAGTCGACATTTTTTGCAAAATTACAACTCCTAAAAGAGAAGAGATTGAAACCAAAAAATTGGTGTGGGTATTCCTTTCATGGGGTACGATCTTACAAAAAAATCAGGAAAACCAAAAACGGCCAGGGTCACAGGCTGGGTGAAATGGCGTAGAATGTCCCATATATATAAAATATATACTATATATAGAAAAGACTATATATATACTTTTTCTATACTTTGCATACTTGTAAAAAAAAATTAACAACATTCATGTAAGAGTACGCGCGTACTCCTATGCCACCTGCACATTTTAAACAAACATGACTGTTACTGCCATTTATTGATGAGATGCGAAATTACTTTCATATTGGACAATAACCTTAGTAAACCGGCGTACGAAATGAATAGTTGTTTTTGAAGACAGTAAATTGTGTATCGTACTTGTAATGCTTTGAAAATGTCAAAAATAAATAAGAAATTGCAACTGTAACTTCAAACTTACCCAGCCTCTCCGTTTTATTTCACTTTGGATATTTTTTTTTTTTGTTGGAAACCCTTACCCTGTAAGGCGGTCAAAACGCAACAGAAGTTAGCTGCAATTAGCAAAGCGTTTCGTCATTAGCTTAACTGCGTACTCTTATCGCCTTCGTACTCCTATACCAGCTTACCCTACGAGTAACTATTACATTTTTTGTATCGAAAAATATTCATAAATGTGGTACATAAAGGGTGGCTCAAAATGACTTGACATTTTAAATTGCGCGCCATTTTTTGGGAGCGAACATAGAGTATTAATCTTTGACAACTGGTATCAGGAAGTATTGAGGTTTCGTCATGGAGAATCACACGATCGAGGAATGCATAGAAATTCTTATTTGTTGCATTGTTAGATTTGACGCTATTTGACCCCTTTCTGTGGGGTTTTCTGAAAGGAAAAGTGCATGCCAATGATCCACACACCATTCCGGAACTCAGGGAAGTAATTGGACGCACCATTAATGAAATTATGTTATTGAAATCTTCATCAGAAGAGTGAACGTTTTCAAACAAGGAAGAGGCGGCTATTTATCGGATATTGTGTTCCACACATAACCTCCACGTTTGTGCCTTACTTTGAAATAAACAAATTCGCACTTTTCAAATAAATAATACATTCTATTAATAAATTTAAATGCTGGGTCATTTTAAGCCACCCTGTACGATGGTTTGTGCAGACGGTTGTTTGAAAAACGTTTTGTCGTCGTGACCGTTGCTGCTCGGAAACAAATCATCGAAAGAAAAAAATCAACCGCATTTACTTTTTGCATGAAATGATCTAGTGCCAGGATAATTCTTCCAGGATGAAGAATTTAGTGAAATACTGATTTTTGAAAAAAATGACTCACTCCAAAGTGCAAATATCGAGTTCAAAGTAAAAAAAACTATGCAACGGAAAGAAAATTCCTTCTTGCATGTACTGCTTTTTAATGTGTAAAAGAAGCTTGTAATGTTCGAAGTTGATCGGTGCACTGATTTTCGCGATATCGCGGTAAGCGACTTTGCGAAAATCATTTGGAGAAAATCACGTTTGAACTTAACATTTTCGGAGAATATTTTTGAAACGTTACATTTTGAATGTCTGTCGAAAAAGAAAAATCGATATTCCCAAGAATGTCAACTACGTTTAAGCTCTTAAAACAGATGATGTTAACGCGCCCTCCAAGCGTTACCTATGACGTTTTAGATATACTCTATGAACCTATGTGTACTGTCAACTTTTTTTCGAGACAATAGTCTACCTACTGCCATCTATTGGCAGCAAGTATAGTTTCATCTGCACCCAACACATATACAAACAAAATTATTTGGCTCAACAAAATTCTTCACATCCAGGTGGTCAATGAAATATTAAGGCCTTAGGCCTTAACGTAACGGGTGTAAAATCATGTGCGAATTTAACAATTTTTTTCGTATGAAAAAGCGATTCACTTATAAAATTAATTACACTTTTGCAAAAAGTAAAAAGCTTTTTTCCAATTGGCGTGACAAATCACTTCAACAGTTTTCACTTCATTTACTTCAAATTCAAAAGTTATGTTCCTAATTGCATTTCGCAGAGAAGTACGTACGGAATTTTTTGATTAGTCGAAAACTTGTTATTTTATGAGCAGTTATAACAAAAATTTTCACTGAAAATTCATCTCTCAAGTTCAAAAAAGATAACAAAAAAAAATATTAGTAGTGGGCCATTTCGTACATCGAAAAAAAAAATATTTTTTTTTCTACCAGCTTGATATTCATACTAAATAGATGCGCAATTAATTTTATGAGTGACTCACTGTTTCATACAAAAACAAATTGTTAAATTCACAAATGATTGTATACCCGTTCCTGTGGCCTAAGGCCTTAACATCAAACACCGAAATATCTGATTATTCGCAGTATTCGCTGGTTCGATGGAATGAGTAATTAATAAATTAACCTAATCTCCCACTTCTCCAATCAATAATTCGTCGGTATTCCCCAATAACAGAACTCAGCCCGAGTGATTACTTTTCCAGTATACATACACACATATGTATGTGTGTGTATGCAACCGGTGAGAATTTTGCTCGAGTAGCCACACACGACAGCTTAATACGATCGAGCGATGCTAGAAGAGCCCTCCTCAAAAACCGATCGTAGCAACGCGAGAGTTCATCTCGTAGAAAGGCACACGGTATAGCAGAAGAGCGCACTATGTGGAGCGGATGTCGTGTACGAAGACCGATGGTGCATATTATCTAATGCGCGTGTTCGATGCTTCGGAGCTTTCGGCTTTTGCCAAGGTTTATCAATAAGTATACATCGGTGGACGTATGTATATATATATATATGTATATATATTAACACACACACACACACACGCACACACACACACACGCACACACACGCACACACACACACACACACACACACACACACACACACACACACACACACACACACACACACACACACACACACACACACACACACACACACACACACACACATACAGACACATGTACGTAACAACGCAACGATTATCCCCGTAGGATGAGCGTACCTATATGTTGCAATACCTCGTAATGATCGCGTCATATTCTCTCTTACCTGATCTTCCTCCCTTCGTACATATATATATATATATATATATATATATATATATATATATATATATAGGCATATGTAATTCACCAGCTCTACTGAACTGTACGCCATCGCGTACACGTGGAACTTAGCAAACTATCTGGATTCTCGCCTGTATGCACTCCTGGTCTTCCCATGTATTGAACCGTTCTATAACCTCGCCCACCTCACAACAGACTCTCTGAAATAACAGATAAGCCATAATCCATCCAGGCGATGATGAACAGTGGCTACACATTGTATGGCATACCGAATTGAGTTATGAGCAGGTCGTGTGCATGGATATACATATAGGTATATACGTATACCCATTATATCTATGTGATGCTGACTATCAGCGCATCCGGTTATTTTTACGAAGGTCGTCTATTTATTTTTCAACGCAATCGTTGATTCTGAAGACAGGGCTGTATTTGTGATGACTTTTGGAACACGTGGAATATGCTTACATTTTTCCAGGACCATTTGTAACTTTGAGGACGGTCATTTTTTCATACTTCTCATTTTTCTCCATACCGTAAATGGAGGGTAGAAAAAGAATTTTGGAAGCTCGCAGTCTTTGGGAAAAGATTTTTTATATCGGTCGATATTTTTGAAATTGATTTGTCTCGTTCCATCTCTTTTTAAAATTGACAATCTCTCATTGTTTTATTCGCTTGCTTGATTCGCGAACTCATTCGTTGTGATACTCACAGAGACATTTATCGATATTCGATTTGTTTCGATACGTAAAAATTGTGGTGGTCAAAATTTTTTTTTAGGGTATATTTCCACTTTGCTCTGGCCCCGAAAACAGAAAATGTAATTTTTTGCGTCACCCTATACATGTATAGATACACGGTTAATTTTTCGTGGCGATGACTTACGGCTTCGGTATGAATAGGATGAGTGGCAAAGAGGAGGCCTGTTAAAGCTGCGAATCCCGGTCGCAGGGAAGCCACCGCCAAGCTGACCCTTGTCACAAGTACACAAGCCGCGGCGTGAAGTGCCACGTTCGTCGCGTGATACCACATCGGTGTCAGGCCCGCGGTCATGTAGTTCAATCTGAAACAATAATTGAGATTCGTCACGTTCGTGGGACGAAAAAAAAGAACCCCCAAAATCGAGGATGGTTTTCACTGGAAAAACCACTTTGGCGCAAGATTTTTATACCGTATTATTAATTTGTAGTATATACTACAAATTAATGTATATATAATATATATACATATAATATATATATATTTTTTATATAAATATAAAAAATTCTTCGCGGTTCTCATCGGAAAATGTTACTACGTTATGGAAAAGTAATTCATACGAAATTTGAGAGGTCTAAACATTTTTTTAGATAGTGCTCAAATGACTTTCAATTTTTCTTTCTCGATTTTTCGTCAATTTTTTTCCCCGTCAGACATCATAATAATATATTTGAAATAATTTATCCAACTTGAAAGAGATTCTCGTTCAACGATTGAGTTTGATTTTTCCGAAAACTTTTTTTCAATGTTGTCCACTCCAATCGTAATTTTTGTAACTTTTTGAAATTGATGCAAGGTTGAGAAATTTCTATTCCGGTTTCGCTCCAAATATTAGTTATTTTGTCGATAACGTTTTTTGTACTCTCTCGAACAGAAAATTTAAGAGTATTATGATGGTGAAATAATAGACTTGATGCTTGTCTATTCGTGGGTAATTTTCGCTCCACAAATTCTTCGATTTCCGACCCAATCAGATAGATTTCGGAACTTTCACTATCGTACAAACCTCCGATCATTTTTAAATTTTTTATTTTTACGTGTATTGTGGCGTCCCTCAACATTGCAACTACTGGAAACAGTCAAGGAATCGCGAAACGAACTCGCGGACAGTCAAAGAAACAAAGGTGCAGTGGCATCAACAGCGCCGCGGTTTGCAACTCTCGAATCCGTTATAACTTTCTTTTCTTATTCCAAAACAACATATTACTCCAAAAAACTCGCATACTTGTTAGACGTTGAATGATGTAAACACCGTGTTCTTGTTCATCAAGTGGTTGATATTATTTCGACAACTGAATTACATATATTGATTCTTAATCTGGAAATACAAATTGTTTATGGTAAAAAAAATATTAAAATAAAAATTGTGGATTGTTACAGCAAAAATTAAATCAAGACTTACATTGGATCACGCACTGACATTTTCTGCATTGAGATAAAAAAAATGAATACTCCGATAAGCATTAAAAATGAAACATGAAAAAGGCGTTTGAGCACTAACTAAAAAATTGTTTAGAACCCTCAAATTTTGCAAAACATTCTTTTACTTAACATACTTCAATTTTCCAATTTTAATATATATATATATATATATATATATATATATATATATATATATATATATATGGGGCATTCCATACCAATTCGACCTGGGTCTGACCCTCAACCCCTCAAATCTGGTTTCCGATTTTTCCTATCATTACTCTCACTTTATCAAGCAATTACAATTTTTTTTCAGATTTTTCCAAATAAATTTGAGCGCGTCATGAATTTTTGAATTTTTTTTTTTTGAACACCTCGTTGGCCGTAAACGAAAAATCTGAAAAAAATCCCAAAAATACAGTGTCAGATATAAAAAACGTTGGTGTAAAATTCATAATGTCTGGGCTTTTGCTTCAACCCGTTTTTTAGCTTTTGAGCACAAAAAATGAGAAAAATAAGAAGCCGAGGTTAATTTACTGTACACTGTTTCTCGAAATTTTGTATGCATAATACCAGATTAAAAAATAAAAATTCTCCGATTTTTCTAAAGTGTAATTTGTAATTTTCGATTTTTTCCCCATGTTTGACAAAAACCCTAATGAGGGGTTGAAGCAAAAGCCCAGACATTATGAATTGTACACCAACATTTTTTATATCTGACACTGTATTTTTGGGAATTTTTTCAGCTTTTTCGATTACGGCCATCGAGGTGTTCAAAAAACGTTCAAAAATTCATGACGCGCTCAAATTTATTTTGAAAAATCTGAAAAAAATTGTAATTACTTGATAGAGTGAGAGTAATGATAGGAAAAATCGGGAACCAGATTTGAGGGATCGAGGGTCAGACCCAGCTCGAATTGGTATGGAATGCCCCATATATACAACTTTCACCGAAAACATTATTTTGTATGAATGTTCCTTTTTAATGAAATTTCATGTACATCCATCTCGCTGGTAGAAAAAATTGCCTATACGAAACATTGCATATGACGTCCTTTTATGAATGTATGCACATTTGGTCGTCTACCCTTAGTGTATTTTCATTTATGGGCACCATATAAAATTAATATTTATTTTTCACAATGTACGATGTCCATTTGATACATACATTATATGCGTGTGGATATATATAATTAAAATATAGATTTAAAAAACACGAGCAGTATTAATACTATTTTCACCCACTATGTGTGTGTGTGTGTGTGTGTGTGTGTATGAAGTGAGTGAAGATGATGTTTGCACACTTCGTTTTTTTTCTCTTTTTTTCTGAATACTTCCATTAACAATAATTGTCCATATTAATACTAACATACAATATTGTTGTTTTCCTGTGAGCTATCGAATGAAATAAATTACAAAAATATTGTCCTTTTTGGAATTATTTCAGAACACCACATGTGCTACACCGTTTTCATCCACTGTATATACATATGTATTCCGTATTTGAGTGAGAATCTAATAAAAAACCGTTCCCATTCTGCCAATTCGATTAAAAAACGTGAGGTGAAAAATGGCTGAAGCGGTTCGCATGTACCGGTGTCAGGCGATATATATAGATTGCCCGATACAGATATAAATATATACATATACGTATATGGAAGAAGAGACCGAGTGATGAATATCTGGAGGGCGATTGATCGGCCATAATTGAAAGCAGACAGCGGGGATTACAATTTCGTCTTGGTTGGAGGATATCCACGAAGATCCGATTTAACCATGGCAATGATTCATCGATACTCGGTGGAAACGCGAGGACATGTACGGCATGGGCATTGGCCAGTGATCACGATTGAATAACGGCTGCATTGGCGAAACGAACGCGTTGCGCGCAAATCACCCTGCATGATTAAACTATGTAACAAGATTCCCAAAATGCGGAACGTCGGGTCGTACGATATTCAATACGGTGTTTTGCAACTACCCACGCAACTTCGGATCGGTTCATCGTGGCCAACATTTAATCCTTTCGGAGTGCGAGCGAATGCGCTCAAAGCGGAACACCAGTTTAGGAATACGTTTTTTTTTAGCGATTTTCATGATTTTTTTTTTACAAGGAATGAATTCATAGAATTTATTCAAACTTTGGGAATATTTTATACGTATCTTCAAACAAATGTTTTAATTTTTTCGAAGCTTTTCCTCGGAAAATATGGAACATATAACCTGCCAAATCGAAGGTCGCCATCAGACTTTGCTGTGTGCACTCTGGAGGCCTCAGTTTTTATCGGAAATCAATACGGTTTGAAGATTACTTTGAGAATATGTTATCCTTCTATATGAACCTAACTCTGATCAGAAAATTGAAAATATCGTTTTCAGAGGTGTTTGAACAAAAGAGTGTAGTTTTTGCCTTTATTTTGTCATCTTTTTTGCTATAAAAAGTATACTCGAAACCATGATGTTATCCCAAATTTAGGTTCATATAGAGCGTAATTACATAAAGAAACACACAATCACTTTATAAAATTATAGGTTAGAAACATTCTGAGCTGGATTGTACACAAATTGAAAAAAAATCGTTTCGAGAAAAACGGGTTTGAAAACAAATACCGAAAACAAACAATTCAAGGCAGTGGTGAATTATTTATACGACTTTGGGAACATATTCTTAAATAGTGTTTCTACCAATTTATGGAATAAACAAAAATCGATTTTTTGAGACATTTAAACTGGTTTCTCGCCTTAAAGGGTTATGCCCACTTGCAAAAGTCGAAAAATCACTTTTTGGAAAACCAATATACTTTGACAGTAGATCATCATAATATAAAGGTTCGAAAACTACTGCACCGATCTTTCTGAAATATTTAGCGCCGTTTCTACATGTAAATGTATAGTATTTGATCGAAGGATTTTTTTCCGCTCAATACTTTCGACTTGATGAATGAAAAATTACTATTTTTTCGCAAAAATGAAAATTTACTTTAACCACGCGCTATTTAAAAAAAATGATACTTCGGAAATTCCTCCAATTGATCATAGAATAAACTAATATACAAATTAAATTTGTTTGATTTTTTTATATTAGATAACCGGGTTCAGAAGGGCACACCGCAAAAGACGTTTTCGAGAGGAGCTTCTCGGACATCGGCTGTAAAACGATTATAACTCAATATCTTTGCACAAAAAATTACAGGCTGTTCGTTATGTGATACTTTATCAAATACTTAATTTTTGTAGAAATGTATCATTACGATTTTTAAAAATCCCAAAAATGAGCTGTTTTCGACTGTCACAACTAGGCATAATCCGTTAAGTCTTCAGGTCATTCGAAAGCAATAATATTTCTTCTAAAATATACAATTTTGACTTCTAGAAGTTCTCAATTCTTCTATATTTTTCTGAAAGTTCTAAATCTTTCTGGAAGATCGAAATTCCCCTCGAAGTTATAAACACAACGAAAAGTTCTGAATTCGTCTGAAAATGTTACGGTATTCTGAAAACTCCAAATGATTCTGAAAAATCTGTGTTCGTCTGAAACACTCGACTCAGCGATTTTCCAACGCTCTGGCGATTAGTAACATTTTTCTTTTATTTTTCATACGCCAGTCCGTCACATCTTTACTACGCCGAAGTACATATTGTTTCCCCCTTCGCGTGAAACAAATCTTTTATTAATCCCTTAAGGGGCGACCGATGTGACACTTTAAAAAAACTGATTCTTATTTTTGCCTTTTTCGACAGTTTATACTTTCAAGAATATCATCATCATTTATATCAATATCATTTTATCTTGAAAAAATCGATAGTTATATCTTCAAACGCGTTTTTCTCGGAATTAGACTTTTCAAATTTGCCGACATTGTAAGTTAAAGAGCAATTATCCAATTGACTTGATATTTGAACTGCGTTCTCATATATATATATTCACTCTACAATGACATAGGATATTTTCTATTGGATGAAAATTGACGATTTGGCATTGAAGAAAAAGAACACTTTATAGGCAAGAAAGCACACGTTTTTTTCATAACTACGCCATTTTGTTAGATTTTTATATTTTTCGAAAATCCTACGTCATTGTACAGGAAATACCTTCCAGTTTAACGACATTTTTGCCTTTTTTGGTTTCAGCTGCTCAATCGGCCGGAATCATGTCGCAGTGGAGGAACTTTTTTTTTACGCCTCCGAAGGCAGCGCATAAGCCGCTTAAATTTCAATATTTTTCCATGAAAAAATTATGTAATATAGGTCAAATATAGCCAAATATATTCTCAATTTTTCTTAACTTCGTATATCCCTTTCATCGAAATCCCGGTCGTGAAAAAAAAATTTAAACAAACCCAGTATCCATTTTCGTTTCACTGGCCTTCCATTGGCGCACCACCCCCTTACTATATTCCTTACCTACCCTCAATGGTCTGACAGGAATTTGCCTGCTCTACTTGAAGCACTTATCTTTTTCTACTTCTTACCAACAATCGGATTCTCTTCTCCACAATTCACCGTACTCCAATGTTCCGCCCAATCCAAAATCTCTAAAGAAGTCCCTTATTGTCGAACAATAACCATCGTAATAAAAATTCGTAATAAAAATCGTAATAAAAAACGTAATGAGGAAAAAAACAAAAAAATGCACGAATCAAAATACGTATTGTATGGTGGACGCGAGACCGGAAATGTTGGGCCGAGGTAAGCGCGAAGTGGACCGTTAGGCCACCGGGGGGTGATCGGGGATGAAAACAAACAGCGTATAGTCGCTGACGCGAGAGTCGTGGAGCAATAATTTTGGAAGCTTGCCGGCGGCATACGGCCGACGCCTCGATGGGAGAATGCAGCGGAGCGGATGCCTCGTAGACCTCGTGCGGCGTGCACACGAGTCTACGAAACTTTGGCGACGTTCCAGGTGTCAAGGATCCCCTCGGAGATTTCGCAAACGGGATTCCTTGATATATATATATATATATATATATATATATATATATATATATATATATATATATATGTGTATATATATGTGTATATATATGTATATATATATATATATATATATATATATATATATATATATATATATATATATATATATGTGTGTGTGTGTGTGTGTGTGTGTGTGTGTGTGTGTGTGTGTGTGTGTGTGTCGTTGCCTCAGGACTAGCGTCTCTTTCCACCGGTCAAACAAAAGCCACCGCACACGAGCTCGCTCTTCCTGTCCCTGTAACGAGAAGGACGTTCGGATTTGCTGCGGAGGCTATGCGCGGGCAACCATTCGGCAACGTTCCGTTCGCTGGAAGGGAATGGAACTCACAGACACACACACACACACGCCGCTGTATGATTTAAGGAGGATATACTGGAATCGCTGATTGCGAGCTATAAGCCATCTCCCTCCGTCTTGTTTGAAAATCAGCCCCATCTTACTCCGGTATACTCGTACGATGGATGTTGCATTCTGTGCTTGCGCAACGTGCTCACCGCTCCCTTAATTCTGTGTATCCAGCGTATGTACATAGATGCGTACACGTCTATACATACATATGTGTGAGTGTGCGTGTTTGTGTGAATATGTATCTATATATATATATAGATATTTGTTTTTAATGTTATTTATATTGTATTATATCGAGTATACTGACATGGTGTTTCAAAAAATGTTCGCGTTTAGGCGATTTAGTATGGTAGAAAATATGAATTGCAATATTTTCAATATCACATCACACACACACACACACACATGTGTGCGCGTGATGTGATATTTATCTATATATGTTTAGGCGATTTAGTATGGTAGAAAAAATGTACTGCACAATTTTTAATATCATATTACATATGTGTGAGTGTGCGTGTTTGTGTGCATATGTACCTGTATATATAGATATTTTTTTTAGGTTATTAATATTGTATTATATCGAGTATACTGACATGGTGTTTCAAAAAATGTTCGTGTTTAGGCGATTTAGTATGGTAGAAAAAATGTATTGCAATATTTTCAATATCACATCACACACGTGTGTGTGATGTGAAATTTATCTATATATGTTCAGGCTTTAATAAGCTCAAATTTATCTATATATGTTCATATAAAAAAAATGTTGCAATATATTTTTTCTACCTTACTAAATCGTCTACACATATAGAGATAAATATCACATCACACACACACATGTGTGCGCGTGATGTGATATTTATCTATATATGTTTAGGCGACTTAGTATGGTAGAAAAAATGTACTGCACAATTTTTAATATCATATCACATATGTGTGAGTGTGCGTGTTTGTGTGTATATGTACCTGTATATATAGATATATTTTTTATGTTATTAATATTGTATTATATCGAGTATACTGACATGGTGTTTCAAAAAATGTTCGTGTTTAGACGATTTAGTATGGTAGAAAAAATGTATTGCAATATTTTCAATATCACATCACACACGTGTGTGTGATGTGAAATTTATCTATATATGTTCAGGCTTTAATAAGCCCAAATTTATCTATATATGTTCATATTAAAAATATTGCAATATATTTTTTCTACCATACTAAATCGCCTAAACATATATAGATAAATATCACATCACACACACACACACACATGTGTGTGATGTGATATTGAAAATATTGCAATACATTTTTTCTACCATCCTAAATCCCCTAAACATGAACATTTTTTGAAACACCATGTCAGTATACTCGATATAATATAACATAAATAAAAATATTGAAAAAATATCTATATATACAGAAGCATATACACACAAACACGCACACCCACACATGTGTGATGTGATATTGAAAATATTGCAATACATTTTTTCTACCATATGTGTGTGTGATGTGATGTGTGTGATGTGACATTAAAAATATTGCAATACATTTTTGTGATACACAAATCGTATCACATCAAATATATTGGAACAAAATTCTAAAAAATATTGACATCAAGGAAAGTAATAATGTTAAAAAAACATAATTTGTATTAAAGAACTGACACTGGTAGCTTGCTGATCGGGCTTCGGCTCGGTATAGATGCTTGGGCAAAACGTCTGTGCACGAGAGAAGCAGAAAAATATGGGGCCATCTACACCGGTACGGGTTATCCACGGTTTCGCTGTACCCTCGATAAGCGCAGTATATTGTAGCTTAAGACGGCTGTAGACGCAACGGAAGTTAGGTGAGATTAGCAAAGTGCGATTAGGAAGTGGTAGGAAATCCTCCAATTGGGGAGGGTAATACCTACGAAAAAATCTGTAAAGGTATCTGTTGGAAGCAAAAGGAAAAAAATATAAGCATACAAATTTACATGTTTATTTATTTACAAATATATACGTCACAGATAGATTCACTGGCGGTCCGTGCGGATTCGATGAAGCGTAAAAACGCTATTAACGAAGCAAATATTTATTTTTCAGTCTTGGCTTCGCGTTGGGGGAAGCAAACAAATCAGTGATGACGGTTGTACTTTGTGGTATGAAAGAAAAATAAATGGTACACGTCCGCGTTGGACGCGGTAGCGAAACGTCGACGACGAGACGTGTTTGTAGAAATATCTCTTCGCTCTTTTAGCTGCATCTCTTGCTTTTTTTGCCTCATCCTTCTCGATCAAAGGATTCCAATGGGACAACATCTTAGCTGCGTTAATCAGGACAAAGTTGTGCCCTTTGAGGAATCTTCTACGCGGAGTAGGGCCTTGCAAGTTTCCGTAATTAAGTAGCACAAACTGTCTTCGTATCTGAGCTCTGATTGCGACAGGGAAGTCGTCTAACCTCCGCCCGGGCTCCTTGCCCCACCTTCCCAACCTTTTTACGCATAAGGTGACCCTTTAACGGAAGCTCGCTGCAACAGGGACGCGGTCGAACCTCGAAATGATTCGTATTCGTCCAACCAACTATCAGGCGACTCGAGGGTCTCGAGGTAGCTGAAAAAATGACTTGGCACGAGGAACAGCAGGTGACAGTATCCTCGAAGCGAAATATATATGAAAAAATATTTGTGAAACGTGTCAAAATGTATGCATTAAAAAATATTTTTATTATATCTTATATATTAAGATTTATGAGGCTATTTGGTTTTGTTCAAGCTACACTAAGGTTGATGAAAGGAGGAGACAGGGAAGGAAAAGATTGTCGTGAGCTGGAAGATAATTTTTTCCGGTATCGAAGTAAAGACAGACATGGAGTCATATCGTGTACAAGAAATGTTAGGCTGAGGGAGTCCACTTTTTTTCATAGTACGATGCACAGAATGTTTGGTTAGAATTTTTCTTTATTGACCCTTCGTCTTTACCTTTCAGAGCGAAGCGCTTCTCACTCGCGAGGCCAAAGTTTCGTCGGAGTTTCAGCGCTGTTGCCGTTTTTTTCTCGTTTGGTGCACCACCCTCTGAACAAGATTTTCACCGCACTGCACAGTTCTATTCTCCTTCGTATGCCTTTTTTTTTCCTCGGCGTCTCCTATGTATTTAACTGCGGGCAACCCGCCATCTCTACCCACGGCCTCAAGTTTGCCCGTTGCTACCCTCTCCGGTGGAATGCCTCTTGTATTATTCTTCTTTTTCACGAGGCGAAACTACGTAACGCTAGCGCCATCGCAGCCGCTATTTATTTTCATAACGACCTTTCCTCTGCGTTGCGATGCGATTCGGGACATCACTTTCGCAGGGGTTACCAATGTGAAACCGAATGGGAGAATGTGTTGCGTATGAGCGAGCGTTAGCGCGAGAATACTCCAATGTACAATGTACGAGTGTACAGTGTGTGGCAAGATTTGCGTCAGAGCTTAACGGGGATAGATAGATGGTGTGACTCCGAAGAGAAAAGTCCTTATCGATTTTTGCGTACGAAGCGCCATTGCTCGGATATAAATCGTTTAACACTAGCCAATCCGATGCGCCAATCGGGTAGATCGAACCGGGTGGGGGTCGCGCGGGAGCGAGGTGGGAGTGCGCTCCGCCCCTTCTGGCCTAGCAGATACGCTCGGGCGTAGAGTCAAGCCGGCGGAGTGCACCCCGATTGGCTATCATCGATCAACGTATATCTGCGCACTGATGCACCAGAGAGCAAAACGGAAGAGGACTTTTCGCTTTAGAATTATCCGCGTTACCTCTTCCACAAAGCTCAGCCCGTCGACTTTCCGTACACCCGGTATAAGCCCTGATGTACGTATATAAGAACCTCAGAACATCGATAATTCGAAACGCGACGTAAGAGGTGCAAGCTAATCGGGCTTTCGCGTTCCTCGCGTTATTCTCTTTCCTCCATCGTACGATCGAGTTTATGTACGTATGCTTCTGCTTTGTCTTTTCCTTGCTTCCAGACATATTGCTTCGTGACGGGAGACTAGACGAGCAGAGGCAGGAGGGGCAGGTGTGAGTCGTGTGACATTCGTCGTGCGCGGAATATCGCCAAGAAAAACCAGCCATTCTTGCAAAATAAGGGTAGTAGAGTTTCGTGTAGTGTGTCCCGCTGCACTGAACATCGGAAAGGTTTGAACCTCGCTACTCACACACGCGCGAGCACACACACACACACACACACACACACACACACACATATATATATTCATACTCATACATACATATACCATATTATATACACAAGGATTTCAGACCGATATTCGATTCAAGTTATTCCATCTCCCTCTATAGCCACCCTCTCAAGCTCGTTGCTGCTGTGATTTAAGGGATGTTCGGTTCCGCCACCAGTATCGTGCAGCATTACCACACTTTCTGTCACGTACGTTAAATAAATCGTCTACAAGCAGTCTGCGGTATCCTCCTTGTACAGCCGCATGCGCCTATAAGTATGACAGTAATGAGGCTAGACCTCTCCATCTTTCTCCCTCGTTCTCTTTTTCTTCCCTTTTTGATATTTAATTCACAAGATCTATGAATATATAAACATGAATATCATATTTTTTGAATCCTGGTCGGATTATTAGGCGACCGGGGTGCCGTCGCGCCTAGATCTTCACATAAATACATGTATATATTAACACGATGTCTCCGTGCACACACGCGCACGCGCGCACACACACGCATTTGCATAAGTGCTTGTATACACATGCTCTTTCGATGAAAAAAGGGATTGACATCAGGAAGCTACAATCGCCTTTGATATTATGTAGGTCCTTTATGTAGGATAAGATAGAGCAAGGGTGTCTGTGCGTGTGTATAGTGACACATCGAGATACATATGGCACAGATGCGGAAACGCACCAGTGCAAAGGAGAAATGGCGAGGCTCTGGAGCGTCGATTCATATACGCACAATGGAGCTGTTTAGCGATATATAGTCATTCGTGTGTGTGTGTGTGTATATATATATATATATATATATATATTTGTGCGTCCGTGTGTGTGTGTGTGTGTGTGGGTGGGTGGGTGTCTGTGAAACGTATGAAAGAGCCCAGAAAGCGTAAAGCACTCCAATATAGTGCCCCTGGACTCCCTCTATGGTGTCGGTAGTCCTCCTCGTAAATAGGAACGTGCTGAAACGAAAGCCAGAACACGAAAGTCAGAGAGGGAGAGTTTCGACTAAATCGTCCGCAGACTGACCGCTCATCCTTTATCTCCATTTCCGGTTCTCCCTCGCGGCGACCTACATCGGCTTGAGCTCGCTGGTATATACTCCCTTTTCCTTTTCCCCATTTTACGCAGACCCTCGCGCGCTTCGAGACCCTTTTCCGCCGGGGAGCCGGGATGCCGCGCACCATTCTTCCGATCCCCGTTGGATACTTCATCGCCGTTTCGTTTTCGCTGCAAAGCGGGAAACGCTACTCCAGCGGCTCCCTGATCTCATTATGTCGGTGTATGCTCCCTTCCCATGCTACACACACACACACACACACACACACACACACACACATACACGCGCGCGCGCACGCATATATGTATATATACATACGACAACTTTATTTTTTGGCCTCAGAGTAGTTTCCCGATTTTCGTAGCTTTTCATTTGGAAAATAAAAGAAAAACAGAAAAACAAATAAGAACGTCGCGTATTGGAATTAAATAAAACTGCAGGTTGCTTCGATTGCACAAGGCTTACGGGAAAAATTGTAAATTGAAAAATTCGAGCGATATGTATACGCAGACTTGTCGAATGTTTCATAAAGGAAATATTGCTTTTTGCATCGTCGAGGCAACGGTAGTGGAGCTGCACGCGTATGACTACAAAGCATGAACGCCGATTCATATATACATACTTATGGATAGATGGTGCGAGCCGAGCACAATACATCTCATATATGCAATCAGGATGCAATATATATATACACACCCGTGTCATGTTCCTTCTAGACTCTGTCGATTGATAATATTCACCGATAAAGTGAGCGCAAGCATAGTGGTACGATACACGGTGTTATATATGAACAGATGAGTGGATTTCCCGTTGGGTAAAATTCTGTTGATAAGGATTTTTCTTCGTATGGGGCGACATTTCCAAGCAACGTGACAGGATGTCAGGAAGAATGTATCTCGATCTTTTCGATATTCGAGAAGATTGAAACTCGCTTAGAAAACGTATGGGTAAATCAATACACGAATGTATCTGTACATACCTACTTTTCTACGGGATTCACGCACATCCACACACCCACAAGTATATATTTATGGTGAGAAATAATATTTCCAAGCCGTTATACCTATACGATGTTGACCTATCAGTACAAATGGATATATATATAGTTTTTTAATTTTTTTTAATTTTCCAATATATGTATTCCTCAGAGGTACGGGATCCTTCGCCTTTCACCATCCCCTCCTTTATTCCTTCCGTTCCTTCCGACATTCACAATCCTTCCAGAGTCCCCCCGCCCCCCCCAAGAGTGTTGACCACAGCCACTCTTTCCTAATGCACTACTGTATCGCATTTGCACGAGGGCCCAGGGAAACTGCGGAAAACCTGGGCCGATACAGGCGGCTATATTTGGCTAAGTTTCAGTTGTATTACCATCACAAACTCCGACAAACTGCCTCTCGCTCAGAGGTTGACGCGCAAACCAGTGCACGGACAAGCGGTTGCTGCTCCAAGTATTGGCATCCTCCAATGCTGCTTA
>OY723396.1:30135883-30155883 GCA_963210295.1 Ophion ellenae | reverse complement strand
CACTCAAACCATTAATCATATACAAAAATGATTCAGACAAAAGTTTCAGTGTTCGAGAAGACCGTCGTACTGGACCACCCAATTTTTTTTATCGGTGGAGGCGCTGATGCTACGTCAAGATCAACTCCACTTTTCGAAATGGAATGTTACATTTTTTCAACCATTTTGTGGAGCACCTCAAGCCGCATAAAAAACTTTCGGGGGTCAAAGTCGTTCAAGGTCATTCAAGGTCAGCATCGATGATACAAATCTAAATAGGTGACCTTGAATGACCTTGGACGACTTTGACCCCATATTGTTTTTTTATGCGTCATGAGGTGCTCCGCAAGATGGTTGAAAAAAATGTACCATTCCATTTAAAAAAGTGGAGTTGACCTTGACGTAGCTTCAGCGCCTCCACAGATTAAAAAATAGGGTGGTTCAGAATGATAGCCTTCTCGAACACTGAAACTTTTGTCTGAAACATTCTTGGATATGATCAATAGTTTGAGCGCTATTGCTCTGTAACACTTTATGTGCCTCACCCTGTATACAGGGTGTCCTGTAATTATTTCACATTTTGGGCTATATTTTATTTATTGGGCATATTATTTTTTGGAAAAAAAAGAATCTGCTTTTGGTTTTTCGCGTACAGTTTCTACAAATCATATGAATCGACAATAACAATGCAACTTCTTAAAGCAATTGACACGATATGCGGAGTACATTTTTTTTACACTGCAAGCTTCCAGTCAGTTGTTCGGATTGGTTTGTGTGAAATTTCTGCATAAGATCTTTTTTCATCAAGTTTCCTTAACATTTACGGTTACAAATTAGACTTTTATAGATACAGTCGAACCTCGATATAACGAATCTCTAGGGAAGTTCGTCATATCGAAGTTTCGTTACATCGAGATCATGTTGTTTAAAATGTTCTTTAAACAAAAATTAGTGGTATAAATATGGGAATAATTTTTAAAGAAAGAATGGTTCAAAGTAGAGCCATTTTTACAAGCAATTAGCAATTAGGGCACAATGTATATTATGGTGTTGTTGTGTAAAGGTTTCGGGTGTCTATCGGAAGGGAATGGACAAATCTTCGTTATACGAGGTTCGACTGTAAAACAAACAAACAAGAGTACTTTTTCAACAACCGGGTCCAAAAAAGTTATCATTTGCAGAAATGGCATGCGAAAGACCAAAAGAAGATTATTTTTTTTAAATAACGTAAAACCCAAAATGTCGAAAACCGTGGTACTTTTACTAAACTGAATGTCCAGCATATGTGCAGTAGCAGATAATCTGACCTCTCCACAGTTGCAGGATTATCCATTAGTTACAGGACACCCTGTATAGAAGCCACATACACAGCCGCGTGCTCGTCGACCAGGTGAGAGGGAGATAATCGCAGGGGATCCAGCGCGGCTCAGTTTCGAGGGTAAATCAGAGAATGGGAGAGAGAGAGAGAGACCAATCGATCGAACGCGTCGTCCTTGTCGTACACGCCGGAACATCAATTCGACTGATTGGGTATCAACATTACCCAAGGCGAACCGTGCTAAGCTGATACCGGTAGTATTGTAAATTTCACATGTTGCGGTTGCATACAAGTTGCATACTTCTGTGAGTTGTCTCACAACTCACAGAAGTACTCGATGAAAAATACTTATCCGCATTGGCGTAGCCAGCACTTTTTCTGAGGTAGGGGGAGGCCGGCCTGAAAACTAGTGGTTTCGTTCACAATCATCTCTCTTTTTTTGATCAAATTAACATAATGGTGGATAATCACGTAAGACACATAAAATATGAAGCTTCACTGACACGTTCATGGTAACATTAATATAAAACTCTTGCAATACGTTAAAAAATAATCAACTAAATTCTCATCATTCTTGAGTCCAGTTACCAGTCTTTAAACTTCACTTCCATTAGGTCCTCAATTAAACAAGTTTTCTATTTTTTTCTGCAAATGAGCCTTAAGGGCGACCGAGGAGAGTTGTGACAGGGAGTATTTCTCGAAACCTATGGCCGTTAGCGAGCTGGCAACAGCGTATGATACTTTCTTTAGAGGCGTACGGCAAGCGGTTGCGTCAGTACGACGTCTGCATGAAAAAAAACCGAAAAGTAAATTTTTTACCAAAATTTTGATTGTATTTATATTGTAATATATTACAGTGATGCGAATTTGCTATTTTTTCTTTTATTGTGTGGTTTTTGAAGTTTCAAAGCGTAAAATTGTCTTGCTGTGGTTGCATCTTGTTTCGAGATTACGAATTATTATTCTGACCAGGCCGCGATTTTTGGCACCAAGGAGAGTTGTGACACGCTGTCACAACTCTCCTATTTAAGTTTGTTTTCTGGTTAGCTTATTTTACGTGCTTTTTACAATGTTTTTTTGCGTTTATATGTAATGTTCGTTTATTTTAGTAAATTCTCATAACCTACGTTTGACATAAAAAGTATTCGGCAATTAAAGTCTGCCTTCAAAATGACATTTTCGTCAGGAACCTATTTATGCATGTGGTTTGGTGTTGTATGCTGAATTGCTATTGTTTTGTTTCAGAATGCCTAATAATTATACACGAAAGTCTGTCATAACTGTTTATCAGATTAAATTAAGATTTTTGACTGATTTTAAAACGACTGATCTCGTACTGATGCCTTAATTACTTATAAAAGATTTAATAATTGTTGTGTTAATGCTCCATATTATTGTAGTTGCTACAATTATTAAGATTTTTAACTGGTGTTAAAACGACTGGTCTCGTTATTATGCCATAATTACTTATTAATACTCGTTACGTTAATAATTCGTGTTATTGTGGCACAATTCTGTCTGATGATAATTAAAGTACTTTTATGCAAAAATAAAAGTGAGTTTTGCTTGTAATTCAGATAAAAGTATTTTTATCTATCAAATATAGTCTCGATACACAGCTGTCACAACTTACCTCGGTACCTGTCACAACTTACCTCGGTGATAGGAGAGTTGTGACAAAGGGAATAGTTTCAATTTTCGCGGATTTTATGAGAAACCTTATAACTTTAATTAACTTTGATGACTGTTTTTAAAAGAGGAAGGACTGAGATATATTGAGGCATAGAGTTCATAATGGTGGTGTTTCGTTATTGAGATATGTTCTTTTAAGTAAAAATTGTCACAACCCTCCTCGGTCTCCCCTACTCTGTCCTTTTCTATGTTCAGCAGTGACATACGGGAGAATCGTTCCTGAAGCAGTGTGCTTCTAGGCCGCGGTTTTATCCGCCTCGCGTCAGAAAAGCTCCCCGAGTCGAAATTTTCAGCCTATTTCAAAGACTCCATTTCAGCTTACGTTGACGACCTTTGACTCCATTTCAGCTTACGTTGAAGGCATTTGACTCTATTTCAGTTTACGTTGACGGCCTTTGACTCCATTTGAGCCTCACTTGAGGCTGCTCAATGCTAGAAGTCCAACTATGAGCCTCAAAGTGTCACCCACATGAACTTTTGTAGTATAGGCAGAAGATAGGCAGGTAGGTTGTCGGTTTCATTCCATGCGTAGGCGAAATGATTTCTTCGAAATAAATCATTTCAGGAGCGCAGAGAATGACGAATCGTATTTTTTTAAAAGTAATTGAAGTAAATATCTCAATTGAGTATTGTAATTTATTTTGAATTTATGCAATATTCAATGGATTTAGTAGACGGGCTGTGATGCCTTGTATGTCAGCAGTGTATGTCTGTATCCGCAATATCGTGTATCGGCATCCTACTCAGCGCCTAAAAGTGGAAAAAATGGAAATTTATTTTTGCTTCAGACGTTAGGTAGCAGTTCATTTTACATTAAGCTCGAAGCTACACCTCATTACCTTTATCTCCCACCACTGTGAAAAGCAGGGTCAAAGTAGGCTGAAAATTTCGACTCGGGTCCTCTCCACAGCCGGCGCAGCTCACTGGGAGTACTTATTTGTAATATGCTTTCTCAAATTTCAAGCATTTGTTTCATCATTTTTAAGGGGTTACCCCCGCTTGCGATTTTGAAAAAATCGATTTTTTTATTGCATTTTTTTGAAGTATATGTTTCGGCGAATATGTCCTGAAAATTTCAAGTCGATCCGAACAAAATTGACTGAGATATGAGCGTTGAAAGAGAAGAATCCGCGTTGAAAGAGCGTTGAAAGAGAAACTTTGAACGCGTTTTTCTCAAAATGGCATTTCTGAAGTCGGTGACCAAGATTACTCGAACACTAATGAACCGATCTTCTTGAAATTTTGCACGCTTATTTAATACATAAAAATGTAGTCTTTAATCGTTCGATTTTTTTTTTCGACAAAAAAATGGCCGTTTTATAGCCAAAAAACGGCCGTTTTTTTCGTTAAAATCGAACCATTAACTTTAACTGTCCGCCATTTTGTGAAAAATGAATATTTTTTTAAATACTTCGATTAAAGACTAGTTCATACTTATATTTGACTAAATCCATCCGCATTTTTTTCTTCAGATGATCCACTTCGCCGTAATTTTGGTCACCGCAAACCGTGTATATAAAAACATTGTTTCATTGACAGCTATTTGCCACTAAACAATGTAATATTTTTCAATAAAAAAATTACTGAAAGTTCTTCAAGATGTGTTCTTTAAGATGGTATATTGATCAATTAAAAAAGTTTTGTAGTTTTCTTTAAAAAAATTCATGAAAAAGGCCTTTTTTGCGCTACAAGTGGGGGTAACGCCGTAAATGAAAGTACGTTTTTTTATTACCATCGCGTTAGCTTAGAAGGTGGCGTAGCGATCATTAAGATTTTTGTAATAATTATTGATGAAATCATCTCCGTCTTCACATCCAATTGAAAAAATACGTCAACTGCATGAACTAACAGTAGATTCTCAATTTTGCGTTTTAGATAAGATATTATTCATCAATTGATAGTAAATGTTTATCTTCCAGAATTATTCTGGTTATGTATTGCCCGGCAAATCTAATGCATTGCTTTTGCCCACTGTTAACTCAATTGCGAAATTTGAATATCTATTAAACTTGCGCAATGAATAGCTATACCATTTGTGAAATTACGATAAATGAAATGGTTCAACTTTTATCAGATTATTTCTTTATGCTTGCTTCGGCGAAACTCAAGGGGTCTTCCCACTTTAGACGCCAAAAAAGGCTATCTTTATGCATTTTTTGATAGGTTTACATTATAGATATTGATATATAAATTATCACACTTAATAAATACACTTCCGAAATATATATTTTTTTCAATTATGTATTTATGTAACCCGAACAAACTTTAAGGGAGACTTTGTCCTTGCGGCTCAACATGAGCAGCTAGAAGAAGAGGAGGGATGCCTCTATGGACCAGGCATTGCCGATTAGCGGTAATTGTAAACACATTTGTGTAAACACATTACAAAACTTTAAACGCGTTTTTCCCGAAAACACGTTTTCAAAAATGGCTGACATTCTCCTGACCGCTGTAATTAACATATCGACCTGAAATTTGGAGAGCATACTCAGAAAATATGTCTTCACGGAATGACGGATCGTTTTTTCGATAGATACATTCTTACATTTATTATTTATCTTTTTATGCGAAAAAAACGCGAAAATTCGATTTTTTTTTAATTGCCGCCATTTTCCGAAATTTGTACTAAACGAAAAACCCATCCGTCATTCCATGACCAAAGGGTCACAGATTGATAATATGCTTTGAATTTGTGTTTCAGATCAACAAAGAGTGATGTCAGCCGTTTACCTCCCGCGATTTGAGGACCTGTTTTCGCGGAGCTGCAACGGCCGCCATTTTGGTTTTTTTTTTCAAAAAAAAATTTTTTAACGTTCTGTATATCATGAATAAAAGCAGAAAAAAACCGCGCTCAAAAAGCTTTACTCGTTTTCTTTAAAAAAAATAAAATGTGAACACCTGAAATATGGCACTCCAAGGACAAAGTCTCCCTTAAACGCGTTTTTCTCGAAACAACCTTTTTCGACGGCTTGTTGATAAAATCTTCGAAACTACTAAACCGATTCTTATGAAATTCCAACCACATATTCATTACAACCATAGCTATAGCACATATCAAGGATTTTTTTTAAATTTTGATGTTTATTATTTTTTGCCAGGGACGGTGATAAAAACGCGTTTTCGTTTTTTTCCAAATATGTCCGCAATTTTATTATTTTCTCTCTCTCAGGCTCTCAAGCCAAGCTATCAGAACATAAAATAAAAAATTAACCTTCACACACAAAATGTCAAAGTTGACCTTCATATAACCTTGGCGTTGATATCCAAGGACGAAATTACATTGCCATCTTCTTTCCCTCTTCAAACGAAACAACTCTTACTCGAAACATTTTTCATTACGATCTCTACTTTCTGGGACATAAGCTCGCAACACTTTCATTCGAGACACCCTGTATAAAAAAATGTATGTATAGTGTGTGACGGATTGACGGAGATCGTCCGAATGATTAAGCCGCGAACAAACTCATTCCGCCAAGTTGGAATAATGAAGAGTGAAAAATCCGCCGTATTAAATGTGACGTAAACAATGATTACTCGCTCGTGAGCTCGCGGTAAGAACCAACCACCTTCGTGATACCATCGCGAATATTTTCTCCGCGCACCACGCGCCGGACAGCCCCACGCATCGGTGGAGAGTCCGAGAACTCGAGTGAAATAAAAGTGGTCGAAACCCAGGAGAAGAAGCAGAGGAAAAGAAGAGAAAGTAGAGAAGGAAGAAATGAGGAAGAAACGGTTTAGCAGGGCACCTTACTGGGAGCTTTTCTCTGAGGTTGGCGTGTCCGTGTTTGGCAACACATCGGGACGACCGTGCAGCTCGAATTCTCTGACACTTCTTGGCTTGCGTGACGCCGTGCGAGGTGCTGGAAGGGTTTTGTATCGCTGATCGCTACTCGAAAAACGCTATTACAATATGTACGTGTGTATGTGGCGTAATGGTCGTTTCATAGGCGTGCTACATCGTATATATATGTATATATATATATATATACAGGGTGAGGCACATAAAATGTTACAGAGCAACAGCACTCGAACTATTGATCATATCCAAAAATGTTTGAGACAAAAGTTTCAGTGTTCGAGAAGGCCGTCATACTGGACCACCCGAATTTTTTATCGGTCGACGCTCTGAAGCTACGTCAAGGTCAACTCCACTTTTTTACATGGAATGGTACATCCTTTCTCCAACCATCTTGTGGAGCACCTCAAGCCGCATAAAAAACATTCTCGCGTCAAAGTCGTTCAAGGTCATTCAAGGTCAGTATCGATGATACAAATCTAAATATCTCGGATCACCACCAAATATTTGGCAGTGATCCGAGATATTCAATTTTGTATTTTATTTCAATATGTGACCTTGAATGACCTTGAACGACTTTGACGCCCGAATGTTTTTTATGCGGCTTGAGGTGCTCCACAAGATGGTTGAAGAAAAAATGTACCATTCCATTCAAAAAAGTGGAGTTGACCTTGACGTAGCTTCAGCACCTCGACCGATAAAAAAATAGCGTGGTCCAGTATGACCGCCTTCTCGAACACTGAAACTTTTGTGTGAAACATTTTTGGATATGGTCAATAGTTTGAGTGCTATTGCTCTGTAACACTTTATGTGCCTCACCCGGTATATACACAGGGTTTATGAACACCGATATTTTGCAGAATTTTCATACAAAACAAAAGCAGATGATTTTTTTCGCAAAATAACATAAAGCCCAATATCTCGAAAACCGTGGGACTTCTACTAAACTGAAATTCTAGCCTATAGTAGGACATGATCTGACCTATCGACAGTTGCAGGATTATCTATTCATAATAGGACACCCTGTGTATATATATATATATATATATGTGTGTGTGTGTGTGTGTGTGTGTGTGTGTGTGTGTGTGTGTGTGTGTGTGTGTGTGTGTGTGTGTGTGTGTGTGTGTGTGTGTGTGTGTGTGTGTGTGTGTGTGTGTGTGTGTGTGTGTGTGTGTGTGTGTGTGTGTGTGTGTGTGTGTGTATATATGTATATTAAGGAATAGTATTTTTTACGGATATGGCAATTTTTTATAAATTTTTAATATGTATTAATATATTATAAATATTTGTATACGTATCCGGGTGATTCATACTATAAGAGTTCGCTTGGTGAGTATATGGAGCGTGTCATTGCGAGCGAAAGACTTTTTTTCAAATCTAGTGCGACGAATTTTCGCCGAGATATTCGCATTCAAAGTCTCGATGGTAAACAATAGCACAGTAGTTGTTCACGTGCGGAACGTTCGAGTCAAAGAGAATTTCTCATTTTTTTTTATTTTCCGTCGACCTGTTTTCGATAGAGGTAAAATTCTCGGTCATAAAAAATATGGGCTTGGTGCACCCTGTGTGTGCATATATATATATGCTTATAACACACACACACACACACGTGTTACCCATATTAGGAACACGCAAAGCGTGATCTTGGAAGTTCCGTTTGAAACAGCTTGCGTCTGCGTGTACTTGGCAAATATCACGTAAGCCTGTACTTCCATAGTGCTTTGTCGTTAAATAGGCCGCGAGTTCTTAGCGCGCGATTCATCAAAAATTGATCACTCACAGCGAGCCGTTGCCTTTTTTTCTCTAAGAATCAGAGATGGGGCAAACTGGCAGAGAGAAAGAAAGACAGAGAGAGAGAGAGAGAGAGACAGAAAGATTGATAAGAAACGCTGAGAATGATTCGGAGAATCACGACTAAGCAATTTCGTTCCTTTTATTTAATACCGAACGAGCCTGCACAAAATACACTTTCGTAGCCACGAAAGACTCGAAAGCTCATTTTTCCCGGACTGTTACATTCCACCCTAAGTGGGACGATTATTTTTTTTTTATTCTAGCTAGCGGATTTGAACTTCGTTGTAGAAGTTTTGAGGTTTTTTTTAGAATGGAACAAACTTCGTTTGTTCTTCGGAAACAAAAACTAATGCAGCGTTATAAACGTTGGTAAAATGTAAATGGTCTTTGCTAGCTCGATGAAATCTCTACATATAAATGGCAAAGTCCTGACCAACTGACTGACTTATTATCGCCCAGCCTAATCCGCTAAAGTAGAAACGTGAAATTTGCAAAGGGTGCTGATTTTATATTGGGGGCATCGCTTAAGAAGGGATTTCTCGAAACCCAACCCCTAAGGGGGCGAAAGGGGGTGACAATGTTTACATGGGGAATTTTATTTTATGGTTCAATTTACTTGAAAGTTGGTATAATGCTCTGTGACACAATTAATGAAACACGTATTTCGGCGGTTTTTTTAAATTCTACCCCTAAGGAGGTGAACGGGGCTGGCAAAATTTGTACGGGGAATAATATTTGTCTAGTTAAATTTACTTGAAACTTGGTATTAATGCTCTTCGACACAATTAATAAAACCCCTATTTCGGCGTTTTTCAAAATTGAACCCTTAATGGGGTGAAATGGGCTAGCAAAATTTGAACGGGACATAATATTAGTATGGTTAAAATTTACTTGAAACTTGGTATTAATGCTCTTTGACACAATTAATAAAATACGTATTTCGGCATTTTTCAAAATTGAACCCTTAATGGGGGGAAATGGGCTAGCTAAATTTGTACGGGACGTAATATTTTTATGGTCAAATTTACTTGAAACTTGCTATTAATGGTCGTTGACACAATTAATAAAACACGTATTTCGGCGTTTTTCAAAATTGAACCCTTAATAGGGTGAAATGGGCTAGCAAAATTTGTACGGGATATAATATTTTTATGGTCAAATTTACTTGAAACTTGACATTAATGGTCGTTGATACAATTAATAAAACACGTATTTCGGCGTTTTTCAAAATTGAACCCTTAGAGGAGTGAAATGGGCTGGCAAATTGTATACGGGACATAATATTTTTATGGTCAACCTTGCTTGAAACTTTATATTAATCCTCTTCTGTACAACTAATAAAAGACGTATTTCGGCGTTTTTCAAAATTCTACCCCTAAGGAGGTGAAACGGGCTGGCAACATTTGTACGGGGAATAATATTTTTCTAGTTGAATTTACTTGAATCTTGGTATTAATGCTCTTCGACACAATCAATAAAACCCCTATTTCGGCGTTTTCCAAAATTGAACCCTTAATGGGGTGAAATGTAAATTCGATCTTTACGGGGGAATGGGGGTAGCAAAGTTTGTATGGTAAAATAAATATATAAAAGATTCAACTTGAAAAAAATATCACACAACGTACCAAATGTTTAGACAAATTAATAAAATATAATACGAATATTTTGCGAATATATTCCGGAGACGTCACCAAAATACGACCTAAAATCAAACGCAATAAGTTCGTGGATTTGTTAAAATCTTTTTTCAATATTTTTCGATACTTGCGAAATTTCTATAGCTGTGGAGAAATATATTGCAATCGGTGGAGAGAAGAATCCAAGTGAGGGGAAGGAAAATTGAATCCACGCAGTGACTGAGCTATACATATATATTTATTTATATGTATTTTTATGTACGTAAGGTATGCAGCCTCGTGATGCGCATATTCAAGCCAACATCCTTTCCATTGTCGTCGCCGAGTTTCGCACACTTTTCTCAGCGATCCGCGAGTAGAAAATTCTTCGGCAGTAGATTTTTATGCATAGGGGTTGCTCGTGTCTCTTTCACTCGAGAATTTCAAATATTCGGTGTCCTCGTAAATGTTATGCAACAAGAGTCCTCGTTTAACAAGAGGCGATTCTTTTATGTCGCCTCGAGCGGAGTTTCGAACGGAAACGGAAAAAAAAATGACCGGTGATTGAGTGAAGCCGCTTATTTTTGGCCGAGATGTAAAAAACCGATTTTCAATTTTTTTTAAAGAAGTCTCCACTCATGATTTGTTATCCCCTGAATACGAATTCGCCATTAATTTCTTGAGTTTCATTGAGAACGATAACGTTATCGACAAAAAAACTGAAAATACCCCTATTTTGGAGGGTGCGTTTCACCCCTTAAAAATCGTGTTCCGCAGATGCAAAAAAATACGAGTCGCCTATTTTTACCTATTCTACAAACACGACAAATTTCATCGAAATCGGAGAGATCGACCTCGCAACATTTCCTTGTTAGACAATGCCGCTTGATTCATCTCGATATCTCGATTAGTTTTCCGGAACGTCCGCTGGAAAAATGGCCGAAAAAGAGGCAAAGGGGAATGTATGGAAAAATTGGCAAAAGTCGATGGTCCAAATTTGAAATCCTGCAAAAATTGAAAAATTATCGTAGCTCAATGAATCAAGTGAGATTTTGAAGAGCAAACGATAACAAAGAAAATGAGTGTAGAGTGGAGTTCCAAATCGAAACGGAAAATAAATAATCGTCGATTAAGTGAAGCCGCTTATTTTCGGCTGACAATGAGATGGGGCAAAAATTGAATTTTTAACATTTTTTTTTTAAGTCTGTATTGTCACCTCCTGAATACGAATTCAGTAGTAATTTTCCGCAAAACCCTCGATATCTATTTTTTTTTATCGTCGAATCTGTATGGTAAAACGATTTTCGCATTTAGCCGGTGTAGTTTTGAGCTTTCGACGAATACTTCGTGATATTCGTAATCGGCGGAAAAATTCCCATCAGCTGGATCCTTAAGGGGAGGGTAGGGGTTTCGGCGTGAAAAAACACTCTTTTGCGAATTTTTAGCATCTCTATGGATAGAGTAAATTTATTGAAACCTTTTGTACATTGTTAAGTGTCATTTTAAGAACATCCCGTGTAATTTGTACGCGAAAATATCCACAAACAAGCCGGTGACCAAGCTTTTCCAAGAACGCCTTTGGAAAAACACGATTTGCGGTGTTCACTGTATCTCAGCTAGAAATTATCTGAAATAAAGTACCATTTAAATTTAGTCAAAGTATCATCAAATCCGCCGCCTTCGATACTTTTTTTTCTCATTTCTACATTTTTGGTGGTCATGTAAAATGAAAAGTGCTATTTTTCACGAAAAATTCCGCAATTTTGGGGGATGGAAAACCCCCTCAATGTAAAAAAAAATCTCAAACTAACCGTTAGGGGGAGGTATTTTATACGTAGAAAGTGTGTACGAAGTTTGAAATAAATCGGTCACGTAGTTTTCAAATGGCAGTGAACACGGACGTTGAAAAAGTGGTTTCGAGAAAAACGCCGCACCGGCTTGTTTGTGGATATTTTCGCGTTCAAATTTCACGGAATGTTCTTGAAATGTCACTCAACGATGTACAAGAGGTTTCGATAAATTTACTCTATCCATATAGATGAAAAAAACTTGCAAAAAAGTGTTTTTTTTTCACGCTGAAACCCCTACCCTCCCCTTAAAATGGTGTAGAAGTCGAACAGATAATTTTTTAAAGCCTTTCGGCCACTTTTTCAAAATCGCCAAAGTCCTGGAATTTCAATCAGCCGTAGCAGCGGTCCTATTTGAGTCACGGAGAATTATTGGGTTTTCAGGAAAAAAACATTTCCATCGTACCATAAAAAAATCGTACCCTAAAGAAGAATTCCAGCTCCGAGAGTTATGGGAATAAGAGAACGGAATTAGACAAAAGTATATTTGATATTCCGATCAAATCCGGGCACGGCGATGCGGGCCATCGGTTTGAAGAATGTTCAAATCGAGACAAAACTTTCAAAGCTCCGAGTCGTCGAGCTCGAATTGTTCCCCCACATCAACAGGATCATTCTCGTCTCCGTGGCCCACAGTGTATTCGAAACTCTTCGAGTATTTGAAAATACTCGTTTTAACTTTCGCGGTACGACCCTCGAGGGCGCTCCCCTCCTAGCGGCGCGGAGGGAGGGGGGAGTCTCTCCCAGATGCGTTTCCAAAACGCTTCGTACTTCTCGTAGATAACCAACCATAACGGCATCCAACTACCATTGGGAAAATAGGGGACTGGCCGGACAAGCAAAGCGGAAATTGAATTGGAAAAAAAAAAATGGTCGAACACTAAACTTTTATAAAAATGTCGATCGTCTGGAAAAGCGAATACCCAAAAACTGCTTTTCGCTGGCATCTTATCGGGAATGTCTTTCACATGACGATTAAGGTCGAACGACACAGAGAACAGCCGATCTCGGGGTTCGGTGAAAATCTCGCGCACGGCTTTTCTCCTGGGCTCTTCCCATTTCGGGCGAACGTCAATGATCAGGAACACTCTCTTTGTCCTCTATCCGGCCAACATGCTCCTTTTTTCCAGTCTGCTCCTTTTTTTTGTTTTTTAACATTTTTTTTCGAGAAATCAATTGTTTGAGAGAAATCTAGATCGATTGTAATCTTGCACGCATTACGAACCATATACAGGGTGTCCTCTTACGAATGGATAATCGTGCAACTGTCGATATGTCAGATCATGTCCTACTACATGCTGGAATTTCAGTTTAGTAAAAGTCCCACGGTTTTCGAGATAAAAATCATTTGGTTTTTCGCATTGCGTTTCTACAAATGACAACTTTTTTGACACGGTTAAAAAAACACTTTTGGTTATTTGTTTTATCTATAAAAGTCTTCCTTTTAACCTTGAATGTTGAGGAAACTTTTTGAAAACAAGATCTTATGCAGACTTTTCATACAAACCAATTCGACCATCTGACTTTGATAGCCTGTGGTGTAAAAAAATGTACCACGCATATCGTGCCAATTAATTCAAGAAATTGCTTAGTTATTGTCAATTCATATTCTTTGTAAAAATGGCATGAAAAAACCAAAAGCTGATTATTTTTTTCAAAAAATAACACAAACAAACTCGAAATCTCGAAAACCGTGGGGATTTACTAAACTGAAATTCCAGCATATAGTAGGACATTATCTGATTTATCGACAGTTGCAGGATTATCCATTCAGAACAGCATTGAGAACTGCATACAGGATGTCCCTCTTGTCTCTGCCACCCGAAATAACTCGGTAATTGTCGACGTCACAAAAAAAATGTTCCAGACAAAAGTTGCACGGTGTGAAAGGGACCATCAAATGCGACCATATTTTTTATTGCGGTGGAGGCGCTGACGCACTTCACACGGAGTGTCACCTCCATCTTTTTAAATGGAATGGTACACTTTTTCAACCATCTTGTGGAGCACCTCAAGCCGCATAAAAAACATTAGGGGTCAAAGTCGTTCAAGGTCATTTCGATCACCTATTAAAACGAAATCCAAATTTAAATATCTCGGGTCACTACCAAATATTTGGTAGTGATCCAAGATATTTAGATTCGTATAATTGATAATAACCTTGAATGACCTTGAACGACCTTGACCGCCTAATGTTTTTTATGCGGCTTGAGATGATCCACGAGATGGTTGAAAAAAATGTACTATTCCATTTTAAAAAGTGGCGGTGACCTTCACTGTGCCTTGCCCCCCCCCTTCACACCGTACAACTTTTGTCTGGAACGTTTTTTTGTGACGTCGATAATTACCGAGTTATTCCTGGTGGCAGAAACAAGAGGGACACCCTGTATATATACTGGAGTGGCACAAATTTGAGTTCTATTTTTTTAGAGGTCGCTCGAGTCTCCTAAAAATTCAAGTTTTCATTAAAAAATCGATTTTATTCGTCCACTTTTCACCCATGAATTTTACGCTTTATAATTTTTAAATTAACCTCGCGAAAACTCTAGCCAACCAATGAATATTTAGTGGTCGCTCAAGGTTTACGACATTCAGAATTTCCGCCAAAAAACAAATCTCGAGTGCACTATAATTCCTTGTAGCATAAAAACGAACTAAACAGCGCAATGTTACATTTTCTGAATAATTTATTATAATAATTTGTAACAAATACCAATTAGACGATATGTGTTATTATGTATTATCGTACTATGGCGTCACTCGTCATGAGCACTGCTACGATTGGTCTGCAGTTTGACGAACGAAACCAACTGTTGGACGCATTCCCAGGTAGGAATTGACGATGAAAAAAGGGCTCGCCAAGCTCTGAAACAAAGCTCACATTTTTTAATTCAGGCTGAGCACCAGCCTGATTTCAGGCCTAGCTGAACCCCTGAATTATAACGCGGTTTCAGGCTGTTGCACACAGGCTTGACCAAAGGCTGGTAGAAAAGCCTGTACTAAGCCTGAAACGACGAAACAACAAGGTTCAAAACGAGCCTTAATGAAGCCTTCACGAGCATTTATGACCAGGCTTATCCCAAACTCTTCTCGAGGCTATATGAGGCCTGTTTTTAGTTTTCTATATTCTACATTGGCGTAAATTTAATAAATTTGTAAAGAATTCATTTTATTTATTATATATATTTATTATTCATTCTATTATTTGTTATAAAATATATATAAAATATTTTAAACACAATACTTTATTTTATTTATTGTTTATGGGACACGTAATACACAGAGTGTACGCAAACCCCAAAGAGTGAGTATATACGAAATGTGTATGTGACGAGAAGAAAACTTTTTTGTGTACTTCATAAATATCGATGAGAGAATATATTTAAATGTTCTGAGCTGCCTCCTTCGCTTTCGTTTTTCGTGCCTTCGCACCCGACAAATTTATTGCTAATTTTTTTTTCATCAAAGTACAAAAAAATTTTATTAAAAATTTATTTTATTTTATCACAACCTGAAACAAGCCGGCATCCAGCCTTGATGTTTTAGCCTTAAAATTCACTGGCTGAATAAAGCTTGAAATAACCCTGAGTTTAGTTTTAGCAGCCAGTCTTGGTTCCAGGCTCCTCCAAACGATGGAGCAGCGACGGAGACGTCAGCCTTTTGATTCCCTACCTGGGTTACGATGCGCGGAAAACTGTTTTTAAAGAAAAAACGAATTGACCGTTTTTAAAATTTGGATATTTCGAAGCTCTTGGGCGACCACTTAATATTCATTGGCCGGCAAGAGCTTTCGCGAGATTGATTTAAGGGGGGATTGTCTTTTTTTTCGCAAAATTTACCGCTTTTTGGGAATTTTTTTGTGAAGAAAGTATACAACGGAAAACTTGTGAAACTTGGCATATAGTTTTATTGATCTGTTTACTACATACAAAATTTTTTTTAAACAATTTCATCAAAAAATCCGCCTCCCACCCCCCTCGACGCGCGATGGTCCTTTTTTGATGGTGTGCACGATTTCTCAAAAACTATTCAACCGATTGCCTTCAAATTTGGACAGAATGCTCAGCTGACATCCTTTTATCGTTTGATGAAGCAAAAAAGCAATACGTTTAATAGTTTTTTATTTATAACAAAAAATCGATCAATTTTTTTCGAAAAATCGATCCTTCCAGTTCAAAACGTCACCAAATCGTCAATTTTTTTTCCCTTCATCGAACGATAGCTATATGTGTCTAAAGTAAAATGCTTTTTGGGTTTTTGTTGCAGAATGAACGTGAAGGCTGTAATCGTGCACACCATCAAAAAAGGACCATCGCGCGTCGAGGGGGGTGGGAGGCGGATTTTTTGATGAAATTGTTTAAAATTTTTTTTGTATGTAGTAAACAGATCAATAAAACTATATGCCAAGTTTCACAAGTTTTCCGTTGTATACTTTCTTCACAAAAAAATTCCCAAAAAGCGGTAAATTTTGCGAAAAAAAAAAGACAATTCCCCCGTAAACATTATAAAGCGCACAATTCATGGGTAAGAAGTGAACGAAAAAAAAATCGATTTTTTAATGAAAATTATAATTCTTGTGAGGCTTCAGCGGCCTCTAAATATTTTTTGACCGTTCGCAGCTTTCGTGACAATTTTCTCTTCCTCCAAAGAAGATAATTGGATGGTGGGAAAAAAGAAAAAAAAATAGAGCTTTATTTTATGCCACCCTAATATATACAGATCTATGTGCAGTGGGTAGAAAAGTATCCGCACACCTCGTTTCTTTCTCTGCATTTTTTAGGGATTTCCACTAAAATACGTTATTTATATTGATATTAACATAAAGTATGGATATTCTGAATAAGCTATCAAATAAAATGGCACGCTGAGATAATCTTTTTTTTTCAAAGAGTTATTTCAGCAGAAAAATGTGTGCGAATATTTTTTTTATCTACGGCGTATGTGTGTGCGTATGCATGTATGTATGTGTATGTGTGTTACGCAAGTCTGTAGGAAAGCCTGGAGGATACAGTTGCGGGAAAAAAGGAGGCCGTGAGATTCGCCAGCCTGAAAGCGAATGCTAATCTTATCTCTCTCGGTCTACGGGATATAAAGTTTCGCCGTAAAGGCTGAGATACAGCTCCGAGGACGTAGCAAACAATACGTTTAATGGACAAAGTCGGAAGCCCTCGGATATACGGAAATTCGGATTACGTTTTTTTTTTCTTACGTTTTTTTCGATTGCACTGAGGCGTGTCATTTTTTTTCGAATGGTCCATCAAGAACATCGAGAATGAACCGGATCAAGGTACAGCATTCGTTGCCGGCTGCGAAAATCGTTTTGCGCGTTGGGAGCTTAATTGGGTGCTTTTTTGTTCGCCAGAATGTTGAGGATTGATTTCTTATTTTTTTTATTTTATTTTTTTCATTTTCAATTTTTTCATTTGCGAAGGACCGTTCGATTGGAATTTGAGAATTTTCTGTTCCGCCGACAAGGCAACCGGAAGGTCGGTGTTTTTGTGCCTCTAACAGACTTTGTCTTTCGATGATTACGAGCCTCCGCGAAGCAGAGCAATGAAAAAAAATCCCTGACGGTTTTGGTAATCGCAGTTTTCTTGCCGAACGACTTCACGAAAATGTTGAATTGTTGCCGTTTCAGGCAGTAGTCTGCTTTAGAAGCCGAAAAAAAGCGTTTTCTCAGCAATTATTTTGAAAGGGAAGGAAATGATTGCGGTAAACGAAATTTTGAGACGATAGTGTATTATATTCAAGCTTTTAAAAACAATTTTTATTATTAAAAAATATTGAAATTTTTCAAAGTTGTAACGATTTTTCTGGGGCGCCTGGAGTCTGCACTTGTAAATCGGTGCCGGTGATGGAGGTCGTGCGATGCATCTGAAACAATCGAACCAATTTTTTTTTTAGTTTTTATAAGTTCCTTTTCTATATGAACTAAAAAAATACCGAAGAAATGATGAAATTCCAAATTTTTTCGAAATTTGAAAAAAAAATTCACTTTTTTGAAAAAAAAAAATTCACTAAGTTGCAAAACAAGTAATTCAAATAGTACTTTTGTCCAACTTTTTTAGTTCAAATAGAAGATAATTTAATACTGAAGCTAGATCACTTTGATTTTTTTCGATCGGACATATATTGTTTTTGCTATGGCCGGCATCGTTTTCTAAAACTTGTGAAAATGAAAACTCGAGAAAACGGGCTTTAAAGTTTTCGGTCCAAAAAAATATAAGTTTTTGGATACTTACACTAATTAGATGTTAATCAGCTATCCCCGGGCCATACAATAATCCTTCCGCTTCTTCAAATCGATTTTTTGAAGCCTGTAAAGCAGACTACTGCCTTAACGCGTATAACGCGTTTAACGTGTCGCAAGGAAAATAATGTGGAATACAGTATTCCCTATGGACATTACGCTTTGTGAGAACAGTACATCAATTTTTTGACATGCCGCATTTTTTCTCACGTAGAATTAATTTGTAATCTTTCGATGCATAATCGATATCATTTTCTGATTTATAATAATTTGTAGTCTCTCACTTACAATTGATTATCTGTAAAGTGTTTACATATAATGATAATTTTTTTAATTCACACAAATGTTTTGTATAATTTATAATAAATTTGCGCTACAGCCATTAACATACTGAATCTAAAACCGTTTAATTTTTTGGTTTAGGATGATCCATCTTCGAGATTTCATCAACAGCGCAGACCTATAATTTTTTAGGACTTTTTTTAACTACCATTTTCGCTCATAAATAGTGATTCGAACAAATACATTTTTTTGAATGTATTTCCAAAGTGTATTCATTAAGGCCTTAGGCCACAGTAACGGGTATAAAATCATGTGCGAATTGAACAACTTTTATTCGTATGGAAAAGCGATTCACTCATAAAATTAATTACACATCTGTTTAGTATGAATATCAAGCTGCTAGAAACTATAGATATATTTTTTTTTCGATGTACAAAATGCCCGACTACTAATATTCTCTTTTGTTATATTTTTTTAGGCGCTCCGCGGCGGAACATTTAGCATCCGCAATTTTTTACCTAGAACAAAAAAAAAAATTCTCGACAATCTACATTAGAATACCTAGAGAAGTACGTACGGAATTAAAAAAATATTGTTTTATTCAAAAGTTGTAGGTATTTCAACGTAAGAAATGAATTTTCAGTGAAAAATTTCGATATAACTGCTCATAACTTGCTCATAAAATGAAAAGTTTTCGATTAATCAGAAATTCCGTACGTACTTCTCTGCGAAATGCAATTAGGAATGTAACTTTTAAATTTGAAGTAAATCGAGTGAAAATTGTTGAAGTTATTTGTCACGCCCATTGGAAAAAAGCTGTTTCGAGAAGTTTGGAGTAGACGGCCATTTTGTAAATCGAAAAAAAAATTCTAACAGCTTGATATTCATACTAAATAGATGTGTAATTAATGTTATGAGTGAATCACTTTTCCATACCAAAAAAATTGTTAAATTCGCACATGATTTTATACCCGTTACTGTGGCCTAAGTCCTCAAGTGCAACAACTTTTCTATGAATATCTATAATATAAACCTATCAAAAAAATGCACGAAAATGGTCGTTTTACCGTCTAAAGTGAGACGACGCCTTAACAAAACAGAATCAGGAGATTCTCCACGCCCATGATGTTCATTCTCTCGTGCCTCTGAATGGCGGCGAGAAGGGCTGAGACCCAATAAGAAAACCCGCAAGTGTCAAACTCGAAGACTCCAGCGAACTCGCGGAAAAGAGTTTTCGCAAGGAACCCGCGGTAAAGTGCACACGCTTCAGGTGGAATTTGGGAGCTGTATGTAAATTTCGGGCACGGTACATGCGCGACGCGTGTGTCAAGTGGAACGAGCGTGTACACGTCAGATCCTTCGGAACCCTCGTCACTGGCGCACGGAAAGTTCGCACGAGAATACGTTGGGCATGATATATATATAT
>OY723396.1:30123383-30130883 GCA_963210295.1 Ophion ellenae | reverse complement strand
AAATTGACAGATTTATAGGCTGTTATGTTCACGCCCTCCGGAACTCCCGGAACTTCGTTCGAAACTTTAAGGGGTTACCCCCACTTGCGATTTTGAAAAAATCGATTTTTTATTGCATTTTTTTGAAGTATAAGTATCTGAGAATATGTCCTGAAAATTTCAAGTCAATCCGAACAAAATTGACTGAGATATGAGCGTTGAAAGAGAAGAATCCGCGTTGAAAGAGCGTTGAAAGAGAAACTTTAAAAGCGTTTTTTCTCAAAATGGCATTTCTGAAGTCGGTGACCAAGATTACTCGAACACTAATGAACCGATCTTCTTGAAATTTTGCAGGCTTATTTAATACATGAAAATGTAGTCTTTAATCGTTCGATTTTTTTTTCGAAAAAAATGGCCGTTTTATAGCCAAAAAAACGGCCGTTTTTTTTTTCGTTAAAATCGAACCATTAACTTTGACTATCCGCCATTTTGTGAAAAATGAATATTTTTTAAAATCCTTCGATTGAAGACTAGTTTATACTTATATTTGACTAAATTCATCCGCATTTTTTTTTTCAGATGATCCACTTCGCCGCAATGTTGGTCACCGCAAACCGTGTATATGAAAACATTATTTTACTGACGGCCATTTGCCACTAAACAATGTAATATTTTTCAATAAAAGAAATTACTGGAAGTTCTTCAAGATGTGTTCTTTAAGATGGTATATTGATCGATTAAAAAAGTTTTGTAGTTTTCTTCAAAAAAATTCATGAAAAAGGCCTTTTTTGCGCTACAAGTGGGGGTAACGCCTTAAACGCGGTTTCTCGAAAGTACGTTTTCGAGGTCGATAAGCGAAATATCTCTAAAACTACTAAAACGATATTGCCGAAATTTTTACGGATATTTCTTTATGTAAAAATATGGTAGTTTTTCGAAGGATTTTTCTTCCGATGTATACTTTTGATTTGATGAAAGGAAAATGCCCTTTTTCGCAAAAATCAAGACTCACTTTGAGCACGGGCTATTTTCTATTTGAATTTTGATGTTTTGGAAGTTCCTTCGATTAATCATAGGATAAACTAATATACCAACGAAATCTTGCTCGACATCGGCTGTAAATGGATCATTAAATTTATACAAAACATTACAGAGCGTTCATCAGATGATACTTTGTTAAAAAACTTATTTTTGCAGAAATGATTATCATTATTATCATCACGATTTTCTAAAACGAAAACCCAAAAATATGCAGTTCTCGATTGTTACGACTAGGCATAACCCGTTAAGGCAATATTGTTGTCTAGAAGTTCAAAGAAATCGTGTTTTTTAAACCTTATTTTCTTATCATACATATCTGTCTGCATACGTCTGTAAAAACCATTTATCGAGCCTCACAAAATTAGCCGAGTTATGGAAATTATAAGGGGTACACTCGGGTACAAAAACTTTAAACGAGTTTTTCTCGAAACCATGTTTTTCAAATCGGCAATCACGATATTTCGATACCGAATTAGCCGATCGTGCTCAGATTTGGCATACACCTTCAGTAGACTGTTTTTCAACGTTGGTAGCAGTATCAAGTCGAAATCATTTTTTCATATATATAACTCGTAGAACGGTCATCGAAATAGAAAAAAATTGATAATTAAAATTTTGCATGACGCCGTTTTATAATTTTTTTTTCTGGATCTGGTACTAAACATCACAACACTCATGCGGATTGAGAATATGCTTGGTTATTTTTAGGATTCATCCAACGTCCACAACGCGGTCGTCAATTGGGAATGTTTTCCACGCACCGTTGTAAACAAACGTACAAAAGCACATAATAATAGATTTTTTTACATGTATACGTATTCTCGAAGAATCGATGAACATGTGCAAAAAATTTCGAAGTAACCCGATCGCAGATCCACAGGTGTCGCTCATGTTAACGTGTCGTCATAGTTAACGAGTTATTTCGGGTGGCAGAAATAAGAGCGACACGATGTGTATATATATATATATATACACATCGTGTCGCTCTTATTTCTGCCACCCGAAATAACTCGTTAACTATCGACGTTACAAAAAATGTTCTAGACAAAAGTTGTACGGCGTGAAGGGGGCCATCAAATGCGACCAATTTTTTTTTTATTCCGGTGAAGGCGCTGACGCACAGTCACCTTCACATCTTTAAATGGAATGAAACGTTTTTCAACCATTTTGTGGAGCACCTTAAGCCGCATGAAAAACATTTGGGGGTCAAAGTCGTTCAAGGTCATTTCGACCGCCTATTAAAATGGAATACAAATCTAAATATCTCCGATCACCACCAAATATTGGTAGTGATCCGAAATATTTATATTTGTATCATCGATACTGACCTTGAATGACCTTGAACGACTTTGACCCCCTAATGTTTTTCATGCGGCTTGAGGTGCTCCCCAAAAAGGTTGAAAAATAAATGTACCCATTCCATTTAAAAAAGTGAAGGTGACCTTCACTGTGCGTCGGCGCCTTCACCGAAATAAATAAAAAAATTTGTCGCATTTGATGGCCCGCACACCGTACAACTTTTGTCTGAAACATTTTTTTGTGACGTCGATAATTACCGAGTTATTCCGGGTGGCAGAGATTATATATATATATATATATATGTATATATATATGTATATATATGTGTGTGTGTATATATATATATATATATATATATATATATATATATATATATATATATATATATATATATATATATATATATATATATATATATATATATATATATATATATATATATGGTACATCGAATTGTTGACGTACTGAATTTTTTTCTCGCGCTTATGATGAATTTATAATCAATATATAACCTTTTTATATATACACGATATTAATTTATGATTTATACTAATTTGTAATTTCACAATTATAATTTATTGTCTGTATAGCGTTATTATAATAAACAATTATAAATAATCAATATATAAGTAATATCTAATCAATTTGCAATTTATAATCATTTATAAAGTCCCATTTACAACTGATTAGGGGGCTATACGAGTGTGAACGCTGAAAATTTGGATGATTTTCGGAAATTTTTGGGAAGAAAAGTACGCAATTAAATGTTTCGGAAAATTAAGAATATATTTGGCTATATTTGACCTATATTACATAATTCTTTCATAGACAAATATTATATTTTATCTATCTATCTATCTATCTAACTATATATATATATATATATATATATATATATATATATATATATATATATATATATAAGAAAGTCCGAATATTTTTATTTTAATATAACATAAAAACATGAAGGTTATGTGTGAACCTCCTATTCAAATAAAAATAAAAACACCCTTCATAAACAAATCGAGTCGCTATACCCCACAGATAAATCTCGATCAGCGACCGAGACGACGACTACTCCGACCGTTCAGTGAAAAAAAAAATCATTAAAACGCATTACGCGAGGCGACAGCATGTCTAGTGTGTAATAATGTACAGTAGTAACGGGTGAAATTATCGGAGCTCGAGCGGAAACCCCTAGCACTGTATCCGCGTAGAAAGAGAGTGAGAGTGAGAGAGAGAGAGGGGAAAAAAAATTCTCGGGTTTATTATTGCGCTCATATACACACGGTCTCGTATACACGTGGCGGAATGGAATTTTCGGGTGTCACTGTACGAGGTGCTTTGCGGCTAGGACGGGATCTCGTGTGGGACCTCAGAGAACGAGGGACGAATAGGGCGCAGACGGGACGTTCTTATTGTCGGTAAGGCGCGAGGGTCGCGAATGGGGCTGGTAAGAGAGGCGAAATTGCGAGCTTTGTTCGTGTCAGGAAGCAACTTCCCGTAGTTCGTTCCGGGTCTCAGGATGTAGAAGAATTGTGAAAGAGAGAGAGGAAGAGAGAGGGAGAGAGAGAGAGAAGGGTAAAGCTCTCTCGCAACCCTCGCCACCTACCTTACCTACTCCTAGTCTCAACCCCTAACACTACGCTACCCTCGCGACCATCCAAGCTCGCGCCGTCCTCGGGCCAACTTTGTTGTGTCGTCTCTTCTCCGTGCCGTCATGCTTATTCATTCTCCACCCGTTTTTCTCACCCCCCCCCCCCTCCCCATGCTCTGCCGCCCGCGCTGTAAATATCTGTATACGCTCACTTTATTCTTATCTCGTTCCGTTCTTGCTGTCCCTCTTGAGCTCCCTTATTTCACCGCTGGTTTTTATTTTCTCATTTCTATATAAACGCAGGGCATACTTCCGTTTCGCGAACATACAATGGCATTTCTACATGTTCGGTTTTGTTTTGTTATATATTTATACACATATTTTAAATGTTCTGGTTTTATCTGTACGAATTTGCGGCTTTTTCGTATATTAACGAATAAATAAAGAAATAAGTGTGTATATATATATATATATATATATATATATATATATATATATATATATATATATATATATATATATATATATATATATATATATATATATATATATATATATACATATATGAGGGTGATTCGTTTCAGGGTAACTTTTTTTTCTGACCCATCGTGCCCGAAAACCTTTAGTTGGTTTAGTTCAATTTTGGATACCAACAAAAGGTTTTCAGGCACGATGGATAAAAAAAAAGTTGCCCTGAAACGAATCACTCTAATATATGTATTTATACATATACACACACACACATATATATATATATATATATATTTGAATGCAAAGTATACTTCCGGTTCGTGAAAAAACAATGTCTGCTCTTCGCTTTTTTCTTTCTTGTGTAATCGCGTGTGTAAAAATGCATATCGTTGCGTAGGCATTTTTCAAATATATTCATAGACATATTCGAATTATTCTGTTTTATTTTTTTTCGCATCTTAGTAAATAAATAAGCAAATTAGTGTATTTATATGTATATATATGTCTATATGTAGACAAGCTTAATTGTTTATTGACCTATTATTATGAGAAAAATAAATTGCAAACGGAAACGTACAAATAAAAACAGATCAATTAAGACTACACACTTACACATATATACACTTTTTTGTTTGTTTATTTATTGGTAAAATATCAAATCTCGTAAATGGGCAAAATATTTTACCATTTTTCTTTATGTACGCATATTATCATTTTTTATTTTTTACGTAAACGAGCATAAACAAATCAATAAATTATATATATAATTTATTAAATTATATATATATATATATATATATATATATATATATATATAATAAATTTATATATATATATCAATTTATGCTCGTTTATATAAAAAAAAACTGACATTTTCTTTATATTTAAAACGATCGTAAACCCATTTGACGTCAATGTCAACCTGCCGAATATATAATAAACATTGAAAAATAAAAGCGGAAGCATCCCGTATTTCTTTACTCGAGGAAATTCAAGGATTACACTCGCGCCCTTCTTTTCCCAGTGGCCAAAACATATGAGGGCCCCTACGAAATTCCAGCCAGCTGGCTCGTCTCTTCCGCAACTTCGGGAGAAGGAAAAAAGGCTACTTTTCTTTTTTTTTTTTGAGACGCACCTATAAATATAGTCTCGCGGGCAGCGAAGGGCGTGCGCATCGCCGCAACGCGGCTATTCTGTATTCCGCTTTTCCTGCGGACTTCCGACACACGCTGTAACGTGCACGAAAACTTTCTTAACTTATGCGAATCGATTGTAGGACGGGATATGGCCGCGCGGATATATGCCGGGAGAAGGGTATGGAGAGTGGCCCAGAATGAGGTCGAACCGAGGGCAACAGAAACATGCCCTGCGTCACGGAGGAGCGTGGTAGGAAGATGCTGTACGGAGAAGCTTCTTCCTGCTACAAGTGAGGACTCTGATGTCGAGGGTAAGGCTCGCCCTATATATATATTCGCCTCGACCCAAAACGTCTTTTCGTAGACTGATCCATTTTCGTAATTCTCACGATTTCAAAAAAGTATCCTGTCCTACGAAAGTTTTATTATTATAGGGTAATTCCTGGAGGTTGGCCATAAGGGAGAGATGGCCAATAGAAATGTTCATAAAACCGCGCACTGGATTTCACCTGACACTGCGTAAGGCCTTAGGCCACCGGAACGGGTATAAAATCATGTGCGTATTCAAGATTTTTTTTCGTATGAAAAAGTGATTCACTCATGAAATTAATTACACATCTATTTAGTATGAATATCAAGCTGTTAGAAAAAATATATATTTTTTTTCCATGTACAAAATTGCCGACTACTCGAAACTTCTCGAAACAGCTTTTTTGCAATTGGCGTGGCAAATAACTTCAACAAATTTCACTCGATTTACTTCAAATTTAAAAGTTATGTTCCCAATTGCATTTCGCAGAGAAGTACGTACGGAGTTTCTGATTAATCGAAAACTTTTTATTTTATGAGCAGTTTATGAGCAGTTGTAACAAAAATTTTCACCGAAAATTCATTTCTTAAGTTCAAACACCCACAACTTTTGAATAAAACAATATTTTTTAAATTCCGTACGTACTTCTCTAGGTATTCTAATGTAGATTGACGAGAATTTTTGTTTTTTGTTCTAGGTAAAAAATTGTGGATGCTAAATGTCACGACGCGGAACGCCTAAAAAAAAGATAACAAAAGAAAATATTGGCAGTCGGCGATTTTGTACATCGAAAAAAAGAGAAGATATATTTTCTAACCTCGTGATATTCATACTAAATAGATGTGTAATTAATTTTATGAGCGAATCACTCATAAATCAATCACTCAGTAAATTTTATGAGTAAATCACTCATAAATCAATCACTCAGTAAATCACTCATAAAATTAATACTCAAATTTTACGAGTATTAATTTTATGAGTAAATCACTATTTCACGCGAAAGAAAATTCTTAAATTCGCACATGATTTTATACCCGTACTGGCCTAAGGCCTTAATTCCCTTCGCGACATGCGCAGGTGTCACTGAACGAACAAAAGTTTGTTTGGGTTTGTTTGTAAGTAAAATCATTTTTAATTATTCTGTCTACTGCTGAATTGTTTTGAAGGTTTCATGTTTCACATTGTGGTGATGTTATTTTGTAAAAGTAATAGTTACTTTTGTATTTCTTGAATAGTTCACGAACAGTGCTTTGTTATAACCTCAAAATTTTGCGTGCATTGTTCCTATTTGTTTACATATGATAGCAGTTTGTTTCAATTTCGTCAATTATCTCGAAGTAAAATGTTGAAAGTTTAATTACAAATGAAAATAAGTTGAAAAAACGTCTGCACTTTTATTTTGACGGATCCTTGAAAAAACTGTGGCCAACTACCCCTGACGTACCCTAGTAGAAGTAATTTTTTAAATTCCTTATTTGAGATGACTCTATTGGCCAGCAGCACCTACACGGATTGACTATGCAGCAAGAGCGACACTCTCGTCAAATAATTATAACTTCGTTGTTTATCAATGTTTTTCAATTTAAAAAAAAATCAACCTTGGCAGGACTATGCATTAATAGTATGTAAAATTCCGACCACGTCATTCCAAATAATTGTCAAGAAAA
>OY723396.1:30025883-30118383 GCA_963210295.1 Ophion ellenae | reverse complement strand
TGTATAAAGCATTCGTTGTCGTAGTTTTTTTTTCACAATAATCATCGATAATGTTATACTTTTTCAAGTTGGTAGAAATACAAAAAATTTTCTACTTTACGTAATAAAAAAATTTAAATGCATAATTTTGCCATTTAATTATATATTTTGAAAAATTAGCATATACAGAATAAATCTGTACCTCGTATGCATTTTTTTGAGGTTCATTGAAAAAAAAATATGAATAAAACGTTATTTTCCCTCAACTGAATCGCTCCAACCTCCTTAATATAATATAATTATAAATGTGTGTCTGTGTGTGTGTATATAACATATGAAAAAGGAAAAAGTAGTTGATGCAATTGTGTGTGTACGGCTTTCTTTTTGTAGAATTGTTTGTTCTTCTATTAATATATGCATGTACCACTTTTTCTTTTTTTATATTCTTTCTTTCTACACTTTTTTCGGCCATCTTAAGGTAGTGCCTCTGCGAAAATCTCAACCAAAAGTTTACATACCATGTTCATGTTTAAAAGATTGATAATTGGTTTGATTAGTAATGAATAAAATTAAAAACTACGCAATATTGACTCGGTACTAGTAGATAATACGATGGATATCATTTATTGCCGTGAAATATATTTTGTATCGTGTTTTTCATCGACCATTGCCAGTAAACTTTTTGCCGGGACTGTCCAGGCTTTGCCCCGATTGTTTTTTTTTCCAGGCTGTGCCAGGCTTTGCACCAAAATTGTGAAGGCTTCTCATGGTTATATCTTGGAAACTAGATGGTGAATCATTCTTATTTTTTTTCACATTATTCGTGAAATCTTACTGTAGCTTATCCTCGTTTTTTATCAATTTCTTAATTTTATTTTTGACGGTAGAATTAATTATGCTCTGTTTGCCCATTATAACGCATTTGTTACGTGTAAACCAAGCCAACTTAAAGTGTAAATATCTCAGGTTTGGGGTGGTCAAAATTATTCAAATTGCACAGATGTTTGGATGATGTATTAAATAATGCGTATGTCAAATTTCAACCATTTCTTAATTAAACTCTTCTGTGGAGGTACTACCTTAATGGAGCTCGACAATAATTTGTTTTGTGTCTCAGTAGTACATACTTGCTTGCTTTTTGACACACGCTTATATACATAATTGAGATCTGTAATGCGAGTCGAAAAAGAAGAAAAAACATCGAGAAAAACGAAAATAAAAGTTACAGTTGTATATAACGTAATTATGAATATACATGTGTGTGTATATATATAAAATATGAAAAAAAGAAAACGCAGTAGATGCAATTTCGTTCTTTTACGCTTTCTTTCTGGAGATTGTTTTGTTCCTCTATTAATATATATTATTAACATATCAATCTCTATTTATCCATTAATATAATATATTATTAATATATTAATATAATTCTCTGTTAATATATATTAATATTAATAATAGATTTTTCAAAACTCTACGAAAAAGAAAGAGAAAAAAATTACATCCGCTACTTTTTCTTCTTTCAACTCTTTTCTTTCGCCACAAACCGTATTTATGTAAACATATATATATATGTGTGTATTGTTCTCGACATAACATGCGTGTACGAGCATATTTGAAGGCCCGAATGATAAATTATTCCCATCATGCTGTGCACGTGTACGCAACGAGGGAGGCGGGAATGGGCGCGAGGAGTTCGCGCGAGATCCATAGGGTGGTTGTGGAAGCACGGCGGATCAAAATCCGCGGGTCGGAGAGCTTCAAACCGGATGAAGTGGAGTGAGAAAGTGGCGAGATGAGGGAAGGCCGCGCGGCTGTCAGGGTGGCAGGGGGCGGAGATAAGTCTGCACACGTGCACGATAGACGTGCTTGGGATTTCATAGTTCGATGATTCGTCTTAGCGCGACTTGGCGCTTATGCAATCGCGCGATAAAGCGAGCGCGCGCGCGCGAAAGCTTAATTAATTGCTCGATCGCGGTAAGGTGCACGGATAAATTTATAAAAAAAAAGTCAATTGACTGGAACACAAGATTAAACTTCATTCGGATGGTACGAATACTCGCGACACTTGAGAACACTTGTTTCAATATACTTAGTTAGCGCGCGAATGAACACGACTGGATGCGGAAAAAGAGCTATTAAGGGGTTACCCCCACTTGCGATTTTGAAAAAAATCGATTTTTTTATTGCATTTTTTTGAAGTACAAGTATCTGAGAATATGTCCTGAAAATTTCAAGTCGATCCGAACAAAATTGACTGAGATATGAGGGGTGAAAGAGAAGAATCCGCGCTGAAAGAGCGTTGAAAGAGAAACTTTAAACGCGTTTTTCTCAAAATGGCATTTCTGAAGTCGGTGACCAAGATTACTCGAACACTAATGAACCGATCTTCTTGAAATTTTGCAGGCTTATTTAATACATGAAAATGTAGTCTTTGATCGTTCGATTTTGTTTTTCGAAAAAAAATGGCCGTTTTATAGCCAAAAAACAGCCGTTTTTTTTCGTAAAAATCGAACCATTAACTTTGACTGTCCGCCATTTTGTGAAAAATGAATATTTTTTAAAATCCTTCAATTAAAGACTAGTTTATACTTATATTTGACTAAATCCATCCGCATTTTTTTTTCAGATGATCCACTTCGCCGCAATGTTGGTCACCGCAAACCGTGTATATAAAAACATTATTTCATTGACGGCCATTTGCCAACAAACAATGTTATATTTTTCAATAAAAAAATTACTGAAAGTTCCTCAAGATGTGTTCTTTAAGATGGTATATTGATCGATTAAAAAAGTTTATGAAACTGCGGCAAGAAATTTATAGCAATCTAACAATAGTATGTGCGTTTCAAATTTTGGCGCCTATTCAAAATGGCCGACTTGACAGCAGCATTGCCACGTGCCGTAGGGCGTTTTATCGTTTTACGCGAATCGGTTGAAATTTCCTGTTTTATTTCACGAATATCTCGATAACGAGACGGACAAAACGCTGTACTCCTAGTTGAAATTATTCATAATAATCTCAAGAATTTTGTCCGACTATTTCCATTCAAGCCTTACTATTTTTATTATGTTGCGACAGTCGTATTATTGTCATGAAGCTTTTTCTATGTCGCCCGTGTATAAAAGCGTAACTTCAATAATTAATTGCTCAACAATCACGCAGACGGAGTACTTGAAATTTTACACGGAGTCGTAACACCTGTTCGCAAATATCCTGAATAAATTTCAGCAAATTCTTACTACTTCGCGATAGCTGAGCAACCTCCTTAAGGTATGTTTTATTACTACTTTTGGCTGTGAAATGGTATTTTTTTATTATTTATCTTTCACCCGTCCTTGACACACTGGGTCATTTTGACCCGGACGTTTTTTTAATAAATGCTCACTTTCTACAATTGAAAGTTTTCAATATTTTTTGTACAACAATTCAATTTTATGCTTTCCGAATTTTAATTATGTAGACACATTAAGAAACTTTAAAGTTTCTTCGGGGGTTTTTTTTCAATAAGAAACGACCGAACGTTTGTTAAGGGCAGGTGGATGAAGTACTATCCTGGGTCAAAGTACTTTGACCCAGTGTATCAGAGCCGTGGCCAATATGTGTGTCAAGGAAGTATTAAGGCGTTACCTCCACTTGTAGCGCAAAAAAGGCCTTTATCATGAATTTTTTTAAAGAAAACTACAAAACGTTTTTAATCGATCAATATACCGTCTTAAAGAACACATCTTGAAGAACTTTCAGTAATTTTTTTATTGAAAAATATTACATTGTTTAGTGGCAAATGGCCGTCAATGAAATAATGTTTTTATATACACGGTTTGCGGTGACCAACATTGCGGCGAAGTGGATCATCTGAAGAAAAAAATGCGGATGGATTTAGTCAAATATAAGTATAAACTAGTCTTTAATCGAAGGATTTTAAAAAATATTCATTTTTCACAAAATGCCGGACAGTCAAAGTCAATGGTTCGATTTTAACGAAAAAAAAACGGCCGTTTTTTTGGCTATGAAACGGCCATTTTTTTCGAAAAAAAATCGAACGATTAAAGACTACATTTTTATGTATTAAATAAGCCTGCAAAATTTCAAGAAGATCGGTTCATTAGTGTTCGAGTAATCTTGGTCACCGACTTCAGAAATGCCATTTTGAGAAAAACGCGTTTAAAGTTTCTCTTTCAACGCTCTTTCAACGCGGATTCTTCTCTTTCAACGCTCATATCTCAGTCAATTTTGTTCGGATGGACTTGAAATTTTCAGGACATATTCTCAGATACTTAGACTTCGAAAAAATGCAATAAAAAAAACGATTTTTTCAAAATCGCAAAATCGGACTTGTGGCATGGTCTTCTAAACTGCATTTTCAAAACTGGGGTGACGTATAGCTCAAATACTAATGGTCCGATTCTGATCAAATTTGCTATAAATCTTTCTAACCTTATTGTTTAAAATATGCCTTGTGTTTGACTTAAAATAATATAATAGTAATGTAAATTATAATATTATAATATATATTATAATTATAATATATATCATAATATAATAGTAAAAAATATACCGTTCCAACCTTATTGGATAAAATATGACTTGAGGACAATCAGCAATGTTTTCCTCGTCTGAAGGTATCAGTCGTTCGTACATATCTATGATATATTAGCGTCCAATTGGTATTTACTACGTTGCATTCCATTGTCACACTCGCAAGTATACGTATCCAAGAATAATAAGTTCAAATATATTCATTTACAGCGTCTATCTGCGATTTGGGTCGAACGCTTAATTTGGAGGTTAAACTGGACCGTCTCACATTTCCGGTGTTTGGGAATGCCCGAGGACTTGCGTGAGGTAAGTTTGTCTTCAAGTTATAAATAAGAAGCTTAGTATTGCGTTCAGCATAGAAAATTATAATTTCATGCAAATTTCAACGAGGTTTCATATGTGACGATTACCGGTTAAGCATTGCAAACAATGTTTCGTATTGTCACCAAGTTGTAACTAAGTCGATCTATATAAATTTGGAAAGTCGAGCGATCTGTTAAAGATGACGATTACTAGGCCAACTCCCTTAAACTGTGGGATTTTTACTAAACTAAAATTCCAGCATACAGTAGGACATCATTTGACCTAGCGAGAGTTGCAGGATTATCCATTCATAACAGGACACCTTGTGTATACAGGGGGGGGGGGGGGGTGGGGGCATTTAGCGTGACCACCCCAAATATGTCCGGTGCCTTTAGAGTGACGAAAAAAATGTCAGGAGATAATTCGATTGATTTCGACGGGCTGATACAGCGGTAAAAAATGCATTTTTGTCAAGGTCATAGTTTTTGCGTTCTCAAGGTCAACAATGGTTTTTCAAATGGCAACATGTTTTTTTTTTATTAAGACGTTGTAGCTGATATTCAGACGAATCCAACGACCTATGGTATGTTGACCGCCAAATGATTTTTCACCAAAATACACGTGTAAGAACGAGAAATCGTGATGATATTGACCAATAAGAATATTGGACAGTTGACCATGGACCATGGACAGTTGAATACGCATAACATGCACTATTGGTCAATTGAAAATCCAGCTCCGGCAAATTATGCACCAGTGTCCTTGGAGAGTTAAGGGAGACTTTGTCCTTGAAATCGGCGGGAGATGTTAGCGGCTCAACATGAGCAGCTAGAAGAAGAGGAGGGATGCCTCTATGGACCAGGCATTGCCGATTACCGGTAATTATAAACACATTTGTGTAAACACATTACAAAACTTTCAACGCGTTTTTCTCGAAAACACGTTTTTAAAAATGGCTGACATTCTCCTGACCGCTGTAATTAACATATCGACCTGAAATTTCGAGAGCGTACTCAGAAAATATGTCTTCACGGAATAACGGATCGTTTTCTCGATAGATACATTTTTGCATTTATTATTTATCTTTTTATGCGAAAAAAAACGCGAAAATTCGATTTTTTTTAAATTGCCGCCATTTTCCGAAATTTGTACTAAACGAAAAACCCATCCGTCATTCCATGACCAAAGGGTCACGGATTGATAATATGCTTTGAATTTGTGTTTCAGATCAACAAAGAGGGGGCAGTGATGTCAGCCGTTTACCTCCCGCGATTTGAGGACCTGTTTTCGCGGAGCTGCAACGGCCGCCATTTTGGGTTTAAAAAAAAAAAAAAATTTTTTTAACGTTCTGTATATCATGAATAAAAGCAAAAAAAACCGCACTCACAAAGCTTTACTCGTTTCCTTTAAAAAAAATAAAATGTAAACACGTGAAATATGGCACTCCAAGGACAAAGTCTCCGTTGATGTATGGTGTGGCATAATTAAATTAACGTTTAGTACTCATTTCGGGTCTCGTCTATCCCAGCTGATTTTCCAGATGAGGCGAGGGTCACAATTTTTTTTTCGCCCCCCTCATTCTCAATCCCTCAGTTAAGGATCTACATGTGTAAGCGGATTGACTTACCGGGGCGAAATGTTTTCGCGAAGGATTGCCAAAGTTTTTGAGCTCCGCGCAGTTGGTTTATCCTGACTACGACCCGTGGCTGGAAAAAAGGCTACAGTGGTCAGAAACGAACAGACGGGACGAGAGAGAGAGAGAGTGTGAGAGAGAGAGAGAGAGAGAGAGAGAGAGAGAGAGAGAGAGAGAGAGAGAGAGAGAGAGAGAGAGAGAGAGAGAGAGAGAGAGAGAGAGGGAGAGAGAGAGAGAGAGAGAGAGAGAGAGAGAGAGAGAGAGAGAGTGCGAGAGGTGGGAAACCACGCGAAAATCGCTCCTGGAACTGAGAAGGTCGCAAAGTAGGGCGTGACGCGATCAATCACTCTCGGCAGTCGGTTCAGGCAAGTGGCCTCGATCTCAAGGAAAGCTCCCACAATCAGTCAAGTATTATCGCAGTAGTTTCTTCGTGGGGAAACACGGCAGAACAACGTGAACGCGACTTTCTGACATCTCCGTGCGTCAATACTCTCCCTTTTTTTCTGGCCCGTCGTTCGATTCGGCCTAAATTTCATTTCGCAAAAGACTTTGATATTTCGTCGATCTTCGCCATTAAGAGGCTCTTGTGAACATAAGGATAAAGGGTGTCGTAAAAGTGTCTTAAAAAAACTATTTGTAGAACCGGCATGCGAAAAACCAAAAGCAGATGATTTTTACCTCGGAAACCGTGGGTCGTTTACTAAACTGAAATTCCAGCATATGGTAGGACACGATCTGACCTATCAACAGTTGCAGGATTATCCATTAATAACAGGGTGTCCCTCTTATCTCTGCCACCCGAAATAACTCGGTAATTATCGACGTCGCAAAAAAATATTCCAAACAAAAGTTGTACGGTGCGAAGGGAGCCATCAAATGCGAGCAATTTTTTTGTTTCGCTGCAGCCGCTCACGCACAGTGAAGGTCACCTCCACTTTTTGTTTAACGGAATGGTACATTTCTTTCAACCATCTTGGGGAGCACCTCAAGCCGCATAAAAAACATTACGGGGTCAAAGTCGTTCAAGGTCATTCAAGATCAGTATCCACGATACAAATCTAAGTATCTCGGATCACTACCAAATATTTGGTAGTGATCCGAGATGTTTAGATATGTATTTCATTTCAGTAGGTGTTCGAAATGACCTTGAACGACTTTGACCCCCTAATGTTTTTTACGCGGCTTGAGCTGCTCCACAACACGGTTGAAACCAAATGTACCATTCCATTTAAAAAAGTGGATGTGATCTTCACTGCGCGTCAGCGTCTCCACCGAAATAAAAAAAATTGGTCGCGTTTGATGGCCCACTTCACACCGTGCAACTTTTGTCTGGAACATGTTTCCGTGACGTTGATAATTACCGAGTTACTTCGGGTGGCAGAGATAAGTGGGACACCCCGTATATGACGCGTGCAGAGATATGAAAGTAGCTAGAGGAAGATGGAACGAAAGTCGTAATGGCCTCACATTACAAGGGCGTTTCTACCCCTGCTAGAGAAGAGAGCGCTCACGCTCCACTCAGCCTCGCGTTCACTTAAGTCGTACCGCTCCTTTTTCTTCCTCTTTTTATCGACATTCATCTCCGAGGATCCGGCACATGGCGGAAGACGAGTCCTGGCGAATGAACGAGCCATCCGTCAGAGGAAGTGAGATCTCGGTGCTCGCTGGCCTATATAGGTACTATGCAGAAGCGAATAAGGCGAAAAAATGAAATAAAATAAAACGCGGACGAGCGTAAAGGAGGTGTCCGGACAAATTACATTTTCTATCACCTCTTCTCCATTAACTCGAGGCTCGTAAAGATTCCTTTTGCCAACGGGACTTTCCTCGAGTTTCCGTTTCTCTCTGTGCCCGTGTGTATACAATTTTACGCGCGACTCGCACCCACACAGGTGCGCCCTTTGATCGACGTTTTCGAGCATGCGACTGGAATGTGGTGCGGAATGATTGAAGCAGGTACTGAAAGTTTGGGCACGGTCGCGAATTTCGAGAACGATGTCGTGGGATCGGGATTATGCTGCTGGAAGACAGGGCTGGATGAAGATGCTTTGCGGTAGCGAATGCTCGGTTTCTTATCGCGATGGGCAATTTTGCCCGAAAGGCAATTTTGGAGAAAATCGCTTTTTCGCAATAACCAGATATTTTGTCGTGACTTCAAATTTCCAAAATTTTAGGCAATGCTGACCAGGGTTGCGAATTTTGTAATGAAAAAGTAACGCATTGTTCGTTACTTTTTTAATGGGTAATGACAAAATATTGCATTACCCATTACATTACATTCAGTAATGTAAAAAAATTTCATTACTCATTTCATTATATTTTGTAATGTAAACAATTTCTGTTACTCATTACATTGGATTTTGTAATGGAAAAAATGTCCATTACCCATTACATTATATTTTGTATTGTAAAAAAATTTCCATTACTCGTTACATTGGATTTTGTAATGGAAAAAATGTCCATTACTCATTAGATTCCTTTTTGTAATGTGAACTTTTTGTAATGTGAAACATTTTCATTACAAAATGGAATGTAATGAGTAATGGTATTTTTTTACATTACACAATTTAATGTCATGAGCAATGGAATTATTTTACATGACAAAATATAAGGTAGTGAGTAATAGAATTTGTTCACATTACTAATGTAATGTGAAAAATCTCCATTACTCATTATAAGGTAATTTGGATTATTATTCGTTTCCCATCGGGTCCGTTCGACCCAGTGCAAATACATTGTAATGAGTAATGGAGATTTTTTACATTGCATTGCATTAGGAATGTGAAAAATTCCATTATTCATTACATCACATTTTGTAATGTCAAATATTTCCATTACTCATTACATTGGACTGTGTAATGTAAAAACATTCCATCACCCATTACACTGGACTTTGTAACGTAAAGAAATTCCATTGCCCATTACATTGTACTGGGTAATGAAAATATTTCACATTACAAAATGTAATGTAATGAGGAATGGAAATTTTTTACATTACAAATTCCAATGTAATGAGTAATGAATAATGTTTACATTACAGGATTTAATTCAATGAGTGATGAAAAAAATTTACATTACAAAATTCAATGTAGTGAGTATGGGAATGGTAATTTTTTACATTACTGAATGTAATGTAATGGGTAATGAAATTTGTTTTCATTGCAAAATGTGAAGTAATGAGTAATGAAAACGCTAATGCATTGCAAAAAGTAATGCATTATTTGCAACCCTGATGCTGCCCCCTCAAAATAACGCTTTGGTATATAAATATGTATCCGACTTTTGGTTTATAAATATGTGTCCGAGATATGTCCGACTTTTTTCGTTTGCGTTTTTCTCGAAACTATTTTTCACGAGCGTGTCCGATTCACGTGAACTCCAGACACTGCATATTTTATAACACTTTCCATCGTATGGCCGAATAATTCTTTCACATGTTTATCCACCTGGTAATAATTAAAGTTGTTCTATAGTTGTCAACTAAAATATTAAAGCTGTTTCTTAAAATCGAAAACCGAGATTTAATTCTACAGCTTTCCCTTTAAATAACTTTCAAAATAAAAAAAAAATATATCTGGTCTGAAAAGTATCTGAAAGTACATTTTTTTTATTTTGAATTTCAGATGACCCTAGCTGCCAAGAGCACCCACACTGATTGTCCATGCAGCAAAGGCAACCCTTTATTTAAATAATAATACCTCAATTAAGGGGAAATACTCCAGGCGAGCAAAAATCTTTTAAATTTTCATGATTTTTTTTCAGGGAAGAATCTTCCCTTAAAAAAAAATCATGAAAGTAGGTATTAATAAAACATACCCTAGGTCTCAAAAATAGTAAAGAGATTTATTTACCATTTTCGAGACTTCGGGTATGTGTTATCACTACTTTCATAATCTTTTTTGACTACTTTTGGCTGATACAAGTTATTTTTTTTCATTATTCATTAAAAATGGCGGATGTATGGCATTGTCTTCTAAACTGCATTTTCAAAACTGGCGTGCCGTATAGCTGAAAAACAAAGCGACCGATTCTGATGAAATTTCGAATAAATCTTTCTAACCTTATTGTCCAAAACATGAACCTAGATGTTTTTGAAAGTTGAAAGAAAATAATTTTTTTATTGCAAAATGTAGCCACATCATATCGGAAAATTCAATATTTTTGTTTGAAAGCGTCCCATTTCGTTGATTTTCAACATTATTCGCTTTTTCTTGGTTCATATTCTGCGTATGAGTGTTAATGAAAGAAAATCTTCGTTGGTTTTTTTTTCAGATTAATCGCGCCGACGCTACGTGTCACGCCGTCCGACAACATCCGCCGCAACCCGTTTAGAAGACCGTGCCATCCCCCCCACCATTTTTGAAGTCAAGCTATAATACAACATACCCTTAGTCTCAACAATGGAGAAGAAATCTTTCCTTTGAAAAACAAATCATGAAAATCTGCCATTCTTGCCTCGCCTAAAGGTATCCTACCATGATTATCAATATTTTACAACAAAAAAACCTCAATCTTCGCAAGAATATGAATCAATCGATTGTAAAATCTCGACGCCGTCATCCCAATACTCTCCCCACAAGAAATTATTGAAAATCGATCCGTACTTTGGGGTCCAAGCGACCCCCTAAAGACAGAGCAATTCCAATATGACTGACAGGTCAATTTGTATTGTGATCCCCCCTCTCGATGTTTATCTTGCTATATAAACAACACATGGTGGTGTATGAAGAATGCGAAAACACTTTACGTTCGCGTAGCGAGACGAAGATTCGAGAGGCTCGGACATATAAACGATAAACCCCTTAAGCTTAGGCTGCGGAGGCTGTCGTAACAATATATATGGAGTATTAAGGCCGTGTATAACGTGGGGTAGTAACATCCGTCGACATAATCGATCAAACTATCCTGGGCTGTATGTGGGGCGAGTGGCCGGAAAATGGACCCTCGTCCACGTCGACACGAGCTGCTGCTCGTGAGGCCGTTTCGTCGCCGTATACCTCTATTACTCGGGCGAACTCCTGGACTGGAGTACCGAGTGCTTTCCGGGCATTATTACGCTGTTCTGAAGCTGCGGAGAGCGCGGCTGTTCGTAGTCGGAACTCCGGTGCGGCTTTCGCAACAAAACCAACCCAACTCCTCGTCTTTATCTTATTTTCATCGCGAAAAAGCAATCTCGCGATCCATAAGCCTCGACAAGTCCGCAGAGACAAAGGAAACTCGAGAAGGTGCGAATTTTTCTCCGCTAAGGAAAAGTCCTGTTAGGTCGAAAGAAGTGGCGTTTTTTTTGTCCCCATTGAGTACACTGCGAATGCGATTGCATTCTTTTATTTTTTAGTTGTGTGTTATTTTATTACACATTATCATCTTGTTATTTGTTCTTTGTCATTCTTATTGTTTGTTCCTTGTGCATAATTTGTTATTTGTTCTTTGTTACTTTCATTTGTTATCCGTTATTTGTTCTTTGTTATTTTTTATTTGTTATTCGTTATTTATTCTTTGTTATTTTTATTTGTTATTCGCCATTCGCCATTTGATACTTGTTTTTTGTTATTTTTATTTGTTATTTGTTATTTATTATAATAACAAATAACTTGTTGTTTGTTATTAATAACAATAACCTTAAATTTAATAAACCCAAACTTAAATTAATAATTAAATTAAATTTAATTAAATTTCATTAATTAATTAATTTATTTAATTTAATTTAATTTAATTTAATTAAAATTAATTAAAGTTAAATTAATAATAAACCCAAACAAACAAATAATTTGTTGTTTGTTATTTGTACTTTGTAATTTTTATTTGCCATTCGTTATTCGCCATTTGTTTTTTGTTATATTTATTGTTATTCGGTATTTATTATTTGTCATTTTCTTATTCATCACTACTCATTTGTTATTTGTTATTTATTATTTATTGTTCGTTGTTTTGATTTCTTCTATTTATTTGTTCTTTGTTATTTCCCATTCATTATTGATTATATCTTTTTCATCGCGTATTTTTCATTCTCCATCCCCAATTTCGCCTACAACGCGTGCTCTCCAAGGTGGCACAATGCACCACTTCAGCCCGAACTCCCTGTGCGGCTAATCGAAAGGATTTCTCTTCGCAAGAGTGGATTTACCTACCTCAGAAAGAAACGAGCGAATCGAGGAGGATTGTCATCGCGATATAAATTCCTCGCCGTCGTATGCGCGGGGGCGGCCGACGCAGTCAATGGTCCCGTTCGCACGAGCGAAATGCGGAAGAAAGCGCGCACCGTTGCGGCACCGAGGGGAAGGCGTGATGCCCGCACGATGAAAATTGGAAAATAGAATCTAACGAACGAGACGAACGACATCTCGGTTTTCCTTGTTACGTGGTTCTTTTTTCCACTTCTTTCCCTTCATTCCATTCCCTTTATTATTACGATTATTTTTTTTTTCCGTAAAGCTCTTCGCATCACGCGTCGTTTGAAATGAATTGCAGGACGTTTTCGCTAAGACGTCGCCGTACACGAGCATACACGTACACCCACCCACACACACACATACACATATATATGTGTGTGTGTGTGTATATATATATATATATATATATATATATATATATATATATATATATATATATATATATATATCCGCGTCAGGGGTTTACGAGACAAGGAAAAGGTACGAGGCTATCAGGAAAAAGTGTAGAGGGTGAGCGCCTTGCTATGGAAGGGGGTAATAATCGTAGAGAAATTCAAAGCGAGAATCCTCTCTCGGAAAAGAGGGAAGGCGTGAGTGGGTGTGTGAGTGAGAGAGAGCGAGAGAGAGAGAGAGAGAGAGAGAGAGAGAGGGAGAGAGAGAGAGAGAGAAAGTACCCAAGGTGCAAGTCTTTTTGAATCCACGGCAGAGGAAAATAGAAGTAGGAAGAGCCAGCTCCGTAATAAATTTCATTCGTTTCGTCCTTCCGAGAGTTTCTCTTGGCTCTGACTTGCGAGGCTCCAGGAATCGCTTTTGTTGTTCTGCTCTTCTTTCCCTTCCCTTCTCTCTCTCTCTATCTTTATATATATATATATATATATATATATATATATATATATATATATATATATATATATATATATATACAGGGGTTGGGGAGGTCGATGCAAAGCCTGAAAGGGGTGATAGGCCACCTCGGTGAGAACATATCTAACCCAGGTTACCTTAGTCCAAAGTCTAAGGATTTTGAGTTATCATGGTAAGTGTGATTTGTGGAAAATTTCCCAAAATTAGGCACTAGACTTTTATCTAGAAAAGTTTTATTTGTAACCTTAGATGTTACGGAAACTTTATGAAAAAAGATCTTATGCAGAATTTTCACACAAGCCAATTCGAACCTTTGACTTTGATAGCCTGCGGTGTAAAAAAAATGTACTACGCATATCGTCCCAATTACTTGAAAAAGTTGTTTAGTTATCGTCGATTAATATTATTTGTAGAAATGGCACGCGAAAAACGAAATGCAGACGATTGTTTTCATAAAATAACACGAAGCTCAAAATCTCTAAGACCGTGGCACTTTTACTAAACTGAAATTTCGGCATATAGTAGGATATCATCTGACCTATCGACGGTCGCGGGATTATCGATTTATAACAGGACACCCTGTATAAATATACAGGGTGAGGCACATAAAGTGTTACAGAGCAATAGCACTCAAACTATTGATCATATCCAAAAATGTTTCAGACAAAAGTTTTAGTGTTCAAGAAGGCCGCCATACTGGACCACCCTATTTTTTTTATCGGTGGAGGCGCTGAAGCTACCTCAAGGTCACCTCCACTTTTTTAAATGGAATGGTACATTTTTTCTTCCACTATCTTGTGGAGCACCTCAAGCCGCATAAAAAACATTCGCGCGTCAAAGTCGTTCAAGGTCATTCAAGATCAGTATCGATGATGCAAGTCTAAGTATCTCGGATCACTACCAACTATTTAGTAGTGATCCGAGATATTTACTTTTTTATTTCATTTTAATAGGCGACCTTGAATGACCTTGAACGACTTTGACCCCTGAATGTTTTTTATGCGGCTTGAGGTGCTCCACAAGATGGTTGAAGAAAAAATGTACCATTCCATTTAAAAAAGTGGAGGTGACCTTGACGTAGCTTCAGCGCCTCCACCGATTAAAAAATAGGGTGGACCAGTATGACGGCCTTCACGAACACTGAAACTTTTGTCTGAAACATTTTTGGATATGATCAATAGTTTGAGTGCTATTGCTCTGTAACACTTTATGTGCCTCACCCTGTATATCCCGCTTTACCCCTATTTCTCGCTCGCTCGCTTCCGTTCTCCAGCTTGTGCAAGAATTGCTTGCTTGTAGAACAGTTACACTGTTGTATACACATATGTATGGGACAAGCAGCGGCAGCGAACGCATTTCCTTGCTGTGAGATGGAGATCGATAGAGAGACAGAGAGAGAGAGAGAGAGAGAGAGAGAGAGAGAGAGAGAGAGAGAGACCACACACAGAGCTTCCCCCTATATATAAAGATGAAACTGGCAATGAGAGCAAGGACGATTTGTATCCGTCAGAAAAAGAGAAGAGGAAGTCGGGGTCCTAGCAGGCTGCTATACTACTCGGTGCGTACTACTTTGTGGAAATACTGCGGATGTTGCCATTGGCGTAGCCAGGGAGTGGCAGGGGTGGGCACGCCAACCACCTTAAAAAAATCGATCCAAAGCAATGAAATTCCAATAATTGATTCATTTTATTTAAGGTTCACCCAAGTAAGCACAAGAAAAAATCTGAATGAAATTTAAACGATTTCCTTAATCGAAAGTTCCAAATTTGAATAAATAGTAGCTATTTCATCACGTAAATAAAATAGATATTGAAATTTCACAAATAAGTCAACGGTGTGCCAAACCACATTAGATTTGCCGGCCTGTGCTCAACCAGAAGGATGCTGGATGATAAACATTTATAATTCAATCGACTGAAATGCCGATTTGACAATCTACCATTAGCTCATCCAGTTGACGCATTTTTGAAATTGGATATGAAATATGGCGAGGATTCCGTCAATAATTATTTTTAAATCGTAATAATCGATACGTCAGCCTTAAAAGCTGAAGCGATGATCATAAAAAATATACCTTAATCAAAAAGTAATAAAACAAATGCTAAAAGTTGAAGCAAAGCATGTTAAAAAGGAGTGCAGCCCTAACTTATAGGACTAAACTTTTCCAAGCATCAAGTACACCCAGTGAGCTCCGCCGGCTGTGAGAGAAGTTTTTCTGCCAAGAGGCGTATAAAAACGTGGCTCAGAAGCACAGTGCTTCAGGAACAATTTTCTCATATGTCAGTGCAGAACACAGAGAATTATGTTGTTAAAAACAAAAATCCAGGTGAAAGAGTGTTTCGCCAATTCGCAGAAAAAATGGAAAGCTGTAACTTATTTGATTTAATACCTACTGAAAGTAAAATTCGAAGAATGTTAAAAGAATTCAAGAATAATGAAAAATTGGTAATTATTTGAGGTATTCCCAAAAGTTTGATATCAATGTTATCATAGACGTGTGATTAAAGCGAGTTTCATATTTTGTGCATTACGAGATTATCAACTATTATGTAAATATTGTTATTTTAAAATTAACGCGAATGAAACCAGTTGTTTGACATGCCTGGGCGCACCTGATTGGCCCACCTTTGAAAATTAATAATAATTCAGGGGTTGATCTGAGGCCCACACATGCTTATATCAATCGACTAAGAATTTCACCCCCAACCCCCCATTTTCGGGAACGCATTTAATTCTGGGACACGCTATATATATATATATATATATATATATATATATATATATATATATATATATATATATATATATATATGCGCGCAGACCCCTCATTCCCTATATTCCCTGAAGAATTACGATCACCAAGTAATTAAGGGTTGGAAATAATGTGGAAGTTTTGGTCGCCTACATTGCGCAAAAAAAATTCAAATGTTATCACAGCGAATTTTCTCGTTTTGATATTGTCGAATTGGGGTGAGCCGGGAGGAGGGCAGGAGGGGTAGATGGAGGGATGTTTCGCAAGTAGCCTACGCGTAACAGAAAGCGAACAAACTCGCAGTCAAAATTCTACCGTAAACTGAAAAAAGAAGCACCCAAAGTACAGATTCGTACCTATCGGAACCCGAACAAACGCCAACGAACCCGAATTCCACTCCCATTCGCTCGGCGAATGCAATTTCACGCTAGCAATTTCGCGCTCGTGAAAAAAGCAATCTGCGTGTCTCGGGTGCAGTGGAAAGAAAGTAAAAACAGAAATGAAGAAAGAAAAAAAGAAAAAAAAAAGAAAAACCCCATAATTTCTATACCCTTGTCGATTAATTAACCGGCTCGTTTTCCACCACAGGCCGTAATAAATTCGCACTTTCGGCCGCGTCGTGGCGGCGCAGCTCGTGCGAGATTAGCATTAACGGCCCACTAAGCAGGTATCCACCACCCCTCTCGTGCCCCTTAAGGGTAAACGTTATAACGAGGGAGAGAGAGGGGAGAGAGAGAGAGAGAGAGAGAGAGAGAGAGAGAGAGAGAGAGCATACCTATATACATGCTAATTTGCTTATGAATGGCGGGAGAGACCCAGAGAAAAAGAGATAGAGAGAGACAAATAGTCCCCTTTTCTTATCTACGTTTCCCGCATCCCCGACCGGAGCGTTCCGCGGCTATACTATGGGAACCTCCGCCTTTGTGGAGTCCGCTCAGAGTCCGCCGGGAATATCATTACGTCTGTAACGACGATTCGACGCCCCTACCGAGCCGGCAGCGGCGAGGCCGTTAATTCGGCGCCATCTTCCCTCTTTGCTAACTAAAGGGTTGGAGGCAATTTACCGATTACCCTTAATTGAAGACACCCCGAGATCGTGCTTTGCGAACGACGCAAGATATTTGGGCGCCGAACGTGCGCTCTCGCGGCGTCGAAATTTTTTCACGCTGGCAAATTTCACGTTGCCGGCCGATAACCTCCACTAGGAAGAACCCGTACCCATATAGGCTCGCCTGTCGTAACAAAAAAGCCAGCATTCAGCCATTAAACGGTTTGCTGATAATCGGCCAATAATTCGTCGACCAGCATTGGGGTACTGTAGGCGGATGAACGGATTGCCAGATCTATGCCAGCCATTCGTGGGCCAATACCATTGCACCGATAATATGGCAATCAGCATTGGGTCATCGTAGGCGGATGAACGGCTTGCCAGATCTATGCCAGTCATTGGTGGGCCAATACCATCGCACCGATAATATGGTGATCGGCATTGGGTCATCGTAGGCGGATGAACGGCTTGCCAGAACTATTCCCGCCATTGATGGTTTGTTTTTGGGCGTTTTGCAAATGCAGGTCGTTAAACTGTAACACGTAAAAACAAGGGATAAGGTTTCGAAAAGCATATCCCACTGATGAAGCTGAAATTTTGCACCGACCTTCTTTTCAATATTTTAAGAGAACCTTCAAAAGGACATTGGCAACTAGCAATAGTTTTCGATATATCGTATATTGAAAGTTATTTATTGTACTGCACTTCTACTATATTGAATAAACCCAAACAAACCCATCCCACACGGCAAGTGATATGCACATACGGGCGAGCACTGTTTGCCAGGAAGCAGCGCGGCCGGAGGAATGGGGGGTATCTATCGGATATATGGATATACTCGTATGGCGTGAAATAATAAACTTTACAATGCGATATATCGAAAACTATTGCTAGTCGTCAAAAATCCGTTAACGGTTTCTCTTAGGATAATGAGAGGAAGTTCGGTGCAAAATTTCAGCTCGATCAGAGGAGTATGCTTTTCGGAACTTCACCCAGAACGAGCGAGTTATTATTACAGCCTAAATGGACCAAAAAATTGTCGGTAAACTTTAATGTCACGAATAAAATTATCGGCATAAAAGTAAGGAACGAACAAACGATGGATTCTGTGAGTGTTAGAATGGGTAAGTGGGTAGGGCGCTCGACACTAGAACGAAAAGCGCAGGTTCGATCCCGATGAAAGGTAAAAACTTGAACAATGCAGAAAGCGTTTTTAATGCAATTATTCTATGTACATGGACATAAGTAAAGCATAAGAGAACAAAAAAGATACTACGAGAATTTTTATATTCATAATTTGTCAATTTTTTGTTTTTCATTTCCGGCTGAAGATCCGTCAGCCGTTGCGGGGCCAATATGGGCGTATGATAGTTGGCCAAGTCTTAGCAGCCATTCATGGTTTACCATTACCAACCATGCATGGTGCGGATCTGGCCCGTTTACATAGCCATTACCGCGCCATCGTTTGTTCTCTGGCAACCAGTCGTGGGCCATTACTGTGCCGATTGTAAAATCCTATTTGGGTAATGGGCAAAAGTTACCGGTCCGAGCAGCGAAGAGGATGTTATGTGGAGACCGCCTTTGTCTGGGCGAGCGATTTTCGCCGCGTTGGCTCGTACGTGCCACGTAGGGTAAGCTGGTATAGGAGTACGCAGTTACGCTACTGACGAAACGGTTTGCTAATTGAAACTAACTTTTGTTGTGTTTAGACCGCCTTAAAGAGGGAAAGGAAAATATTATGCTGTCATCCTTTCCGGATGAGACAGTCCGGCCGCGCGCCCATGAAAAAAGGCTTCGTCGAAGAAAAGCTGTGCAGCCAAAATGTGGTTTTATATCACTTTGAAAATAATAGTTTATACAGTTTATGATATGTACAATAAAGGACCTTTGTCTGAATTTTTATTTATTCCATTGTCCCACTAAAAAAAATTCCCAAAATATACTTATTTTTTTCCTCCTAAAGTGGCCTTACCCCTTAAGCTACTCTGTATATATGTCTCTCTCTCTCTCTCTCTCTCTCTCTCTCTCTCTCTCTCTCTCTCTCTCTCTCTCTCTCTCTCTCTCCTTCCTCTCCCTCATGAAAAAAGAGAGACAGAGAGATAGTTCGCGTTCACCCGTTCACGTTTTACCCATTATACCAGATAATCGAAACTCTTGTCGACGACGAGAAAAAAACGAAACCGCCTCCTTTGTGTCCTCCGTGCCCGCGAGGCAACAATAAATATTGCCTGGCTACCTGGGTGCCCACACCATGTTGGCCTCGCAACAAGAACGCGGGTCTGGCGGAAATCTTGGCCCTCATCGTGCGATGTAGGAAAATTTTTGCGGAACACGTAACGTGTACAGTAGGGTGCCACAAATATTTTGTGCCGGCTCGCAGCTTTCGGGACAATTTTTTTTCTTCATTAAAGAAGATAATTGATGATAGAGCCAAAGGCGTTCTCATACGATCACGGGATAGTCCCAGGTAGATGAAAAAAGTGAGTGTCGAAGATGGAGCAAGGCCATTAATCGAAAGAGGTTCGGGGACCGGAAGCTGGGCGTCTACTGGTGGCAGCTTGGAATTTCAGACATCCCGAGCTTCTATATACATTATATTAGCTATTCGAAAATCCGGGCGGAGTGGAAGACTGGGACGGAGAGAGGAAAAAGAGTCTATTTTCCCTCAACAGAAAATGTAAAAGGCCGAAATGGCGGGCTTAAGGGGGGAGATACTTTTAGGCGAGGAAAAAATTTGCTGATTGTAATTGTTTTCTTTTGAGGGAAGATTTCTTTACCATTTTTGAGACTTAGGACATGTGACGATGAAGTTTGCATCGTTGGGATGCAACGAAAATAATTGTTTTTCAACTTCCCATATTTCGTTCGACAGATTTGAGCTACGATAATCACGCAAACATTTTTTAAGGTTTTCATTTAGCCATTCACAACATAAATCCGCAAAGTATGATTTTGGATAATGATGAAAATAAGAAATTGAAATGAATTTTCGTTGCACCCAGCGATACAAACTCCAACCCCATTAGCAAATGTTTTGTTTTTACTTTTGTCTGTTACATGGTATTTTAGCATTGAGAATGCGTTTAAAAATGTATGTTTGTTGAGGTTGGCTGGGTATAGGGCCTGAGTTAGCCGTATGTCACGCGAAAGTAACGCTACCCCCACTCCACTGCCACTGGGTTGTAGTAGAGTGGGGGAGCTGCGACATGCTAAATGCCTGTGATTGGTTGAAGAATGCCGAATGACATGTAATGTACGTCTGCGATTAAAAATTGCAATGTAGTGTAAATTACATGGATGGATGGATGGATGGATGGATGGATGGATGGATGGATGGATGGATGGATGGATGGATGGATGGATGGATGGATGGATGGATGGATGGATGATGGATGGATAGATGAATGGATAGATAGATGGATGGATGGACGAATAGATGCATGAATGGATAGATTGATGGATGGATGAATGGACAGATGGATATTTACATGTACCTGTTTTTTATTACCCGAAATGTCTGATTATATTTTCAATGCCATGAGAAAGTTGCACTTTGTGTAACATCTGTAGATTTTTTATTAAGCTTTAAAAATGGCATACGTATGGCATGCTCTTCTAAACTGCATTTTCAAAACTGGCGTGATGTATAGCTAAAAAACTAGTCGACCGATTCTGAAGAAATTTAGTATAAATCTTTTTCATTCTCTTGTGTAGAAAATGACCCTAAATGTTTCTGAAAATTGAAGAAAAAAGGTATTTTTTGTTCCAAAGTGAAGCCGTTTTTTTCGGAAAATTCAACCTTTTTCTTTTAAAGCGTACCATTTCATCGATTTGAAACATTTCTCACTTTTTGTTGGTTCATATTCCGCATTTGAGTGTCAATGAAACGAAAATCTTCGCTGGTTTTTTTCACATTAATCCCTCCATCGGTACGTGTCACGCCACCTGGCAACATCCGCCGCAACCCGTTTAGAAGACCGTGCCATACCTCCACCATTTTTAAAGATTTATTTAAAAAAAATCGCCATGTTCCAGTCAACAGCAGTAATAAAACATACCCTGAGTCTTAAAAATGATGAAGAAATCTATCTTTGAAAAAATCACGAACATCAGCAATTTTTTCTTCGCCTAAATGTATCTCCCCCCTTCAATATTTTTGCTACGGCATTTGTGGTACAGAACGTACACGTTACACATAGCTCCTTCTCTTCTCTCTCTTTTTCTCTCTCTCTCTCTCTCCCTCATCCTCTTCAGTCTTCTTGTCCCTCTCACTCCATCGAGGCAAAAGCAATATTTCGAGGGCGCTCATGATTTTTTTATCAACCATACCGTCACGAGTATCGTGATGGATTGGCCAGCGGGAATTTTCAACTAACCCATACCACATCAAAAGCTCCTCTTTCTCTCTCCCTCTTTTCCTCTCTCTCTCTCTCTCTGTCTTTCACACCCTCTCGTCGTATCGTTTATTAACATCAGAATCCGGGCCGACCGAGCATTGAACCGAGAGCATTGACCCGAGGTGTTTCAACAACTGGCGCGCCAAATCTTGAGAATCATCTCACGATTTTGCGCAGTGATTGCGGCTGCCCCGAAAGTACTGCCAGTTTTGGATAAATGGCCAAATAATGGTTATCATCGTTTCATCATTTTTGCAATAAAATAAAAATCTCAACCGGGTATCCCTCTTTGGAAGCCCAATTTGAAGGGTCAGAATGATTCATTTTTTTCTAGTAACACATTGGTTGGAATACATTAATTTTTTCCCAGCATGTTGTACACATGTTTGTGGTTACAAGGTAATTTTTTCGGAAGAACATCTTTCAAAGTGTTCGTGGTGCTGCAGTTGGCGTTGCAGTCCTCCAGCGGCGAGGCCCGAAACGCCGGGACCTCTACTAGACTCAAATGTATTCTGAAAAGAGAACAAAATTCTTTTTCTTCAAATATATCCAACTGGCTATGGGTTCACGATCCACTTTTCGAAATTTCAAAACATATATAAAATGGGAGCTTCTCCAAAGAAAACGTCATTTATCTCTTGAAAAACAGCATGCTGAAGTCATTGTTATTAACAAATGGTTCACCCAATAAAAAAATGCGATCGTGAACGGAAAATGACTACGTTTGAACGCTAAGTGTGCAAATTCAAGTCAATAGTGGGAAAGTTACTTAAGATATCAATCCCGCCATGTCTAGATATGTAGTTTCGAGGTGATCGCGTTCAAGCTTGACGAATCGCGGTAAACTCGACGCACACTTTTCCACTAAAATAGGTGTTACTTCGTCAATTTTTAGAATTTCACGGTCCGGTTGGTCCTAAAATATTCGATAATTATGCAGTATGAGGACTATTCCGAAAAACGACGGGAAGTTTTTTTTTCACCGTCAACTTGTTTATTCCATTATATTGGGTGATATTCCCTCGGAGGAGGCTGACATTTCCCATGAATTCTATAAGTTATGGGGTTTTGAAGTTCGCGGAAACACGTGATAAAATAGGGAATTTTGAAATATTTCGACGCTTATATTGGGGAGTTTGTTTGGGTTTGTTTGTTTGGGTTGGGCCTTAGGAAACACGTAGCTGCTTAGCGTCAACAAACAAGAGGCATCGCAATATTACCTGTTTCCATAAGTTATGGGGTTTGAAACTTCAAAACCCCATAACATGTGGAATTAATAGGAAATGTCAGCCTCCCTCGACGGAACATCACTTACTATAATGGAATAAACAACATCATGGCGAAAACAAAATTTCTCGTCGTTTTTTGGAAAAGTCCTCATACTGCATAATCACCAAATATTCTTCAAAGTTCACACTCCAACAATGTGCAAAAAAAAACAATTTTTTTAAGTTTCCAGAGAGGGATACCCCCTTAAAGCAAAAGAAAATAGAGAACACGAAACGAACACAGCGACCGAAAAAGAATGTTATACCTCATTGTCTGAGGCCCCGGAAGAATTTTCAAACAAAAAAAACTGGAAGATCGCTTTGATCGAAATTAATTAGTTCATCGGAAGGGTCGCACAAGCTCGTATGCTCATGTGACGGGCCTTTGATTATTATCGACAGTTGTGGATACGGCACGAATTGTGCAGGATACTCCAATGCTTGTCGCGCCATGTATATTCGGATATGAATGTTGATGGAAACAGCACAGGGAACTGATGAGCCCGTATGCGCACGGAGCTTTCCACGTCAAACATGTCCGTAATCCTCACCCCGTCATTGTTGACTCCAGCTTACCTACCAACAAAAAAGAGAAAAAAAAGACACTGCGAATCAACCATTATCACTATATGCCCACATTTTTTTTAATTCGTCATCCCTTACCGAGAAAAGCCATCATCACTCTATGCACAAATTGAAAAAAAATCATCTACGAAATTTACTTTGTACGAACAAAAACTTCGTTTGCTAAAACGTTTTTATTCCTTTGCTATCGAACAATCGAACGATCGAACAATCGAACGATCGAACAAATGTTAATTCAAAGAGAAAAAAGCAGCAGGCTGCGTGACAATAAATTGAAGCTGCGCGGAATACACTTTTTTGTGGAGGGGGAGCAATAGAATTTAGCAAATGCAGAGAACGCGTGTGATTCCATTTGCGAGAGTTAGGCAGAAAAAGCGAGGCTGGCGAGATGATCCAATGCAACTGCACTTTATGCACTTTATTCATTTGATTGCAAATGAATTTTTAATGAAACAGCCCAACTCGGGTGTTCAATATTATTGAGAGCGGAAGTAGGATTATTCATATATATATATATATATATATATATATATATATATATATATATATATATATATATATATATATATATATATATATATATATATACACACACACATATATTAGGGTAGCACAAATTTGAGCTCTATTTTTTTTCCTTTTTCTCGCCATCCAATTATGTACTTTAAAGAAAGAAAAATAAATTGTCTGCGAAAGTTGCGAGCGCTCAACAAATTTTTAGAGGTCGCTCAAGCCTTCCAAAAGTGCAAATTTTCATTAAAAGATCGATTTTTTTTCGTTCACTTCTTACCCTTGACATTTAGGATTTATAATTTAAAATTTAAGTTTGCGAAAGCTCTAGCCGGTCAATGAGTATTTAGTGGTCGCTCAAGAGCTTCGAAATTTCCAATTCTCGCGAATGTCATTTCTCTTCTCACTCATAAACGCAACACTTTGTAAAATTTATATGAAATTAAACACAATTAATCCTTTTTTTCTTTGGAAACGGATTTTTTAATTTCGCCTCACACCTATAACTTTGGGACCTATAACTTTATTTACGTATAAGAGCTTTGAAGAATTTTTTTTATGAGAGCGAAGATTATTCTTGGGTTAGTAGGGAGAGATAAATTTAAAAAATCTGTTTCTAAAGAAAAACGATTAATTGTTTTGAAATTAAAATTATGAGTCAAATTTATGAGTGAGATGAGTAAAAAAAATAGGCGAGAATTGAACATTTCAAAGCTCTCGAGCGACCACTAAAAATTCATTGATGGGCCAAAGCTTTCGCGCGCTTAATTAAAAAATTTTAATGCGTAAAATTCATGGGTGAGAAGTGAACGAAAAAAAAATCGAATTCTTTAGAAAATTTGATTTTTTGGACGGCTTGAGCGACCTCTAAATATTTTTTGACCGCTCGCAGCTCTCTCGAAATTTTTTTCTTTCTTCAAAGTAGACAATCAAATGGTGAGAGAGAGGAGAAAAAATAGAACTCTAAATTATGCCACCCTAATGCATATATACAACGACGAAATACTTCGTAGTTATAGCGTGCACGGTACGCAATTGCAATTTGGACATGCGGATGTTTCATCGCGCGGAGTTCGATAACGTCGAGCTTTGAGCCGTGATTACGAGCTGCGTATCGTCCGCGCGAGAATCGCCCATCCATACAATGAAAATAATTTTGAACCATTTTGCCCGCCCTACATATCGTATCCCACTATACGTAGCAAACGTATGCCAGTATTTTATTTATTAATTTTTCGTAGTACTCTAGCATTGACGAGAAAGGGGAATAAAACTGAAAAAAAAACTGATGAAAAAGTCAATAATTGTAAACGAGTTTCACCGACGACGACAATTCCGAACGCGTGCTCGGTCGAAACCGTATCGCTTGATACGGGGAAAAAAGCAAAAATAAAATGAAAGGCTTCGATACAAGCGATTTTGAGGGTTGTTTTGTTGTGCTTTGTAAAAAAGCGTTCTTGGGCTTCACCGGAATGGTTCGATCCTCCAGTTTCGGGATGAGAGAGAGAGGGAGAGAGAGAGAGAGAGAGACGTTGATTGATTGATTGATTGATTGATAATATTTATCATGCCCAAGTGAACTTTCGGGCATAAAAGTACGGAAAAAATGCGAAAAAATATCGACACGTATTATTGAAGAAATAAAGATTCGACATAAAACGAAATCAAGAAATAGATTATACGTTAAGATAGAATGGAAAATATGAAAACAAAATAAAACAGAACATTCAAATACAAAGGAATACTCAATATTAAAAAAAAATGAAATCATGAACCTAATATTAAGGCCTTAGGCCACAGTAACGAGTATAAAATCATGTGCGAAATTAACAGTTTTTTTTCGTATGAAAAAGTGATTTACTCATAAAATTAATTACACAACTATTTAGTATGAATATCAAGCTGTTAGAAAATATATATTTTTTTCCATGTACAAAATGGACTACTAATATTTCTTTTGTTATCTTTTTTTAGGCGCTCCACGGCGTGACATTTACCATCCACAATTTTTGACCTAGAACAAAAAACAAAAAGTCTGATCAATCTACATTGGAATAACTAGAGAAGTAGGTAGGGAATTAAAAAAATATTGTTTTACTCAAAAGTTGTAGGCATTTGAATTTAAGAAATGAATTTTCAGTGCAAAATTTCGTTATAACTGCTCATAAACTGCTCATAGAATGAAAAGTTTTCGATTAATCAGAAATTCCGTACGTACTTCTCTGCGAAATGTAATTAGGAACGCAACTTTTGAATTTAAATGTCCCAATTATCGAACAGCTAAGGATCTGGGGGATTGAATTCGGTGAGAAAAAAGTATAAAATCAAGAAAAAACCATCGCTTTCATGTTCAAATGATACTTTGATATTTTTACTTTCGAAAAATCATCCTTTAAATTATTTTTAAATGATTTCAAAAGAAAAAAAAGAATAACAATGTGAAGTTTCCGTTCTGAAAATATCATTTTGGGTACAATATCGAGAAATAAAAGCAAAATCAAACACTTAAATAATCTTTCTTTAATCATGTAAAAATACAAAAAATATATATTTAGTCTCTTTTGACAGGTTTTTGGTTCATTCGCATTTGGTTTATTTTTGCTTTTCATCTCGAACTTTATTTTATTTTTATCTTCAGCTTCCTCGTTTTTATGTTCTGTTTTTGTTTGATTTTGTCGCAGCTTGGCTCCCTGAAATATCGGAGAGCAAAAAATATTGAACATTACATTCGTATTTTTAGGTTACATTTAGGTTATATTCTCTTTTTACTTTTCTTTTTATGTTTATTGCACGAAAATACAAATAAAAAATAAATTTGGCGATCTTAGAGTTATTATTAAAAGAATAAAGGTAAGTTTATTCAAGAACTTACAGTTTTTTTAAAAATAAATCCGATTCACACGATCTGTCACACGTTAACTGTCTCGATGTTTTGATGGGTTTAATGACGCCATCTTGGAGAATTTGAGTGTTCAATAATTGGGACACACTGCGTTTTCTATGTCCCAATGATCAAACACCGTATTTTTTAACAAATAATTCATTACATTTTTTAAAAATTGTTATTTGTAAGAAATTTTCTGAGGAACCTGAAACGCCTTTACTTTTTGAGATGCGACCATTTTTGATTTTTTTATGCCCTTACGCATGAAGCGGCGTGTCTTAGCAAAAACACGCTAAGCAGTTACCACGAGACGTCAAATCGGGTCACCGTTTCTGATTAAATCATTTTTTTCTCTATTAATTAAACCTTTAATTCCACAAGTAAGGTAACATTTCGATAGCTAAAAGTTCCGTATATGTAATGAAATTTTTTGAAATAAGTAAATGCATGCAAGTGCATGAGAAATAATAAAAATACAAGATAGTGTTCAATAATTGGGACCTGTTCAATAATTGGGACATTTACTAAATCGAGTGAAAATTGTTGAAGTTATTTGTCACGCCAATTGGAAAAAAACTGTTTCGAGAAGTTTCGAGTAATCGGCCATTTTGCACATCGAAAAAAAAAATATATTTTTCTTAACAGCTTGATATTCATACTCAATAGATGTATAATTAATTTTATGAGTGAATTACTTTTTCATACGAAAAAAAATGTTAAATTCGCACATGGTTTTATACCCGTTACTTTGGCCTAAGGCCTTAACTTGCTGAACTTAACGAAATGGGATGAGAAGATAAAAATATAAGAAAAAATTCACTCAGCGCGAGAGGGAGCGACCATATATTGCGTATACCATATATAATAAATTGTGGTGAAAATAGCACAGAGTTATATATCGCAACAACCCTCCCAATTGGCCATCTCGACTCGAATTGCGAATTGTACGCAATAAACTACATAATGCAGGGTTGCATAGCGGCTTATCCTCAAAGCAGACTTTAGCAGTCAACACGTAACACACGCGTTCGAATATAGGGACGGAGTTCCGAAAGCAACCGAGAGACTTTTTAATAGCCATATATATCTCAAATGCTTTCAAAACTTTGTCGCCATATCCGAATACATATATGTATGTATATGTATATATATGTATATTAAATTACATATATGGTTGGTAAAGTACACCTACATCTGTGCATCCATTGACTTGATTGAGTCCCTTTACATTTTGACCACCCACGTATACGCACCATGGCGTGGTATAAGGAATATATATATATATATATATATATATATATATATATATATATATATATATATATATATATATATATATATATATATATATATATATGTATGTATGTATGTATGTATGTATGTATGTATGTATGTATGTGTATGCATGTGTGTGTGTGTGTGTGTGTGTGTGTGTGTGCGCGCGCGTGTGTGGGTGTATGTAGCTTATTTAATGCCGTCCACCCTGACATGTTTCCCAGCAGTGGCGGCACGTGATTGCACGTTGCGACAGGAAAATGCGTTAATATTTGTCCGTGCTCATCGCTACGTGTAATTGTGACTGCTTTGATGTGGTTGATTCGTAGTCAACGCTGTGAGCGGTTTGCAAATCAGGATACGCGTGCTCATCCACAAGGAGTTGCACATGTTTGATGGTGGAGCCTCCACTGGATAACCGGGCCTTAAGTTCAGACCTTCTATGGAGAGAAATATTTCTCTCGAATATTGCTACGTAGTTCAATCGGGGAAAAACGTCGAAGAAAAATCAATCGTATGTATTGTCTCCTTTTCAGTAGCCTTCTTATTTTTCGTAATATCCCAAGAGTTTCATAGCTTCCATATTCCACCCCATCGTGACGTAGTATCATCGTGCGACGCGCGTCTTTGAGCGAAATGCATCCAGTATGTATCGAACATTTGTATCTGAAAAAGAGGACAGGAGTATGCGTGGTACGCGGTATTCATAGTTACGCTGGGCGTGTGTATGCACGGGGTAGGCGAAAAGCCGCGTTCAAATTTCAGCAGATGGACGGATCGCGAAATTTCGAAGAGAAAAGTCCTTATCCGTTTATCTCTCCGGTTCACCGTTTCTCGGATATCAACGATTCAGTGACCGCCAATGACTGGGAGGGGGCGGAGCGTGCGCGCTCGCCGTTGGCCACTCGCCGCGCGTTCCGTTCGACCGCGGCGCATTGCGTATTGGTCGTCACTTATTCGTCTGTATCTGCGCAACGGTGCATCGGAGAAAAAAATGAGCAAGGACTTTTCGCAAGAGAAACTCACGATCTACTCAACGCGCGACACAATCCGACACAAATTTTTGTACACCCTGTTCGTATACGTCGTCAATGACGGGGCGTCGCGTAGGGTGGATAGAAGCAGCGAAGTAGTGCATGTGGAAGAGAAAAATATCGAGAACGTAAAAAAAAGTGACTGCGCGACACAACGGACGAATGGTTGCTCCTCAGTCGCCTGTGTATGGTTCGAACAGCTCTTTCTCCATCGAAACGATGCGAGAAAAATCGTGGGTCGCAACGATGCACAGACCTCTGCTTCACTCTTGTACTCCATGTATATACCTTCCCTTTGACGTCCCTTTTTCGAGCATGATCGCGAGTCTCGCACTCGTAGAGGAAGCTCGTCTGTCTCCGCTTCTGCGCTTTTGAATAAGTAGGTGTGTACGTGTAACTATTTATATACATATAGAATATTAATACATATACAGGGTGATTCACAACTATTGGAGTTCCGTATGCGAGCATATAGGGGGTGTCGTTGCGAGCGAAAAACTTTTTCTTAATGTAGCCCGACGAATATTTTCATATATTCACGTTCAACGATCAAGTAGTACCCTGCTGCTACCCAAAAAGCGTTCTGCTCGGAATGGTACACCTTTTGTCAATGGAACCCTAATAGCTGTGGATTGCCATTCATTATGATAACCTCAAAGATCCCCAAGCAGAGATATGGTTTACCACAGTTTTTCATATGTAGGCAGCTTCGAGAATTCGCTCGGACTTTTCCTCAATCGGTTGATTTCTCTTCCCAACACTTACCTGAAACAAACAAACGTCAGAGTAGCACTTTAGTAAAAATAAACGAATGAATCATAAATACTACTATTCTATTCCATAGCCTTATTCGGTTACGCAATCGTCGTGATCATTTTATCACGCGCTAAAAGCGTTACAATTGAATGAAAAACGAAATTATACGAACGATGATTATGTGTGCTGATGTACAGGTGTGATATACGGATGTGTACGATATAGGTAGGCAGCTCGTACGTATACGTCATGCCAGCATTATTTCACTTTCTTCTTGGAGTGATTTATGTGTATGTATGTATATATATAATATATATATATATATATATATATATATATATATATATATATATATATGTATGTATGTATGTATGTATAGCAGTCGGAGAGTCTATTATATACGGTGTACAGAACGAGCGAGGACGAGAACAGTGCACGAGATGAAGTCAGATCCGGAGGCTCTCGAGAGGAAAATGGCTTTTCCGCGTAGCTGATGTTGCCATCGCTCTGATGTGCAACCAACTCCCCACGGATGCATCCGTGGCAGGATCCGAGCCAACTATCCCCAGATGCATGCTGACCTCGGTTTTATACCACATACCCCCCCAATGTATATACATATACATATACACATATATATTTATAATACAGATATGCAGAAATATGGATAAAAGAAAATATTTTTTTGGGTCGTCATTTTATTTTCAGTAGCTCTCATATTGCTGTGTGGTATGCCAAAAGATAAGGAAAAACCCCACTATCCTTACTTCATTGAAAAATAGAAATTGCATTCAAATGTATATTGAATTCGAGGTTTATGAAATCTTCAGTTCAAAGATACGAAATATTCTCGTTCTCTATTTATATAAATTTATCTCGGTGCAAGATTATATACGCAGTATATATGCATATGTATATTTATATACATATATGTGCGTGCGTGTATATATACAGGGTGTTCTTTTATGAATGTTTAGGTAGGAATTACAGTTCAGTTAAAGTTCCACGGTTTTTAAGATGTTGGGCTTTATGTTATTTTTTAAATAGTCATATGCTTTTGTTTTTTCGCATGCCATTTCTACAAATGATATGAATCGACAATAACTGAGTAACTTTTTAAAGTAATTGGCACGATATGCGTAGTACATTTTTTTTACACCGCAGGCTATCAAAGTCAGATGGTCGAATTAGTTTATATGAAAATTCTACATAAGATATTTTTTCACAAAGTTTCCTTAACATTTACGGTTAAAAAGAAGACTTTTCTAGACAAAACTAATAACCAGGAGTATTTTTTTTTAAAGTGGGTCAAAAGAGTTATCATTTGTAGAAATGGCATGCGAAAACCCAAAAACAAAGGATTTTTATCTCGATAACGGTGGCGCTTTTACTGAACTGAAATTCCAGCATACAGTAGGACATGATCTGACCTATCGATAGTTGCAGGATTGTCCATTCGTAACAGGACACCCTGTATATGTATGTATTAGGGTGGCCCAAATTTGAGCTGTATTTTTTTTCCTTTGTCTCACCATCCAATTCCATCCATCCAAAAAAATCCTTTTTTTTGTTCACTTGTCACCTATGAATTTTAGGGTTTATTAAGTGATCGCTCAAAAGCTTCGAAATTTCCAATTGTCACGATTTTTTCCTCTTCTTACTCATAAATTGACCACTTTGTAAATTTTTCAAAACAATTAATCTTTTTTTTTCCTTAGAAAAGGATTTTTTAAATTAGCTCACACTTCTAACCCGCTAAAACGGGGGACCTACAATTTTGTTTACGGACAAGAGCTTTGAGGAATTATTTTATGAGAACAAAGATTATAATTTATGGGTTAGCAGGGTGAGGTAAATTTGAAAAATCTGCTTCTAAAGGAAAACGATTAATTATTTTGTAAATTTTACAAAGCGTCAAATTTATAAGTGAGACAAGTAAAAAAAAAATTGCGAAAATTGGAGATTTCAAAGCTCTTGAGCAACCACTAAATATTCATTGACCGGCAAATGCTTTTGCGAGGTTAATTTAAAAAGGATAAAGCGTAAAATTCATGGGTGAGAAGAGAACGAAAAAAAATCGATGTTTTAAAGGAAAATTGAAATTTTTGCAGGCTTGAGCGACCTTTAAATATTTGTTGACCGCTCGCAGATTTTGCAACAATTTTTTTTCTGTAAAGAAGATAATTGGATGGTGAGAAAAAGGAAAAAAGTAGTACTTAAATTTGTGCCATCCTAGTATATATATGAGGTATTCCACGTGAATCCGGTGGACTTTTTCCTTGACCCCCGCCAATTCGATTAATTTTTAAAAATCTGATTCCATTTACTCTAAAAGACACCCTGATTTTTTAAAACATTTTTCGAAACGACCCTTAGTGAAAAAAAAACGCTCCGATTTAATAATCTGAAAAAATTCCCAAAAATGCGTGATTATATGTAAAAAAATTCAAGCCACCACCCGCAGTGAAAATATGATTTTTTCCGTGCTTTCTGACCGATTAACGTTAAAAAAAACCGAAAAATTCACGAACCGCTTACTTCGGGCGGATACTTAAATATTTCGATACCCACAATGAATTTTTTTGACCATTTTTTAATAACCAAATCACAATCATGGACCTTGAACAGTTAGTAGTCAATTTCTCAGATTTTTTTAACGTTAATCGCTCAGAAAGCCCACAGAAAATCATACTTCCATTGCGGGTGATAACTCGAAATTTTTTTACATATAATCACGCATTTTTGGGAATTTTGTCAGATTCTCAAATCGGGGCGTTCTTTTCGGAGAAAAAAAAATTCACCAAGGGTTGTTTTAAAAAACGTAAAAAAAGGGGGCGAGGGGAAAAAACCACCGGATTCACGTGGAATACCTCATATATGTGTATGTGTGTGTATGCATAAATGAAAAGCAAAGAAAATGCATACCTCGCTCTCACATTCGCGTGGAAATGTACGAACAAATTGAGGTTCATTTCGCTATCCCAAGACGTGAAAAAAAAAACGAGAAGAAACAAACACCAACAATCTTCTCAGGCCCATATATATATTACGTATTGTGTGTTACCCACGAAGGCCATGGGGGAATAAATAAACGTGCATTTACCAGCTATACGAACTATGTGTACACATCCTATTGTTATCTCTTTTGTTAAGAACTTCCCGTCGGCTGGGAAAAATGAGAAGTACAGAAAAAACGAGGAAAAAAAAAGAAAATGCGGAGTATATTATAACAGCGTCTCGTCGGAAAAGGCGATTAAGTAAAAGAGGCAGTTCGTCTGGTTATTCATCATCTTCGTTTGTATATACATATATATGAATGTGTATTTTTATATATCAAGGAGCCCCAACGACGAACAAAACAAAACGAGCTGCTACATTATAATGACAGAAGGAGAGAAAATCGTCTTCTTTCTTCTCGAGCTTCCGTGGCCGTGGACGCGAAGAGAGAGAGATTGCACAAATGAAAGGGGGATTGTCGACGCTTGGCCGAGACACGCTCGCAGAGGATTCTTCGTGAATTCGCATGGTGCACGATCGCGACAGGTAGGGCGGTTGGTTATACGCGGCGGTTGGATTTCGCTGCACGGCAATCCATCGCGGCTGCAATAACCGCACGGTGTATTTGACAAAGCTATTCTTCGTGACCGTCCGGTAACTTCTGTATTGCATGTACAGGGTGTTTCAGTCGAAGGAGAACTTTGAATATCGGGGGATTTGTTCTTTCGCACCGTACCACGTGATTTTTCATGCACCGATCGATTCGAGGACTATCGACCTACTTTACATTTAACATATGACAATATTAACGATAATATTTTCATATGTTTATCTATTAAGGGGCTGCCTAGGTGGGTCAAAAAATGGCATTTGTTTTTAAATTTCATTCGATAGTACCACCTTTTCGCAATATTCCCTGAAAAATTCCTGGAAATATCCCTAAAATTGAATGAGCAGCTTCTGAAAATTGAATCATACTTCAAACCTTAAGGGGTCTTCTCACTTTAGACACAGAAAAGGCTATTTTCATGCATTTTTTTTCATAGGTTTGTATTATGGATATTGATATAAGAGTTGGTACACTTAATAAATACACTTTCGAAATACATAGAAATTTTTTAAAATTTATTTATGTAAGCCAAACAAACTTTAAACGCGTTTTTCTCGAACCAACGTTTTTCGACGGCTTGTTGATGAAATATTCGAAACTACTGAACCGAAATGAAGATTGCGCGCTCGTACTACCTTAAGGGGCCAGTCCACTTTGAAAATTTCAAAAAATCGAAAGCAAGCAAGACTTGGACGAATCGACGATGATGAGCAATCAGAAGGGATTTTGTGCGGTGCAGGAATTGCCGATTTTTACTCTTTTATTTGCGAAAAACTGCGAAAAACGCGTTTTTTTTTACTATTTTCGTGTTTCATCTGCCATTTTTTCATTTTTTGATAACACATTATGTCCAAGGGTCATTTTCCAGCTGGTGTCATACTGAATTGTGATCTTTGATTTTTTTTGTTTCAGACAAGCCGTTGCCGATTTGTGATGGAGCTACCTAGGCCACCTATTTTTGAGGCGTTACGTTAAGCTATAGTTTTTGTACTCAAAAATGAATAAAAACGAATACATTTTTTTAAATGTATTTCAAGACCAATTATCAAGCCCAACAACTTTTATATTGATATCTTTTATGAAATCCTCAAAAGAAAACGCGAAAATAGCGGTTTTTTCGTAGCTCTAAAGTGGACTGGCTCCTTAAAGTAGATTTTTATCATTTTCTTTTTCGAACGAAGGCGTCATTTTTTAAGAATAATAACTTCTTTGCTTAACAATGTTTTTCAATTAAAAAAAAACTTAAACTCGTCAAGATCAACTAGTCAAAAAAAGACCTGAAGAAAAGAGAAGACGTGAGGAAAGAACTGCCAGAAAAAAAAACTGAAAATCCACCTGCTCTTTGGGCCCTAAACTAATGCAGACCCGTTTAATTTTGTCGAGACCCCCGACTATAGTCGAGTGGATCCGTTCAAGCGGGGCGCCCTGTATGTAGTGTGCTGCAATTTTCTACCAGCAACGGTCGTGGGCCGGTGTCGATCTAGTCGATCGCTTGGTCTCGTTAATGATCATTGCCCACACAAAAAAAACAGGACAGAGAGAGAGGGAGGGAGAGAGAGAAAGAGAGAGAGAGAGAGAGAGAGAGAGAGAGAGAGAGAGAGAGAGAGAGAGAGAGAGAGAGAGAGAGTAAACGGGTATCTGTTGCGCGAGAAAGCGTGTATAAAGGGAGTCTCAACATAACCTGACATTTTAAATTGGGCGTCATTTTTTTTGGCGAACATAGAGTACTGATCTTTGACAAATGGCATCAGGAAGTATTGAGATTTAGTCATGGAGAATTACGATATCTGTGGCCCCTAATTTTTACCACGCAGTCTTCATATTTGATTAGGACTTTTTTCAAAAGTGGTAAAAATCGAAATCCAACCCTTAACCCTAGGACCGTACACATGGGTACCGCACACCCCCCATTATTAGTGAGAAATTCTAACATCATTTTTCTTTCTTTTTTATCACATTTTTCACGGTGATAAATTTATATTCGGTTTTTCTCGCAAAGCCTATTCCATTCGTCAGTTCTCGAGCATTCGTCTGAAAAAAAACCACATATTCTTCACAACTACAGCTATAGCGCATATCAAGGTTTTTTAAATTTTGATATTTCCTATTTTTTTGCCAAAAACCGTGAAAAACACGTTTTTTTTTGTTTTTTCGAAAAATGTCCGCCATTTTGTTATTTTTGGACATATCAAAAATCGTATGATATGCGCTATAGCCATCAACGTACTGAATCGAAAACCGTTTGATTTTTTTTTTTTGGATGATTAATCTCCGAGATTTCATCAACAGCGCAGACCTACCATTTTTTTAGGACTTTTTTCACTACCATTTTAGTCTAGAAATAGTGACTTAAATGAATAAAGTTTTTTGCAATGTATTTCTATAGTGTATTTATTAAGTGTAACAACTTTTATATCATATCTATTGTATAAACCTATCAAAAAGTCATGAAAATAGCCTTTTTAACGTCTAAGCATAGAAGACCCTTGATAAATTTAAATGTGAGGTCATTTTGAGACATCCTATACGTTCCCCGTCACGTCACCTGGCGCGACTGAAGTCCTCTGGGATACGAGCTTTTGTCTGTCGGATGTCGCAATGAAGCACCCTTCCGTACTGATTATCTGTCGTAGGTATCTCCCCCCCCCCCCCACCCTTTTGCTCTCACTCTCTCTCTCTCTCTCTTTGTCCATTGGCGTAGCCAACATTTTTTCTCGAGGCTAGCCGGTTTCCGACGATAAAAGTTCACAATATTTTTTTAATAAAATTTACATCGTAGTTGGCGATCACGTAAGACACATAAAATGTGAGCTTTTATCACACGTTCATGTTAACATTAAGGGGCTACACCAGTGTGACACTTTCAAAAAATCGATTTTTTGTTGCCTCTTTCGACAGTTCAGACTTTCAAGAATATCATTATCATTTATATCATTTATATCAATATCATTGTATCTTGCAAAAATCGATAGTTAAATCTTTAAACGCGTTTTTCTCGAAACGAGATTTTTCAAATTTGCTGACATTGTAACTCAAAGAGCAATTATCCGATTGATTTGAAATTTGAACTGAGTACTCTTAAATATATTTACTCTATAATGACGTAGGATATTTTTGATTGGATGAAAATTGACGATTTGGTATTAAAAAAACGACTATTTTATGGGCAAGAAAACAGACTTTTTTTTCATGACTACGACATTTTGTTAGATTTTGATATTTTTCAAAAATCCTACGTTATTGTACAGGAAATACATTCCAGTTTAACGACATATTTTCCAGTTTCGGTTTCAGCTACTTAATCGGCCGGAATCATATCAGCAGTGGAGGAACTTTTTTTTTTGCGCTTCCGAAGGCAGCGCATACGTCGCTCGGACCTCGATATTTTTCTATGAAAAAATTATGTAATATAGGTCAAATATAGCCAAATATACTCTGAATTTTCCGAAACATTTAATTGAGTACTTTTCTTCCAAAAAATTCCCGAAAATCACCCAAATTTTCAGCGTTCACACTGGTATAGCCCCTTAATATCAAACTCTTGCAATGACCTAAAAAATAATGAACTAATCTTTCATTATTCTCAAATCCAGTGACGAGTCTTTAAACTTCACTTTCAGTAGGTACTAAATTTAATTAGTCTTTCAATTTTTTACTGCAAGCTGGCCCAAGACTTTTTTCGTTGGAACTTTTTTTCCGAACTATGTCATTATCTATGTTCAGCAGTGACATATAAGAGAATCGTTCCTGAAGCATTGAGCTTCTAAGCCACGTTTTTATCCGCTTCTTAGCAGAAAAGCTCATCTCGAAGCCGGCGGAGCTCATTGTGGGGCTCACCGGGAGTACTATTGCTGCCGGGAAAAGATTATACAATTTAGGGCAGTACACCTTTTTAATATGCTTACTTAAATTTTCAGCATTTACTTCATCGTTTTTAAGGGGTTACCCCCACTTGCGATTTTGAAAAAATCGATTTTTTTTATTGCATTTTTTGAAGTATAAGTATCTGAGAATACGTCCTGAAAATTTCAAGTCGATCCGAACAAAATTGACTGAGATATGAGCGGTGAAAGAGAAGAATCCGTGTTGAAAGAGCGTCGAAAGAGAAACTTTAAACGCGTTTTTCTCAAAATGGCATTTCTGAAGTCGGTGACCAAGATTACTCGAACACTAATGAACCGATCTTCTTGAAATTTTGCAGGCTTATTTAATACATAAAAATGTAGTCTTTAATCGTTCGATTTTTTTTTTTCGAAAAAAATGGCCGTTTTATAGCCAAAAAACGGCCGTGTTTTTCGTTAAAATCGAACCATTAACTTTGACTGTCCGCCATTTTGTGAAAAATGAATATTTTTTAAAATCCTTCGATTAAAGACTAGTTTATACTTATACTTGACTAAATCGATCCGCATTTTTTTTTTCAGATGATCCACTTCGCCTCAATGTTGGTCACCGCAAACCGTGTATATAAAAACATTATTTCATTGACGGCCATTTGCCACTAAACAATGTAATATTTTTCAATAAAAAAATTACTGAAAGTTCTTCAAGATGTGTTCTTTAAGATGGTACATTGATCGATTAAAAAAGTTTTGTAGTTTTCTTTGAAAAAAAATCATGAAAAAGGCCTTTTTTGCGCTACAAGTGGGGGTAACGCCTTAAATGAAAATTTCGTCGGTTTTCATGGCCATGGTTTCAGCTTCTAAGGATGACGTGTCAATTATTGAGATTTTCTGATAACTACTGTTGATATCATCGCCGTTCTTCATATTCAATTTAAAAAAATGCGTCGACTGCATGAACTAACGGTAGATCTTCAATTACTATTCCAGTATTCTTCTGGTTGGGTATCGGCCCGAAAAATTACTGTATTTCTTTTACCCACAGTTAGCATCATTGTAAAATTTAAATCTATCCAATTTACGTAATGCGATAGCTACTTTTTTTTACAAATTACGAAATTACGACGAAGAAATCAGTCCAAGTTACATATTAAATTATTTCTTTATGCTTGCTTGGGTGAAAAATAAATCAAATTAATGAATTATATAAATTTAATTATTTTTGATCGATTCTTTTTGTTGGCATGGGCACAGAGATTTCTGGGACAAGGGGGTGTCCCACCCTTGCCCCCTCCCGGCTACGCCAATGTGTCTCTCTCGCTTTCTCTTTCTATTTGCAAAGAGATTCTGCTTGATGTACTCATACTAGTACGAAGTACGACACAAGAGGTCCACTGGATTTCTCCGTTTTTACCTTCTTTCTTTTTTCTCTTTACACCTCGGATTTTTCATTCCACAGAGGCAGCGCAAAACGTGTGATGCACAGCTGAATAATAATAACGGGGGCACGATAGTGCTGATGACTTCAAATATATGTATAGCCAGCGATGCGTCCGAAGGGGAAAAACCAGAGGTGAGCCCATCTCAACAGAATTCAGTCTACTGTATCCAGTATCTTTACCAAGGAACGGGACGATGAGTTTCGCAATTTCCAAAATGAAACCTTTCTCATAGCATTTTATCACTGTTCCCTTGCGGCTGTGCTTCCTTTGTGCCTCGATAATCATTCTTACGATATTTCTGCACACATATATATATATATATATATATATATATATATATATATATATATATATATATATATATATATAAAATATATTCTTGGATAGTTTATGTATCGATTTGAGTAATAAAAACAAATGATTTTTCTGACCTTCTAATTCAGGCTCCGGCCTTAATGGAAATGTAAAAATTAAGGTATACAACTAATACGCACACACACATGTGTGTGTGTGTGCGTATTACTTAATTTTTATCTTTATATTATACCTTAATTTTTATCTTTTATTTTTATTTTTATTTTATAATACCCAAATCGATACATAAACTATCCAAGAATATATTTTCGAAGATACAAGACCAAAAGCAGAGAATCGATTGATATTTGATATTGATATTTCCTCCCATTGAAAACTTCGAAGCGCGTTTTCTCCAGTTTTCACTATCACGATTTTTCCAAATCCGCGGGCGTGATAGCAAAAAAAACTAAACGAACTATTGAATCAAACCAAGGTTTATTTTCTTCAGTAGGAAAATCTCTTCTGAGTGAATTAAAGAAGTCGCTGAACGAGTCTTTTTAAATCATTTTTATAGCACGTTAAAGTCATTCTTTTTAAAAACATTTTTTTCAAACCTGAGAAGAGTTACAATTTCACGATTTTTTTAGCTTTTTCTTAATTCATCCAGAAGTAATATATATGCCACTTGAAGAGCTTATTGGTTTTTTTTTGTTTCAGTCAAGAATTACGAGGTGCATTTTTTCCGCCGATTGGGGACTGCAGTGGCAAGACGCTCGTGGAGAAGGCTGATAAATCTGCAGTCATTTATTGTTTCTTGTAGACATTTTTTTTTTAATTTCTAATATTCATGAAAAGATACCTTAATATTTACTGAGCTCGCGTGTTTTTTCGTCCCTGCTAAAAAAATTCTCGAAAAAACGCTTTTTCGGACCTTCTAATTCAGGCTCTCGCCTTAAACGGCGACATCTGGGTGGGTAAAAAAAATGCATTTTCCAAAAATATTTTTATCTGATAGTATCACCTTTTCGCAATATTCCCCGAAAATGGCATTGGAATGTTCTCAAAATTGAATGAGCTACAGCTTATAACAGTCAGCCGAGCGAGCGGTAGCAGCACCATACTTCAAACTTTGAACGCGTTTTTCTCGAAAAACTGTTTTCCATGTCGGTGGACATGATATCTCGAGAACCACTTCATGGATTGTCTTCAAATTTGCAGGAGATACGACGAAAGACATTTGAAGGTCGTTGACGATCTCAATTTTTTTAAATCGTACTTCATTCTTTCATAGTTACGTAAAAATGACGATTTTTTGAATAGCTGTGTATGCTCGAGTTTCGATTCGTCGCCGCGTTGTTAAAAAAAATTATTTTCGAAATCGACGATCGTCAACGACTCGCATTTATTGTTAACTTGAATAACCCGTTTGGTTTTTAGATTTCCGATGGGCTGTTTAAGCTGGAGAGTGTCCACCACCAAACGTCGCGAGAAAATTTCATCATCTGTCGGCGGCCACGTTTTTGTTGTTTTTCTGTATTTAGAATAGAAAAAATGCATTTCTTTTTCGCTAACCGTTTCCCAGAGAAAACATCGAAATTCGGCCATTTTTCGGGCCTCTAGGTATATGTAGCCCTTTCAAAATATTTAACATAATAAAATACTAGCTGGACCCTCGGCCTTGCCCACGTCGAAATTCTATCGATGGCAAACTATCTTGTCGATTCTACAGTTTTTTTTTCTTCAATTTTCGGTGGGATCGTGGAACATATGACGTACGATACTGATTCTTACACACCAATTTCTGTTTTTTTTCTCCCTCCCTTTCCCTGTTCACTTCCAATTGATTTAGTTAATAAAAACGAGCCGTAGCGAAATTTTCTAGCAACTCAAAACTGCCATACAAAGTACCTCGTACGGTTTTATCATATGTAGGAATGTAGGGATAGAAATTTTTGTCAATTACTCAATTTGGTGTTTTGTTTGAAGCTTTTTTTCTATCCAATATATATCGCTTGTCGAAAATAATATCGAACTGCAAACACCATTTAAAAAATTGCACAAAACGCTACACAGATCTCATTATATGACCATTTTTGTTTATTTGTCCCTTTGATCATTTGTGCTGACTTTGTTATGTTCGTTCACTGTAATTGTCATGAACTTCGAAGCGTAATATCCATTAGCATCAATCCTCTTGCAGATTTCCAGCTGTGTTTCTGCGAACGATTCATCGGAATCGAAATGAAGTGAAGATTGATCGAAAAAAAACCTTTATATATATACATATATATAACTTATTTCCTCGTTTGTTTCGTATCGTCCGGGCGAAAAGAAAATCGGGCTCCAGCAATCATCTCGATTGTCCCTCCACAAGTTACGTCAATTCAGCTTGTTTGATTTTGTGTATTTTTATCTTTATTTACTCAGAAATGGTTCCATTGATTTGCCTGAAAGTTCTGTACCGTTCGCGTACACGCGCAGATTTCCCAAGGGCTCTCTCGGAGCTGATTTTTCCCCGGTGTTGCACAATTCTTTGTTCAGTTTTCAATTGTTCATTTTCATCTAACAGGAAAAACATTTTTGCAAGCAAATCCGTAGCTCTCATCTAGACGATTTAATCGCGATCGCGTACGTCGAAGTGTTGCACAAGAAAGGAAAGAAGACAAATTACAATTAAAAGATATATATATATATATATCTATATACATATATATATATATATATATATATATATATATATATATATATATATATATATATATATATATATATATATACCGGTTGAAAATATCGCTTGTAAAAGTCGCAGGGCTACGGCGATGAAGGGAGAAAGAGAGAGAAAGAGAGAGAGAGAGAGAGAGAGAGAGAGAGAGAGAGGGTGAGCGCGGGAGGGAAGAGAAAACGATGAAATCGGAAGGGTGAAGAAAATGAAAGGAGTCTGCGTATAGAGAAGTTTAAATCAGTGGTTGTAATACACGAGAGAAAACGACTCGGATCTTTTCAAACATACATATCTATACATATACACTATTGAGCAAGAACAAAAAAGACTTGGAGTAGTTAAAGAAAACGATAAATGGGGAGGAGGTGGTTGAAAAAGGCGCAATCTAGCTAGAAAGCTCTACCTCACGTACCGGCCACAAAGTTTATCCGACGAGGGACCCTGCAAAACGATGTAGGAGCTCTATATACTTAACGAGAGCGAGAGAAACAGACAGAGAGAGCGCGAGAGAGGGGGAGGGGGTGGGGGGGTGGAGAGAACGATAAAGCAGGTGGGCATAGAAAAAAGCCAATATACATATATATATGTATGAGAAAAGATGACTTCTAAGACGCTTCACTTCGAGGACCGTCTCCATAATAGCCAGTGACCCCCATGCTCGAACCTCTGCATGCCCCAATATTTTCAACTTCACTCTTAGATAAATGTAAGGACACCTACACAAATATCATTTCGAGGATCGTTCGATCTGAAAAATCAACGATTCGGCGAGAAAAAGAAATGAACCGTCCCCAAAAAAGCTAGATTTTCCAACAACGATTATTACATTAATATAACGGGTGTACTATATAGTAATGTTATTATATTATTATATTTTCAATTGATATTTATTTTCCATGACAACTATCAAAATGAAAATTATTATGAAAATTATAAAACGATTCATCTATTAATGTAACAAAAATATCAAATGGTATTAACGATATTATTATTTTGATAGCAAAATTTAAAGTTAAAAGTAAATTTTGCTACTAAACAGTAAATAACATGTAAACAGTAACAGTAAATAACATATTATGAATGGAGAATCCTGCAACTGTCGACAGGTCAGATCATATGTCCTACTTTATGCTGGAATTTCAGTTTAGTAAAAGTCCCACGGTTTTCGAGATTTTGTCCCTTGTGTTAGTTTTTTCGGAAAAAATCACCCGCTTTTGGTTTTTCGCGTGCCATTTCTACAAATTATGTGAATCGACAATAACTAATTGGCACGATATGCGTAGTACGTATTTTTACACAGCAGGCTGTCAAACGCAGATGTTCAAATTGGTTTGTATGAAATATCGGCATAAGATCTTTTTCCATAAAGTTTCCTTGACATTTAAGGTTAAAAAGAAGACTTTTCTAGATAAAACAAATAACCAAGAGAATTGTACGATTTTCGTTAAATTCAGCACTAATTAAAAATAAACCGTTTCAGGCCTATCGAAGCCGAATTGGTAATCACAAAATCATTAATAGCATTATTGGTCATTAAATAATAAAAATCTTCTAAAAAAATATGATTCATTCGAAAAAAATAAAAGGTAAAATGAACCCACGATGAGATTAGTCTTCAAAATCATAGAATGGGTCACTCTATTTTAGAGATTTTTTTTGAAAAAATAAAAAAAGACAATCATTTAAAAAAATATAGTTTTCAATTTAGAAGCAAAAAAAAGTTGATATTGATGATTGATAATTTTCTCAATTTTTTTCACGTACGTATGATTCAAAATGAACAAAAAATTATATCGCGACATTTGTCGATACCTCAATTAGTTTAGGAGTTATCTAAACTAGTGTTATATATATATATGGGAAAATCCACGCAATTTTACCTAGACCGTGAACCCGACCATTTTTGGTTTTCCTGATTTTTTTGTTTGTTAAATCATACCCCATGAAAGGAATATCCACACCAATTGTTAGATTTTTATCTCGTCTCTTTTATGAGTTATAATTTTCCAAAAAATGTCAATTTCGGATGTTTTGGAAATGTTTAAACGCTGATAACTCCTAAACTAATTGAGATATCGACAAATGTCACGATATAATTTTTTGTTCATTTTGAATCATACTTTCGTGAAAAAAATTGAGAAAATTATCAATCATCAATATTAACTTTTTTTTGCTTCTAAATTGAAAACTATATTTTTTTAAAATGATTGTCTTTTTTTATTTTTTCCAAAAAATTATATATATATATATATATATATATATATATATATATATATATATATATACACACGGGAAAATTTACTCCCACCTTCTGGCTCTCTTTCTCTTCCTCCATATATATATACTATATATATACATATAGAGGAAGAGAAAGAGAGCCAGAAGGTGGGAGTAAATTTTCCCGTGGTCGAAAAGCGGGTTGACGGTGAATGTTTTTTTTGCTGCGGTCGTCCCCGGTGGTCAGTTAAAGCCTCTGTGGCGGTAGCACGAGCGTGCCGTTGATCTCCAAACTGTAACCAACTCGTCTCTTCATCTCACCCTTAAATATAAACATACTCGTACGACAAATAACGGTATGCGAAAGGGAGGTTCGCCTCACCACCGCACCGCGCTTCCCGCGGGCCATTGTTTATTCTCTTCTTATTACTCCCGGTTTCGTATACCTCATTGCTGATTACACCTTTGTGCCATTCGACGGGCGTGCGGGGCTAAGTGGGAGCCGGAAAGAGGATCAAAGTCGTAGAAAAAACGCGAACACGGGTGAGGAAAATATATACTTGATATTCCCGCTGCCAGCGCGATGAAAAAAAACTATAGAAAAAATAGTGTCGGATGAAGATCAAAGCTAATGGAAATCTTTCATGTTGAGGACTTGCTGAAGAGCTTGCTTGTAAGTTCTGGATGTTTCGAAAATATGATTTTTGTATTGCATGATTTTGTGGCCTAGGGTGTCAACTCTAATTCGCATGACGATTTTGCAAAAATACCCAAAAATGTACCCTTACTTTTGCGTTTTTCAAGAAACTATATTTCATGAGACGGTGCAAGTCGTCTTTAAAAATCTCTTCGTCGCATTCACTTCATGTTCGGACAAAGCATAGTTCAAAACATTTTCTATCATATGTCTGGATTATTGTCATATGTGTTTTGTATCGTTGCGTTACGAATATCGAGACTATCCGAGAAAGGTGTGGTAAGCGGGCTGGCGTAGCTCAGTAGTCGGGGCAGTCGACCGGCAATGGAAAGGTCCCGGGTTCGAATCCCAGCCCAGAAGCGCACCGCATTTTTTCTCGGATACTTCTCCTGGGGTTTTTTCGGGGGATTACAAATGGCGCCCAACAGCAGCCCACGGCTGAATCAAGAATATACGGAACCAGAATTATCTTTGATTGCTGTGGAAAAGAATCCCTATCCCTGAGTTAAGAGTCTCATTGAGCTAGCCCTCCTTTCTCTCCCTCAGGCCAGGACGGCCTGTAATACCCCTCTCCCTTCCGTCCCTCAGACAATCCTCACGTCTGTAGTAGTACCTGTTGTGTATTGAGTTCAGTTTGGGCAAATTTCGGGTCAACCCTCCAGAGTCGAATCGACTCTGGCAGGGGGGAGTTGTAACGCTGCGTTACGAATATCGAGACTATCCGAGAAAGGTGTGGTACGCGGGCTGATATAGCTCAGTAGTCAGGGCAGTCGACCGGCAATCGAAACGTCCCTGTAAACGCATCCTGGCCTAGGTGCGCACCGCATTCTTCTCGCATTTTCTCTTGTAGTTTTTTCGGGGGATTACAGTTTATCCGTTTAATTATAACAATTTATTAGAGCTGTTCTTTGCCCGAAAAATCGACTTTTCTTCTACAGCTTGTCATTATTGTAATTCGCAAACTGTCGAATAAGGTATCCAGTCATACGAAACTTCTATAAGTATACTAAAAGTACATTTGTTTAGTTTTCATTTCAGACGACCCTAGTGGCTAAAACCACCTATACAGTTTAGCCATGCAGCAACGGTGGTACTTTCCGTAAACAATAATAACTTCATGACTTATCAATGTTTTCCATTTAAAAAAAAACTCAAACTTGGCAAGACTATGTACGAATTGTCTGTAAAATCCCGATCTTGTCATCTCAATACTCTCATAAGAAAAAATAAAAATAAAGTCGACTTGTTTTTCCGCTTCCAAGCTGACACAGGCCTGTTCACGTACGGACTTTGGGTGGCAGTCCAGCCTTTTCACTGTCTGGATTCTGACAGCCTACCGCTCAGGCAGACAACAATTACAAAAAAATGACAGATGTCGTCTCAGCATCGTACCCCGACCCTACCAGTTTTCATTGAATCCTGAGCAAACAAAAGCACGAATGCAATGCTCGAGAATCGACACGGTTGATGCGCCTCGTTAATAATTGTGCCAATTACGTCGGCAACCAACTGCGAAGCGAAACTGTCAGAGAGAGAGAGAGAAAGAGGCTTCGAGGTCAGAGAATGCGAGCGCGTTGGTTTCTACGAAATCGTCGGTGAGTTTCGGCGAAGCTTCTGTACGTGTGCGGGCCGCAATGCAGGTAATTTTCAGTCAATTAGCAGAAGGGCGTGGTGATGGCGAGGAGGAGAAGGGGGCGGCAAACGAGTATGTTGCGGCTAGGCTAAGGGTCGAGTAGAGTGAGTCGAAGGGACGAGGTGGTTCGGGCTCTGCAAATGGTCTTGCCACTGTTCCATTGACCCGTTCACCATAGCCAATGCGCGTTTTCTCCCTGCGGAGCTTGCAAGCTCGTCTCTCCATGGACCGCTGCCGCCTCCAATTCCCCTAATTTAACCTTATAAAGGAAATGCGGACACCCGTTATATCGTGGCTCGTATAGCCCTTTCCCACCCTTTTCTCAGCCCTGCAACCCCTCCCGCCCCGGTGACCTCGTATGCCTCGCGTTGTTAACGTTACTCCGTTTCGACCGCCGTTTAGCTCGAGCGGAAGTCGCGCACGGGCGCGCACCACACGATGGTAATTTAGCGTTATGCGAAAACCCAAAGTGCAGATCTCCCGTACTGCACTTCGAGTATGTGGGTGTGTGTAGGCGTGTGTGGTGAACATGTAAGCCGTCCGGATTCGGGGAATCCAAGAGCCTTGCGGAACCAAACGTTCGTGTTCGCATAAGCTTCGGACTGACAAAGGCCCTTCGTTCGTTAATGTTGCATCGTTTCTCTCTGCGTTGATGGAAATCGCCGGGGGGGGGGGGTGGTCAGATTGGGGTGAAAAATCGAACGTTTAGTTGGAAAGGAATTGGAAAAATATCCACAGCCTAGATTTTGTTTCTATATCCACGCTGAGAGAGAGAGAGAGAGAGAGAGAGAGAGAGAGAGAGAGAGAGAGGTGGAGAGAAAGGGATGAAAGTTTTGTTCGTACCTTAGGGCATAACCAGCACCGTTCATGCATAATTATATAATCCTATGAAGACATACGATAATTCTGCAGTACTTGAAACTAAACAAACAGAGAGAGCGAGAGAGGGAGAGTGAGAGAGAATGATTAATTGATAAACTTTATTATGCCCTAGAAGTCTATCGGGCAAATTAGACTGACAAGGAACATCACTTTGGTGTCCTCCTCCGATTTTGTTGAAACTTTTTTATGTGGAAGAGTATCAAAAACCAAGAGACACGTATTTTTTTTTATCGGCGGAAAATCGGTTTTAAGGGGCGAAACGCACCCTCGAAAATTGGAGTGTTTTTTCGTGTTTCGTCGATAACGTTATCGTTCTCATCTCCAGTGTATAGTACACCAAAAATAAAGTAAATATTTACAAGTGGTACTTCAGCCCTAATCGGCTCCAATTTTTTTTACGTGTTCGGGGCTATTCTCAGTATGAAAATATATTTTTTATGATGGGGGAGGGGTATTTCATTAAGAAAAAAAAAAATTCCGGATGATATTCGATTTTTGAAATACTTTCATCTGGGTTTGTTTGGGTTATGAAATGAGGATTGAAATTGTCTTCCCCGGACTGAAATATTATGAACAAAGTGCCCTGAAATACATCGACTAGGTACAACATTTCTAAACCCCATTTCCGGCTGGAGCCCCACTTGTAAATATTTACCAAAAATAAACGTTGTTGCAATTTGAAATTCTTTTACATCTCGTACCGCTAAAACGTCATCGACGAAAATCGAAAACCATCCCCATTTTTGAGGGTGCCTTTCACCCCTCAAAAGTGCTTTTCCGCCTATTAAAAAAAATAAGTGTCTCTTAGTTTTTTATAATCTTCCACATAAAAAAGTTTCAACAAAATCGGAGGAGGACACCAAAGTGATGTTCCTTGTGAACAGAATAAGAGAAAATAATACAGAGCAAGATGCAATAGAAATGGAAAGATTCTACATAATATAAAACTAAAAACTAAAAATGAAGGGCGAAATAATAATAATAATAATAAATAATACAGAAAAGTATGCAATAGGAATGAAAACATTCTATATAATAAAAAATAAAAACACTAAAAAAGTTGAAGTGAAACTAATCCATCACCAATGGGAACGCATTACACAGCTGTGCTTAACCATGCAATTATTTTGGACTGAGGAAACTAATTGTCTATAACTTAAATGTCTTTGATACGCTAACGATATGAGAGAAGACATAGTCAAAGGATAGAGAAAGAGAAGGAGCGAGTGAGGGGCAGAGAGAGAGGGGGGGCGGATTGATTGATCGTTTGCCATGCCCTGGTAACAACCTCGTGGTACATTCAGATACAAACAACGGATCGAATAAGCATGATTACATTGCGTAAGCAGTAGATGTTTAGCAATGATTAATATTAATGCTAGGTTAGATTAGAGAATGAGAAAGGGCCGTCCGCCTTTCATTTTGTTGAAACTCATATATGTCATAAAGCATGGGAAAGTATTAGACACGTTTTTTTCACCGGCGGAAATACGATTTTAAGGGGCGAAACCACTCCTCAAACAATGACGCGTCACCCCTTAAATTATTACTTTTTTTTCATCACTGCAATCGTTGATTTTTTATCGCTTTACATTAGAAGACTTTGGTTTTTATAGGGGGATACCACCCCTCAAGGGAAGCCGTGTCGAGGGCTAATTTTGCCGTTTCACCCACAAGCAGTCTACCGATCTGAATGAAACGAAACAAGAAATTCTCCTAATATAAAACGATAAAAAATAAACTATAGAAGTATCGAGAAAAAAAATTAAGCCGTGACGCACCTGTCTTTGAGGGGTGATTTCACCGTTGCACAGTGGTTCCAAACGCCGAAAAGCTGGCCAAAAATCGAAATCATCGAAAAAACGGATGGTGGTGGGTATATATAGGTTTTGGGGGTCGCTGAATCCGAATCTGATGTTAGTTTTTCGAAAAAAAAGAGTCAAAAAGTCAAAAACAAGATGGCGGACCAAACAAATTTTTATATCAACTTTAAACAATAAAAAATGATGTTATAAGGAGTTTTTGAGGTCGCTAAATCGAAATTTGACATCAGTTTCATAAAAAAATGCAAAACAAAGTCAAAAACAAGATGGCGGACCAAAAAAAAAATGATTATAATTGTGAATGATGAAACCTGTTGATTAAGGGGTTTTCGACGTCGCTGAATCAGAATTTGACATTTAATCAACTTGGAAAAAAAATTTAATTAAATTTTTTGAAAAAAATAATTTATTGTTAATAACAAATTCATTGTTTATAATGTCAAAATCATTGGTAGTATGTATACTCAACATTAAATAACTTAAACAAATTTTTTTTGACGATATTGGGCTTCACATAACGTAAAAATCATCTTTTTAGCCATTTTTTTAAGTAAATTTTCAAATTGCATTTTCTCAATTTCGGGCAAATTCGGGCAAAAGTTATTGGCGTCATAATTTAGTGCTATGATGCCCTTACCATATGTAATTAATTTCAGCCTGAGATCTAGCGGGACTTTCGAGAAAATGAGAAAGTAAAAGTGGCATAAAAATGACGAAATTTTGTGATTTACAAACAATAATATATAAACAATGTACAAGCACTTAAAATTTCAAACAAAACGTATTTTACTAACCTCAGATACCCCTCTCTTCGAAACAATTCACTTCACCATGAATAATTAACACTAACTTGTCTAAATTAAATGTTTAAGTCAGAAAACACGTGACATTCACGAAATTTAACCTTAACTTCACGACGCCACGCTGCCAACAAGTGTGTATTATTGGCATTGGTAATGCTGCGTTCTTAAAGTACAGGTACCAACCTAACATATGGCACACACAAAAGTCCTATATTTAGTAACGCGATTTTCCCTATTTTTGGCCAGCTTTTCGGCGTTTGGAACCACTGTGCGTTGGAATCAAATGTACAAAAGTACACGATAATAACTTTTTTAAATTTGTATATATTCTTGAAAGATCGATAAACATGTCTATTTATTTTTTTAGTAACTTTTTCGGTTATCCCATTCTAAAAATCATCTCTGAAACAGCGCTCTAGAATATAATACTGTCCCAAGTAGTAGCTATTTAACAATGATTAATATTAATTCTACTTCGATTGGAGAGAGAGAGAAAAAGAGAAAGGGAGAGAGGGAGCCACTTAGCTGAAAAACTGATTTATTATGTAAATACATAAACAGATTATACAATCGAGTATTGCACTTGTCTGATATATACATTAAGGTGACGCAAAAAATAGAAAATAGCTATTTTCCCATCTTTGGCTTGAACTGATAGTTCGTCACATCTTGAATGAAAAGAATATGTATATATTGAAAAAAATGTATTGAAAAATTCAAAATTTATTCGTGGATAGTTAACAAATGTATTCAAAAGTTTCAAAAAATATGATTTTTATGAGATGAGTCAATTTGTTGATTTTATGACAACGAAGGAAAATAGCAATTTTTTTACATCGCCACGTAAATGTAACAAGTGTAAAATGTATAAACGTGAACGTGCAGAATTAATATAGCCAATATATATATATAGCAAAGGCGCCGAATTTTCCACGACTCTCTCTCTCTTTCTCTCTATGTATATGTACGTTTGTCCACCCACAAAATTCATTACCCATACCACCCGGTTCGCTCATGTCCAGCTGAGCGCTCGAAGCGCGCGACCCTGTCGCGACTATTTGCACGAAAAATTTACGTCGAGTGCACCCTACCCCTCAAAACCGTCCTCAACCCTCTGGCTTCCGCGCCTCGTCCCCGTCCTATACTTGGCGCACTTTTTCGCTCATTGCTCAACGCTCGCGTTGTCCTGCCGCGAGGAAAAAAAAATTCAACGTGAGCTGCAAGAGGGAACGAGATGGCGATAAAAAATGGAGTGGGAGAGAGAGAGAGAGAGAGAGAGAGAGAGAGAGAGAGAGAGAGAGAGAGAGAGAGAGAGAGAAAGAGAGTGAGAGAGAGAGAGAGAAATGAACGGCTGGGATACGGCAGTAGTTACGTCAGTGTGGGTCAGACAACGTTGAGTTCTCTCGCATGCGACAAGAGCTTTAATTGAATCACTCACTGTGACTCTCTCTCGCCCTCATTTTCATGAATATATACATACACACACGCGCACACACACACACACACACATATATATATATATATATACATACATACATACATACATACATTCATATATATATATATATATATATATATATATATATATATATATATATATATATATATATAAATTCATGCATCTAGATACATCGTCAACCTAAAAATTCACCTCTTTTCCATTCGCTCGACGCTACATCGATAACTTGGGTGTCCCATTTACATCGATCCACCCGAAAAACCTCGAAACTGCTGCCCATACCAAATAATGTTCCAGGCGACACATTATCTGTTGTAATTGTTCTTTAATTAAACATTGTTTTTCCATATAGAGACTCAGAGAACATACGTTTTGGTGCACCCACCGACGCGGCTCGTAATTTCTCGCAAAATGCGTACCGCATCGATTGGTGCATGAAAAAAAAAAGATACCATTCTAGAAGACGCAAAGTTGATCAGCATGCGTCCTTTAGGCGTCAATGTGAAGATAGCTTACTCACACCGGACAATGTGCCTTCCGAAAGTCTTTAACTTTAGTCTCGAATGTATTTTCCCATCAACAATTTGGATGGGGTTGAAGTTTGCATCGTTGGAATGCCACGAAAAATATTTTCAATGTCTCATTTTTATTGTTATAAAAAAATCATATTCTGCAGATTTAGGTTGCCGATCGCTAAGTAAGACTCCAAAAAATTATTTGCGTTATTTTCGAAGCTCGAGTCTGCCAAAAAAACGTAGAAAATTGAAAAAAAAATATCTCTGTTGGTTTCCAACGATGCAAACTTTAACCTCATTAATTACGAGGATGGTCGAGAGGGTGGATTCAAATGAGACATCCTGTATGTAAGCTTTTTTGATTACGCGATGTCAAGACGATACGCACACACACACACACACACACACACACACACACACATACGCGTGTATGTGTGTGTATGATTCGAACACGCAACATTTCAATTGCCGGTGGAATGCCCTGACCACTGAGCTACGCCAGCCCGCTTTCCTCACCCTTCTCGGATAGTCTCGATATTTTCAACATAACCTTACAATATAAATATATATACATATATACAAATATTGTATTGGGCACTTCAATTCTGGGACACCCTGAATGCATATATATATATATATATATATATATATATATATATATATATATATATATATATATATATATATACATTTATACATATGCAGTTGTGCATTGCTGAATTGTTCGTCATATCGATTATTGTGCACACAATGTGGAGGTTTACTATTTGAATAGTAGCTCATCGAGGAGCCTGGAGAGATGTGCAGTAGGTTGGGGGGGGGGGGGAGGCTGCCCCCTCGATATGTCGGGATCAGCGAGCACGTGCTAAACAAATGTGATCTCTCGCGTAGGCGGATTACTCCCGTCGGATACTACATCACCATTTCGAACAATTACGTGGCATCCAATTATCGGAGGTATCGGTGGAACAACCGTATATCTTCTCTCTCTCTCTCTCTCTCTCTCTCTCTCTCTCTCTCTCTCTCTCTCTCTCTCTCTCTCTCTCTCATCGTGGCCTCTGAGGGCTGCCCGGCGTTAGGGGAGTACACGGGGGACAGGACGAGAGGGTTGAAGCGCAGGGAGCACGCGATGAATCGAGAGAAAGGGATGAAGGGGTTGTTGGGTTATCGAGGGGCTCGTTATTCTCGCCCCGGTTGCGGAAAACGCGTTTCGCATATACCTGCGACGTGCCTCGCGTTCTTCGCCTTCGGAGCTCTTCACTGACGCAAACACACATACGGCGAGCAATATGTACCCGGCCATTTATCGTCGATATGAGTAACGGCGAACTCATTCGTCGAAATATGTGCAACCATTAATCTGTTTCTCCTCGTTGCTTCTTGGCTCCCCCCTGCCCCCTCGCTCTTTTGCACATCGTTGTTAATATCACACTCTTGTTATCCATCACGATCCTATTTTTATAATCGTTAGCATGATTCCCATTATCATTGTTATGGTTTAGTATTATCACTATTATTATTGTCATCAATGTGTTTGTTGATGTTCTTGTTGTTATTAGTCTCAGCATTAGTATTATTTATTTTCTTTATCAAAACTATTATATTTCTTCGATGTTTTTGTAGTATCTTTGATTTTCAGTAGCAATGCTTATTAGTATCATAATTATTGTTATTTATATCCTGCATTACAACTGTTAATTTTATTCAATGTTATAATTATTTATTTTGTTAATAACAATATATATATATAATATATAATAATAATAATATTACCATCATTGTTTTTAATCATTATTTTTATCATCATTAGGATCTTTGATTTTCAGTAGCAGTAAATATTAATATCATTATTATTGATATTTATTTATTTTATTACAACTATTAATTTCCTTCGGTGTTACCATTATTTATTTCATTAATAATAACATGTTCAATATATTTAACGAATAATAATAATATTACTATGATTGCTATAAAAAAAAAAACAAATTTATTTGTATCATCATTATTATTTATTTCCGTTATCGTGACTATTCGTTTCTTTCAATGTTTTACAGTATCTTTGATTTTCAATATGATTGATCATTAGTATAATCATTATTGTTATTTATATTCTTCATTAGAACTATTCATTTTCTTCAGTGTTCCATCATTGTTACCGCCGTTTATTTTATTGGCAAATTATGTTATCATTACATTTCCAGTATTTATTTTATTTTTCATTTTTATTTCCATATATAGAAATAATAATAATATTATAACCACTGTTGCTGTTTTTTAAAATTATTATTTGTATCGTTATTATTATTGATTTCGTTTATCGTAACTTTTAATATCCCATAATATTACGATATTTTTTATTCTCTCCTCTATTATTCTAATTGTTATATTTGCCTTCGTTATTTATCTCCATATTCGGTTTACCTAGAGGTTCTGTCAATAAGACGTAACGTGCATGTCGATCAATCAATCAGTCAAACTCTCCCTCTTTCTCTCTCTCTCTCTCTCTCTCTCTCTCTCTCTCTCTCTCTCTCTCTCTCTCTCTCTCTCTCGCTGTCTTCATCACACGCTCGTACATCCGTGAATACCAGCTCGTTATCGAGGCCTCGTAATTACCGACTCCTTCGCTAACCGCCCGCAGGTCCAGCTCTCTATGTTCAACTTGTACACGCGTCCAGACCAATTATCAATTTCCAGCGTCACGAATGGAAACTCAAATCCGGGAATTTCCCGCTTCCACTCCTCTCAAAATAGTTACGCACTTATATCTGTATATTATTATTATTATCAATTAGCCTCAATTAAGTGCAAAAATAAAACGTCACAGACCGAACCGATCAGAAACTTGACGGTGAGGGGTCGATTTGGAAGCGAGTATAGCGGCAACTTTCCATCCTCCTTGCCGGCGGCCACTTTGCCGCGGTGCTTCCTCGTCGCTTGACTCGGCGCACACCTCACCGACAAAGTTTGCTCCGAGTAAAAGAAGCAACCTTATCGAAATTTGCATGGGAAAGCCTTCGCGGGTGAGACGAAGCAATGTATAACCCACCCCTTGCCTACCAGACCCCACGAACGAATGCAAATTCCTCTGAGCGTACACCCCCCAGCCCCCCCGGCGCGCGTTCGCACAACCCTCCGATCAGACGAGGGATCCAAGGGATGCGAGAAGAGTGACTTCCGGAAGGAAGAATTTGCTTACGTAAATACCAGCAGCGAGTCCGTGCAACGAATATTACTAGGAATGGTGGAAAAACAGACACCATGTACAGGGTGTCATGTTATGAATGGATAATCCTGCAACCGTCAATCGGTCAGATCATGTCCCACTATTTGCTGGTTCAGTCTAGTAAAAGTCCCACGGTTTTCTAGATGAAAATAATCAGCTTTTGGTTTTTCGAATGCCATTTCTAGAAAGGGGGCGTACACAAATTACGTAACGCAAAATTTTCCAATTTTTGACCCCCCCCCCCCCCCACCACGTAACGGGACCGTAACGCTTGACCAGAACCCCCCACCCTATTCCGTTACGTAACGGGTGCTTTGTCGTCAATAATTGCAATTTTTATCGTAGACATAACTAATTATGAAAGTATCGGGTTTATACTAATTTTATGAAGTATACATTCATCTAGTTTTATACCAATTTTTATGACAAAATCTTGAAAATTAACCGAGAGATATACCTTGATTTGACGACGAAAAAAAAAGTCTCTTTATTGTCCCATCGATATCTTTATAAAAGGTTATCTGTAAATTGAACGTCAACAATTTATCGATATCTATACAAATGGAGCTATCGTTATGCGGAGCCGTTTTTTTATTTTGTTTTTTTTTTACAGAATGCCGACAGTTTGAAATTTTGTTTCTATTTTCAAGGCCCTTTTTCTGTATTCAAGCAGTCTTTAAAAATAGTAATTATCAAATGTTAAAAACGCGGATACGTACGACCTTAGTCACTGTGTTTACAAAAATGTTTTTGAAAAATTGAAAATCGGTTGATAAGTTTTTAAGTATTCGCTCGGACAAGGTCGAAAAAACTTGTTACGAGAAAAACGCGTTCAAAGTTTTCGTTCCGTGTTTCTCGATATGAAGTTACGATTTTTTCTAGAATATTGATACTTACATTGAAGTATCCAGTCGCGGGCGATACGACGGTTCTTCATCTTCATGATAGTTCATAAAATAATAAGAGCCTGTACTTTATCTATTGAAAATGATGCCACACCTGTAGGGACTGAGGGCACTAACCGGTCGCGCTATCTGTTCTCACTAAAGTGACTATAGCTCCTTCAATTTTCGGACTTGTGGATAAAAATGTTGCCAACATATTTTTCGATGCATGTACTTTCAAGAATTATAAAAAAAAAATTCCTTCAAATTTCGCTCGGGGGATGTGGGAGAGCTACTGTGCAAGTTCTTGCACAGTGATTTTCCCCCTTAACTGACATTGCGTATAGAAAGCTGTGAGCTGTCCACGGTAAAATTGCACTCGAAGCTTAAATTAAAAACTTTAACATGCAGACATTTTGCTATTTCTGGCAGTTTTAAAATCGTGACGTAACGCAAACCTTGACGTAATTTACGTATGGCCCCAAGTGATAATTTTTTTACCCGGTTTTTCAACCCTTCGACTGCACACTGGGTCACATTGATCACACTTTTTTTCAACTTACTATCGCACAATACTGAGGACAGCGGTCGAAAAGGACCTGGGGTCGAGTCGACCCCGTTCATGCAGGAGTGCAGTGAAAGTGAATACATTTTTTTGTTGTGTAATTTGGTGTTTTATTACGACATGTGAGTGAGTTACGATAGAAAATGCTCATAGATATTTTTTGTTTTGCGCTACTATGGTAAATTATGTATTTAGAAATGCCGATCATAAAATTAAAAGCAAGTGTCCGGTATGCAGGAGGACTATGTGCAACAAGCACCGAATGTACTTATACGTCGATTGCGGCAAATGTGAATAATAATAAGCCATTGAAGTAAAAAAAATGCGGAAAATATACGTTTTTAACAATTAATCTGCCGAAGGAGTCGGTTTTTTTCCATTTTGCACTATCCTGAAAATGCTCACATTCAAATCTCCGAATAAATATACTTTTCGGAAAGACGGTCGACACTGTCTTTTTTTCATATCTACAAACCTTCCTCTATGAAAACCTCAAAGGACTTTTTTTATATTTTGGAAAAAAATGAATCTTTTTCGTGCAACTACGTATTTTTCAACGCATCTCCCACTTTGAACGAATGATTGGACACTTAATTTTTGTTTTTCTTAAAAAATAAATGTTTGGCCATGAAAAAGGATCATTGACTACTAAACGTCTCTAAAAAATAAAAATGCATATTCACCGAAATGCAACGATCTGAAAAACGTCTGGGGTCGAACCGACCCCACATGCAGTCAGAGATTCGTGGTGGAAGTGTGCAGTCGGAGGGTTCAAAATACTCTTGTTCATTTGTTTCATCTAGAAAAGTCTTCTTTTTAATCTTAAACGTTAAGGAAACATTATGAAAAAGATCTTATCCGGAATTTTCAACAAACCAAATCGAGCACCTGACTTTGATAGCCTGCGGTGTAAAAGAAAAAAACATTCTACGCATATCGTGCCAACTTTAAAAAGTTGCTTAGTTATCGTCGATTAATATAATTTGTAGAAATGGCATGCGAAAAACCAAAAGCAGATTTTTTTTATACAGTAAAGCCCAAAATGTCGGAAACCGTGGGACTTTGACTAAACTGAAACTCCAGTAATGGTAGGACCTGATCTTACCTATGGACAGTTGCAGGATTATCCATTCATAGCAGGACACCCTGTACATGGACATATGTATATACAGGCGTGATAACACAAATCGTCCACAAAGTTCACAAAAGTAAAAGATCGAGAGAGCGTTAGAGGGAGTGAGAGCGAGAGCGAGAAGGATGGGGAATAAACTTGTTTCTTCGGCCAATTTGCACGTAGGTGCATCTGCGCGATGGACTCGAAGGAGAAGTCAGGACTCGGCAACTCCCGGAGACAAGTTCAAGAGTGGAATAATTATTATTTCAAGAGTTAACCCCCCCCCCCCCCCCTTCCACCGCCTCTCCGCAAACCCCGCAAAGTGAAAAACTTAAGGAATAATTTGTGTTTTTTTCTCCGTCACGAGATGCAAGCTTGAAAAATAGACGAACAAAGTGAAATAAGATTGCAATGTTACGAAATTCCATAGGGGTTGCAAATGTTCTGGGATCGATCGAGACGACCTGTTCTCTCTCTCTCTCTCTCTCTCTCTCTTTCTCTCTCTCATCAAGTACTATCTAGGAGTGCGTCCAAATGCCTGCCACGTGTCGGGCAAGAAAATCGGAATCTCTCTCTCTCTCTCTCTCTCTCTCTCTTTTTCTCTTTCTCTCTCGTTCTGTTTATTGCCTCTCCCGGTTGGCGTGTCAAGTGGCTGTAACCGTCCGACTCATGCCAGCCCGAACTCAACGTTTCTCATATCTGAAATTGTTCGATCAAAGCCAGCACCGAGACGAGATTTCCTGCTCGCATGAATCACAAGGCACCGGGAAGGGGTTCCGCGCACGTTTCTCGACGCAACGAATAAATTTCCTGTGCTCTCAATCAAGATCGCCTTTGTACGAGAGTACATATTACATTTATATATACATGTATATACACATTTATATATAAATATATCTGTGCGTATGCATATATATATATATATATATATCGACATTGCGGATTTTTATCAATGTGTAAACCAGGAGGGCACAATTTTGAGAGCTATTTTTTTCCTTTTTCTCACCATCTAATTATCTTCTTTAAACAAAAAAAATTGACGTGAAAGCTGCGAGCCGTGAAAAAATATTTAGAGGTCGCTCAAACCTCCCGAAAATTCAAATTTTCATCAAAGAAACGATTTTTTTTCGTCCTCTTCTCACCCATGAATTTTACGCTTTATCATTTTTAAATTAACATCGCGAAAGCTCTAGCCGGCCAATGAATATTGAGTGGTCGCTCGAGAGCTTCAAAATTTCCAATTTTCGCTAACTTTTTACTCTTTTCATTCATAAATTCAACGCTTAGTTAATTTTTCAAAACAATTAATCCTTTTTTCTTGAAAAACGGATATTTCAAATTTGCCTCACACTTCTGACCTAAACATTATAATCTTTGTTCTCATAAAATAATTCTTTAAAGCTCTTGTCTGTAACCAAAACTATGGGTTGTTTTATTCGTAAAACTGAAATGGCAGCTGTTTTCCGCGCCTCGTAAGCGTCCAACAGTTGGTCTCGTTAGTCGAACTGCGGACCAATCCTCGCTGTACTCGGTGACGAGCGACGACATAATACATAATAATCCATAGTAACGCATATCGTCTTATTGGTGTTTGTTACAAATTATTATAAGAAATCATTCAGAAAATGTGACACTTCGCTGCATATTTCGTTTTTATGCTGCAAGGAATCATAGTGCATGCGAGATTTATTTTTTGGCGGAAATTCTGAATTTCGAAAGCCCGGAGCGACCACTAAATATTTATTGGCCGACTAGAGCTTTCGCGAGGTTCGTTTAAAAATTACAGAGCGAAAAATTCATGGGTGAAAAGTTGACGAAAAAAACCGATTGTTTTCATCAACATTGATTTATCAATAAAAATTTGAATTGCCCCCTCGGCGACAATTTTATTTTTCCTTTGAAAAAGATGGTGAGAAGAAAGAGCTTCACATTGTACCACCCTAGTATATATACTCACCACGTAATGGGACCGTAACGCTTGACCAGAACCCCCCACCCTATTCCGTTACGTAACGGGTGCTTTGTCGTCAATAATTGCAATTTTTATCGTAGACATAACTAATCATGAAAGTATCGGGTTTATACTAATTTTATGAAGTATACATTCATCTAGTTTTATACCAATTTTTATGACAAAATTTTGAAAATTAACCGAGAGATATGCCTTGATTTGACGACGAAAAAAAAAAATTCTCTTTATTGTCCCATCGATATCTTTATAAAAGGTTATCTGTAAATTGAACGTCAACAATTTATCGATATCTATACAAATGGAGATATCGTTATTTCGACAATTTTATTTTTCCTTTGAAGAAGATGGTGAGAAAAAAGAGCTTCACATTGTACCACCCTAGTATATACATACATAGATAGGCATAACAATATATTCCATTAACTTATTTGTTTTAATATGAGATCAAGTGTAATTAGTACATGTGTTAATATTCATTTTTTATCAGATTGTTATGCATGTAAATCTTTCACAGATACTGTATTTTTTTAAATATATATACATACATTTACATATTTGTATATACCCGTATATATGGAAATAATAGGAGTAACGCGCTCAAGTGAATAACCGACGAGAAAACATTGCGAGTTGGCAAAGTTTTGGACATAGAGATTAGGCTGAAGGCAGGAGAATCGCCGTTACAACGATATCTCATATCTCAGCAACGTCGTTGAGAATTGTGGTGCATAAAGTTGCGTATATATACGTATATATTATATAATAGAGTCCACTAACTGTTAACCTCGTCTCTCATCGCCCAATGTCTCCTACGTTTATATATATATGTACACACATATATATACAGTGGTTCTCATTTCATCTCTCTCTCTCTCTCTCTCTCTCTCTCTCTCTCTCTCTCTCTCTCTCTCTCTCTCTCTCTCTCTCTCTCTCTCTCTCTCTCTCTCTCTCTCTCTTCTCCACTCTACGTTTCGTCGTATTCGCAAACGCTCACAGAGAGATAACGGCGGAGTGGCCGAAACCCCGCCCGACATCGTTCCGGAAGGTTAAACAGATTACGGTAGCGCGGCGATGTTTAAACGCGAATGGGGCACTCGCGCGCGTTGTAACTGTGTATTATTGCTTCGCTCGATCGTCGTTTCGAGGCCGCAACTACAGGGTGCCACTGCGTGGATAATTCACCACGGGCGAAACACCCTAGCGTATTTTCACGAGGGTGCTGTGACGCTCGGAAGGAAGCGCAGCGGTGGACGTTGGTTCGAGTGTTTTTGCCGATTCCAACTCTATGTTACAAACCTCGGTAGGTAGATATGTATGTGTGTGTATGCGCGCGTGTGTGGGTGTCTGTATGAGGGTTCTTTGTTTATATGTATATGTATGTATATATACAGGGTGTCCTTATTTCCGCCACCCGAAATAACTCGGTAACTATCGACGTCACGATAAACTGTTCCAGACAAGAGTTGTACGGTGTATAGGGGGCCACCAAATGCGACCAATTTGTTTTATTTCGGTGGAGGCGCTGACGCACAGTGAAGGTCACCTCCACTTTTTTTAAGTGGAATCGTGCATTTTTTGTTCAACCATCTTGTGGAGCACCTCAAGCCGCATAAAAACACTCGGGGGTCAAAGTCGTTCAAGGTCATTCAAGGTCACCCATTAAAATGAAATAAAAATACTGACCTTAAATGACCTTGAAGAACTTTGACCCCTAATGTTTTTTATGCGGCTTGAGGTGCTCCACAAGATTGTGGAAAGAAATGTACCATTACATTTTAAAAAGTGCAGGCAACCTTCACTGTGCATCGGAGCCTCCACCGAAATAAGAAAAATTTCATGGCCCCCTTCACACCGTACAACTTTTGTCCGGAACATTTTATCGTGACGTCGATAGTTACCGAGTTATTTCGGGTTTCAGAGATAAGAGGGACACCCTGTATGTGTATACACTCACATACGCACACACACACATACACACACACATTTATAGACATATACGGAGTGTTTTATTCAAATCGAGCTATTGGCCTGAAAACTGTCGATGATGCCGTTCACACAAAGTTCGATTGGATTCATGCCCCCTCAAGTTTGACTGAGATGCGACAAAAAATTGGGATTATTAGTTTTCTTTATCAGTCCGTACCGATGTATTTTTACCCCCCGAATACGAATTCTCCATTGATTTTCTCTCGAACCCTCAATTTCTATAAAAAATCGTCAAATATGTATGGAACCACGTTTATCGTATTTAGCTGGCGTAATTATGAGTTTTTGATAAAAAGTACGTGATATTCATAATCGGCGGAAAACTTCCCACCGGATATACCTTTATAACGGTATTAAAGTCGGAAAAAAATGTTACGACCCTTTTTTCGAAATCGCTAAAATCGCGTATTTTCAAAAAGCCGTAGTGGGGGTTTTATTTGAGTCACGGAGACTGATTTTAACGTTCCTAAGAGGATTTTGGTAGAGTCGGAGAATGCCGCTGGATTCATCCCGATGTTTGAATTAGTCATCCCGGAAAGTCCACTTGGAAAGTGGCCGAAAAAGAGGGCAAAAAGGTATGATTCGCAAACATCGATCGTTGGATTTCGAAATTCTGCCAAAAATTACTGGAGCTCAGGGCAACAAACGGAATTTTAAAGAGAAAACGATTACGAAGAGAACGCGCTCAAAGCGGAGTTCCGGATCGAAGCCGAAAGGAATGATCGAAGATTCAGTTAACCCATTTATTTTTGGCTGAGGTACAATTTTTTTTTGTGTTTTGATTTTTTTTTCTTCCAATTCTAGTTCGATGCATTTTAATCCCCTGAATACGAATCAACCATTAATTTTCTTAAAAACCCTCAATCTCTATTAAAAATCATCGAACGTGTATGAAACACGTTTTTCGCGATTGGCCGACGTAATTTCAAAGTTTCGACAAGGTTTCCCGGCTATTCGTCATCGGCGGCAAATTTCCCATAGGATAGACCCTTCAAATAGTTTAAAAGTGGAGGAAAAAACTCGACCCTTTTGGTCACTGTTCCAGAATGGCCAAAATCGTGTTTGACCTTCATTCACCCTCCACACGTGGCTAGAGAAAAACGTTAGTAAAACGAGGTGGCTGTGTGAACCATGTAACTCTTGTCAGTAACGTATTTCAGTACGGTCACCAGTTTCGAAGATATGGAGGGGTCCGGTTAAAATGGGATACCCTGTATGCTTATACCAAGTGTAGAAGTATGAAACCGGAGTAATTTTTTTGTAAAAATTACGCGTCTGTCGTTTGAAAATGATTTCAAACGAATGGAGACGGCTTTCTGCGTCACATTCAATTGATCCGCGAGTTCTTGTTGACTTCGAGTATCATCTTCATCCAATAAGGCTTACAATTCGTTGTCTGCGAACTTTTTCAGTGGTTTCCCACGTTCTTCGTTTCTCGCGTAAAAATCACCACTTTTGAATTTTTTGAACCACCCGAAACACTGTGTTTTACCAAGAGCATATTCACCGTAAGTTTCGACAAGCATTCGATGCGATTCTGCAGCAGTTTTATTTAAATGATAACAGAACGCCAATGCTGTCCGCAAATTGTAGTTCGTAGGCACAAAACTCGACATGTTTAAGGTTATTGTGTGTTGAAAATATTCGTCAGCTGTTAGAGGGAGATGATGGCGCTACAGAAGCGGTCTTACGGTCCCTAAACTGATGACTAGCACCATCTATGGGGAAATTCCGGGTTCATACTTCTACACCTGGTATTTGGGTGTGTTTGTATGTAAGGGTGTGTATGTGTGTGCGTGTGGATACCGCAATATGCTGCGCGTGGACCCTTTCACCGAAGGGCCTTCATTGTTCCGGAATTAAAAGCCCGCTACAAACTCACCACCGAAACCCGAACGACCTACGTGTACGTACAGTTGACCGGGTCCACTCTCGTCCGGCGACTACTGGGAAGTTTTCCAAGTGGCATATCGCACGAGGCATTCACCGCCCGATGGCGAATTGTTACGGCGGGCGTGTGTAATGTCAAAAGTTTCGCTGTGGGAACGTTCTTTCAGCTTGCGCTCTCGCGCGACACGGTGAGCCGAAAGTTTGGGGATGGTCTTGTGGCTTTTGAGGGTCGATCTCTCGAAGGGTGTGGTGCAGGCTGGAACACAAGTGCCAGGATGCTTGGCGGTTCGCTTAATGATTGTTCTTCGTGATCTTTTTGTTCTCTCCTTTTCTTTCCGGTCCACTTTTTACTTCCTGTTGTTCGTCCTTTTTCTGGATATGTGCCTTCTTTTATTTTCTTTCTAGCTCCCTTTGTCCTCTTTTTTTCGTCTCTTCTTCATCTACTTTTTTTTCCTTTCTGCAGCTCAATCTTCCTGCTCCGCCCTCTTGTTCTTCTTTGGTCCTTTCCCTCCCACTCCTCCGGCTCTTCCTTTGGTCCCTTTGGCAGAGCTTCACCAGCCACGGATCATCAGGTATCAGCCCGGAGCCAACGACGAGAGGATACCATGGAGAACGACCCACGCCAGTTGCGTCTCTCTTTCAAGGTCTTTTGGTGGCCAAAAAGGGTGGAGAAGCACGACAAGCTTGGCAAGCGGATGGAAAGGGGGCTAGGCCAATCCGTCCAACCGCGGAACGTGAGACACGTTTCAACGGATCCTGCTGGAAGGCTAGTCGGATGATGGTCGGTGATGACGACGGCCTCGTATCCGCAACCAATAAGCCGTTCAAATGGTGGTCACGAGCCGACTGGATGAAATCGCCGACTGGTGAACCGAAGCAAACCACCAGGAATATCCGGATTTGGGTTCAAGGTACGGGATTAAAAACAAACGGCGAGGCTGCAAGTTGAGGGGATCGAATTAAAGTCTGGGGGAACCGTTTACGGATAGAGCCTGAAGGTTGAAGGTGAGTAAATAGCGGTCCAGCCGTTCACCGATCGATTCCGAAGGTGAATAAGTAGTGGTCGAGCCATTCACCGATCAAGTCCGAAGGTTGGAGGTGAATAAGTACAGCACCGGATCTCAATTGATGAGATCCGAACGTATTTGCAAACTCGAGTCTCCTGACCCTTATTTGTATATGGGGATTGAATATTGAAGTCGTCTGACATATTATGCTCCGAATGAACGTTTTTCAAGCATTTTTTGGAATTCTGCTCGTCTTGATCTTGCCCTAGTTCGTTTTTCTGAGCAATATAGGATTGGCGTTGAAAATACGGTATTAGGTCAAGCAGAATTTAATGAGAATACTATTACTATTACTTCTAACTATTTAAACTTCAGGTAGGTCAAAATCAAGTTGAAAAAAATCGAAATGTCATCCGGAAGAACCGAATCACGACATTGAAAGATCAGATCAAACGGAATGAAATGAGCATTCCGTTTTCGAGCATCTTATGAACCTGACACAATTCCACAAGTTGCTGTGTTGAATTGCCTAGACTTTGATGTTACTTCGTTTCTCCAACACTAGTTTTATTGTAACTTTTCCAACCTTCGAAATTGAACTCTCATTGAAATGTAGCTGCGTTCAAAATTCTCCTACTCCCCTACATCCAGGAGGATCAGCATCCTCAAATGTTAAACGAACAAATCCAGAGTCTCGACGCTCCATAATGAATGCACATATATAAATTAGTTCTGATACTCCGACGTAGCTAAACCACAGGAGGCTTAAATACATTTTTGATTCCAGTCTCCATGGAGACTGGGCAAAGCTGATGTTTGGCCTGGAGTTGGGGAACGCCAATTGCCAGGGTATACAGCTCGGAGTCTCATTCTCCCCGTTAGTGACGAATCTATCGATCGGCTATTCATTTAACATCAACGAATTCTGGACCTCCACCATTTCCAGTTCTTCTCCGAGGCGCCTGATATTCGCAAGCAAACGGATGGAAGATTAGTGTTCATCGGATTCGTGCACATACTGTGCATTTATTACGTTCGCGAATGCGACTGTCCGCGCTCGCTCGCGTTTTCTTTCTCTTGCTTTCAAAGGCCGCGTAAGCTCATCCAGCTTCGCATTTCTCATTTACAACCACGAAGAGCGCAAATCGCCAATGGTGAAATATGCACGTGGGTATTATGAATTTGCCTGGTATTCCGTCGGTGACGTATCATTCGACGCATGGCTTAGCATTTATCCGTATTCAGTATTGAATTTACCCTTTAGCCGTTCGCGCGTAATTGAAACGTCAAACGCTCATTGAAATGCGAGATCTACGTTTGTTCGCGCTCTACCAGTTGTTCAGATTCCGGACGTGCGTTGGCACGGGGTAAATGTATACTGTTGTTGAATTACATTACAGGACCGAGCATTGCGAATGCTTGGATGACAGTTACCACCATTTTCTTTGAGGTCCAATGGCGTTGAAATGTAAAGGATTATAATAGAGACAACAATGAAGTTTGCAGTTTTTTGCTTCCAGCTGTTAGGCATTATTATGGAAGGGCATTTAGGGATTCTTTAGCTCAGAAAAATCTTCCATTCCTTTTCGTTTTTAGCGTTTATTCGTACGTCCTTGTATATGCTTCACATTTGCACGAAGATATCGGGAAAGTGTGGACAACTGGTGTCGATACAGATGGATATATTTTCAGTGAGTTTCATCTACCCGATCAAGTATTGGACCAAGCCAATGCTGATCAACGCACGAAATCGCCAAGACACTGACTGCACTTCCACTACTCATCAGGTCATGCCAGTTCTCTTGTTGACCGTTCATCAGTGCATCAGTTCTCATAATGGCTCTGCTCCTTGCTCTTTTCTTCTTCTTCTTCCTTCTTCATGAACTGATGAGCTGTGATGAACGCTTGACCTGATCAGTTCATCACAGCTCATCGATTCATCAGTTACCTTAATAGTACTTCATCAGTGCATCGGTACATCTAATGGCACTTTATCAGTTCGTCACTTCTCCTAATGAGGCTTTCCCTTCCTGTTTCTTCTTCTCCCTCCTACTACTAATGTTGTCCATCTTCATCTTCTTTCTGTTCCAATAAATCTACCGTCTAAGTGAGGGTCGCGTTGGGTCAACTAGTCGCATTCTAGCTCTACTCCCTACAAGCCATTTGTGGCCTCTTATCAGAGCCAGGATGAAACTACGTACACCAGATAGTGATTATCACTACGCTGCCACAATTGGCTAGACAGTGGCTGCAGCACATCGAGCGACATATTTGATTGCCCTTGTCAAAAGCCCAGACTAGCTTTTGATAGAGCAAGGGTGATCTTTGATCAGGCGGCTTAACCGCCATTCGCCACAGACATTTCTTTCAGTAGATGATGGAGTCATGCGAGTCAGTAGATATTTCGAGCGAGTGATTGGTACCGTCCAATATTGAAGTCCACTTTGGGAGCCTAACTGGGCAGAGCTCGCCATAGCGAAGTACCTAGACGGCTTCATCGTCACCGCTGATCGAGCCGGATATACGGGCTGCGGATCAAAATGGAGGTATGTATCCGTGAGGCGAACACGGGTGTTCTGGCCAGCGCCGGCTGCCCTACCGAATCCTGTCGTAAGCATGAATATACCGAAAACGAGTGGCACGGGGTGTTCACCGATGCCGATTGGCATCGTTCCGAAAAGCGTGGCCAATTCGTTACCGCCTCGGCAAAAGAGAGATCCCCGAGGGCAGTCGGCGATGGTTGAGCACGAGGGCGCAGAGAATAAATTGCGGTTTATTCGGACGAGAATGAGGGATACAGAAGGTGATAGGGTGGCCAGCGTGCACCATCGGGAAATCGCAGCTATCACGCGATCCAGCCGTGGCGCGTGAAAGCTTCGATAGAAATCGTTTTGTAAGCCTGTGCACGGCTAACCGAGGAAACGAGAAAGATAGAGAAAGCGAGAGAGAGGACGAGCGCTAGCATTTTTATTTACCTGTAGATATATGTGTATAGGGTATTCCGTTTTAGGGTGAACATGTCAAATGGGGGTGCCATCCCAACATCGGTTTGAATATACTACCACTGTTCGTAGAATACGAACCCAAACGATCTCAAGCAAGCAACTGGGGTACGATAACTGCGGGCAGATTGCTCAGTTTTGGTTGGTTTGCTAGGAAGGTTGGGTTGGTTGTTTGTTTAGATTTTTTGGTTGGTTTGCCGGTTTGGGTTATTTGTTAGTCTAGGTTGTTTGATTCTTTGATTTGTTTGGGTGTTGCCTTTTACCGGCTGTTTCGTACATTGGGTTTTTGGGTTCCATTCCTAGTTCGTGTTGTTCCTTAGCTTGGGTTATGTGTTAGCTTAGGTTGTTTGGGTTGTTGATTGTTTACATTGTTTGATTGTTCCAGTTCTGCGTTGGGTTGGTTGTTCGTTTGGATTTTTTGGTTGGTTTGCTGGTTTGGATTTGTTTGTTAGTCTAGGTTGTTTGATTCTTTGATTTGTTTGTGTGTTGCCTTTTGACCGGCTGTTTCTTCCATTGGGTTTTTGCGTTCCATTCCTAGTTCGTGTTGTTTCTTAGCTTGGGTTATGTGTTAGCTTAGGTTGTTTGATTGTTCCAGCTCTGCGTTTGGTCGAGTTGTTAGTTAGCTTGGGCTTGTGAGGTCATTCGTTAGTTTCTGTTGGTCATTAATTTGCGGTGTATGCTAGTTAAGCTTATTTCAATGCCTGCTTTGTTTGTGCTCCTTCTTGGCTCGAGTTCACTGGGGTCGTTTGCTAGGTCTTTGCTTCTTTCTCGGTATCGTTTCATTTATTCGCGTTTGTCTACGTTCCTACTACCGCTATACAAAAAATGCATCTTCATCATCACTCCTACCAAACGATGAAAGTTCATCATCATCAAAGTTTAAATTCAGCACTTCCCCTCCCACAATTCTCGTTGTTACACCACTTCCAACCGACAAGAATTGGCTTTTCCAGAGTACGTTTTACTTTCTCAACGAGCTCACAGCCCGAGAAACATTTGCGTAACGAACTTTGAGAATGGCACACCCGGTGCATGGAAGCGAGCGATTACGATGTCGAGCCAGGTATATCCGCGGTGCAGAGGCCAATCGTCGAGCAATTGAGTTTACGCGTTCCGTCCAACCTGCACGTCCAATAACGGTGAATAATAAGTCCGCTATATCGATTCCAATTCAAATACAACTTTTTCAACTCGTACACGCAAACACACCAGCATTCAGCTGCCGTTTCACCGCAAAAAGTCCCGGACTGTGCATGAAATCGAATGTCGAAAGCGATACAATTTCGTACGTATGAAGGAAATACGAGAACGCGATATAAACAGGAATAAAAAGAGCACGACTCCCATCACAGTTGCATATTTCGGATATTTGTGGCACGAGGACTCTCACAGCTATATTGCGGCAAAACCGAGAGCACGTCGCGCTCCATATAACGACAACGGAGGAGAAATGTTTCTCGCTGAAAATTCACGGTTGGCGAATGCCATCTTTTCGGAAATAAATTGGGAATAATGTCAGATTATTCTCGATGCAATGCTCATTTCTCATTCAGAGAGGACCTCCAATATGGCGGACGACTATCCGAGTTTCCATGCCACCGTCCATGTATCTCCCTTTTCTCTGGATTTCTCTGTACATCGGTTTCTCGTCGCCGTGACACTTGTTTAAATTATTATTGTTATATAATATTGTTGGGAATTGCACAATTTACGCTCTTGAATTCTGGATAACTTTACCGAAGGAGCGGTGTCGCATCACCGTTGATTGTGTTATCTGAGCAACGCTCACATACAAACTTACGTTGTCAAGGCCATGTTTTCCTCTTTTTGGCTCTGACCCACATAGCGCACGCATCGTTGTTACTCCGTCGCATTTAAACGCTTATTAATAAAGTTATTAGTTCAATTCAGTATTCCATTGTTTTGTTCGCCGCTCGTAAGAGATTACCTGTCCCAATTCATGGACACGGTGGATAAGTTACACAACATGGATGTCGAAATCAACGGCGATCTCCTATCCATTATGCTGTTGCACAGTTTACCAGGTACGTTCGACAATTTTTGTTGTGCTATCAAGTCACGCGACAATCTACCGGACATCGACACTCTGATGATCAAAATCACAGAGGAATGTGATAGCAAAATTCACAAGAACGTCGAATCCGGAACGAATGTCCTGCTCTCCAAGTATAAATCGCCGAAACCAAACGACACTGTCACTGGTAACAACAAGCAGAGTAACGTTCAAGACGATCAGAAACTGAAATGCTTCTATTGCAAGAAAAAGGGCCACAAGGCGACTGACTGCTTCAAGAAGAAAAGGGATACTCGGAATGCAAATGCAGCCAGCGATACCTTCTACGCAAATAAGGCATACGAGGTATGCGATCGGCGGTCGAATAAAAAATGGTGTCTCGACAGCGAATGTACAACGCACCTTTGCAAGCATCGCCCACTGTTCACAAAATCTTACAAAGCTGAGAGCGGCATAAGGTTGGCATACGAATCGACCACGAGAGCTACTGCCGAAGGTGAGGTGAAACTAACGACATCAGATGGTAAGCAGAGTAAAGAGATTACGCTGTCAAATGCGCTTTATGTACCTGATCTTCGAACAAACCTATTGTCCATCGCGAAGGTAGTTGACAAGGGTCACGAGGTGTTGTTCTCTCGCAAACACGCGTACGTCAAGGACGTTAATGGAGCCATAAACATGGTAGCCGATAGTGAGGGCGACTTGTTCTATTTGCGAGAAGAACGCGATGCGACGTGCAATGCCACCAATGCAAAGGACGATCGGAGAGAATGGCATCGACGACTCGGTCACTTGAACTTGAAAGACATGTTCATGTTGCGGAATGAAATGGTGTCGGGATTAACCTTCAAGAAAAACAATGATCCTCTGCAGTGCGAAGTATGTGCTGTCGGAAAACTGTCCAGACCCGCATTTCCGAAAGGTGGCAAAAGATCGTCGAGTTTGCTAGAAATTGTACACACGGACGTCTGCGGTCCGATGCAGATCGAATCGCAGGGCGGCGCTCGATATTTTCTCACATTCACTGACGATTATAGCCGCTGGACGGCGGTCTACCTACTGAAACGCAAGTCCGAAGTAGTCGCAAAGTTTCTCGAGTTCAAAAACTACTCAGAAACACAAACGGGCAAGAAAATCAAGGCACTTCAATCGGATAACGGAAAATAATTCGTGAATTCGACGATGGATGAAGTATTGAACAAAGCAGGGATTCAGCGTCGATTAACGACCACTTACACCCCCGAGCAAAACGGACTTGCGGAGAGGAAGAACAGGACGCTCGTCGAATCCGCTCGTTGCATGCTAGCAGACTCCGAGCTACCGAAGTCATTTTGGGGCGAAGCCGTTGTGACAGCAAACCACGTGAGAAATCAGTGCGTCACCAAGGTTTTGGGCATGAAAACCCCTTTCGAGATGTGGACCGAAAAACGTCCCGATGTCACACACTTACGAAAGTTTGGAATCAAAACATTCATCCTAAACAAGTCCCCCAGCAGAGACGAATTCTCGCCAAGAGGGATCGAGGGAAGGATACTCGGAAACGTCGAAAGGCTATCGAGTATGGGTACCGTCCGAGAGACAAATTCACGTAACTCGCGACGTCAAATTCTTCGACGAAGTTCAAACCGACGGCGATCTACGAAATCGAAAGGAAATCACTTCAGATGACCCGCTATCTAGTTCGGACGATTCGCCAAATAGAGCAATGACTCGAGAGTTCGAAATTGGCAATAACGAACGACCTTGCGAGGAGCTCCGTGATCCCCGAGAGGATCACGAAGGTAACGCGCCAGACGACGAATCGAATCATGAACATGAATCGAATGACGAAGGAACCGAAGGCCCCGCCACGGAGGAGAATAAATCACGTCGCGGTCCCGGCAGACCGCGAAAGCTGTTGACGCGGAGACCAGGTCGACCCACGAAACAATATAACATGGTACCCGTTGCTTCCAACCCGCAAGTGTCCGAAGCTGAAACCGAATCATCTGAGGACGAGTTTCTAGATTGCGATAGCGCGAATGCGGGTTTTAACGCATGCGAGATTCCATTTCACGAGGCCGTGTCCGGTCCCAACAAGGACGATTGGCTCGACGCGATATATTCGGAAATCAGGAGCCTAGTTCTGAACGATACCTTCGACATCGTCACGAAGCCCAAAGACGCAGGGGGGGGGGGGGGGGTGAAAAGCAGAACAGTTCTAAGGAATAAGTTCGATGCCGATGGAAATCTCGATAGAAGAAAGGCACGAGTAGTCGCGAAAGGATATACCCAACGTCAAAGAATCGAATTTTTGGAAACATTCGCTTCGGTGGCCCGCCCAGGTTCACTAAGGTTGCTAATGGCTTTTGCGGCAAGACTCGATCTCAGAATAACGCAGCTGGACATCGAAAGCGCGTACTTGAACGGCAAGATGGATACCGAGGTGTTCATGAAAACGTCACCGTTGCTGCATGAGATGTTGAGAAGAATGGCATGTCTCGAAAAGGATGCTGGAATCTTGGAACGAACGCACATGCTCCTGAGAGAGATGATGCGTTCGGACAAGGTGTGCAAACTGAACAAGGCCCTCTACGGACTGCGCCAAGCGGGGCGCCAATAGCACGTAGAGCTGGATCGGGCACTCAGGGACATCGGGTTAACACCCACCAACTCTGACCCATGTGTCTACGTCGTCAGAGGGAAACTCACCTTCGTACTGATCCACGTCGACGACATACTGATTTTCTCCAGCGACAGTGTTAAGGAGATTCAAATCAAGAGCAGTTTGGCCAAATCATTCAAAGTGAAGGATCTCGGACCCGCCAAATATTGCCTGGGTTTTGAGATTCGCCGCGAGGCCGGCATGGTTCATCTTTCTCAGCGGGGTTACATCATGGAGATACTGAAACATTTCGGCATGAGTGACTGCAAGCCCTTCAGTACGCCGATAACTTTGGGAATGAAGCTCACGAGAGGCTCGGAAGCCGAACGAAGCGGCATGGAGAATGTCCCATATAGGGAACTGGACGGCGGCTTAATGTATGCCGCCATGGGGACACGTCCCGACATTGCGCACGTGGTGAGCGTCTTGAGCCAGTTCAATTCCTGTCACGGAATGGAGCATTGGGCTGCCGCGAAGAGAGTACTGCGATACTTGCAGGGAACCTCAGATCGTGAGCTGATCTACAACAAGGATGATCTATGTCTACGAGGTTTCGTGGACGCCGATTGGGAAAATTTCCCCCTCGACAGACAGTCATATACAGGATTTGCCTTCATGCTCTGCGGCGCGACAATAACATGGGAGTCGCGCAAGTATCGAACGGTTGCGTTATCCTCGACGAAAGCGGAGTACATGGCCGTCGCGGAAGCGGCGAAGGAGGCAAAATTTTTGTCTGGTTTCCACGTGAAATTGGGCCTTTCGAAGTTAGCAGATATCGTGGTGTACAACGATAACCGTGGCGCCGGACAGCTGCCAGAAAATCCGGTATTCCACTCCAGGTCCAAACATATAGACATCAGACACCATTTCGTTCGTCAAGCCATTAAGGATGGTACTCTGAAACTGGCATATCTTCCCACTGAAGAAATGATCGCGGATGTCCTCACCAAGGCGTTGTCTACAACCAAGCATTCCGCATGTACACTTGGTCTGGGACTTCGGTAGAAAGAACGCTCTCGGGCACAGATTGTGGAGCGCGTGTTGGAAATTGCACAATTTGCGCCCTTGCATTCTGGATAACTTTACCGAAGGAGCGGTGGCGCATCACCGTTGATTGTGTTACCTGAGCAACACTCACATACAAACTTCCGTTGTCAAGGCCATGTTTTCCTCTATCTGGTCCTGACCCTCATAGCGTACGCATCGTTGTTACTCCGTCACATTTAAACGCTTATTAATAAAGTTATTAGTTCAATTCAGTATTTCCTTGTTTTATTCGCCGCTCTTACCTGCCAACTCTAACAAATATAACTATAATATAATGACAATAATAATAATAGGTATGTTATCTAGGTTTATAATTAACTAGGAATTACTATGATTACTGTTGTTATTATTAATTTTTATTTGACTACTATTATCATAAATAATATCATTGATAGGTGGATTATATATGTGTATATATATATATATACACACACATATATAATCCACCTATCAATGATATTATTAATGATAATAGTAGTCAAATAAAAATTAATAATAACAACAATATTCATAGTAATTCCTAGTTATGTTTTAAACCTTTTAAAATTATATATATAATATTAAATAAATTATATATTATAAACCTAGATTGTAATTCCTAGTTAATTATAAACCTATTGAGGCGTACAGGTCCGTCTCATGAACAAATAAATAACCCGGCCACATATTCAAAAAAGCAACCGACTTCGTGATAGAAGTAGGAGAGGGAGAATAACAGACCGACACGAAAATACAAGGTCAATTAGGTAGGACGTACAGAAAAAGTATAGATAGCAGAAAAAGTTAACAATAAAAAATGGTAAAGGAAGGGGAATGTAAAGGCGGCACAACAAAGCGAGAGGGAGACATGGAATAGAAAACAAAGAAACCCACCAAAACGGAATAGAAGTAAAATTCATTTAAAGAAGAAAAGTTAATATTGAAGGGAATTATGGGTAACAAGTAAGGGAAGGGGAAAGAAAAGGCAGTAAGTTCGGTATATGAAAGGACACGAGTTTTGGAGAAAAGGCACTTCTTCTCTTGGCCGGGAAGTCGACTAGTACACAGCACATGAATACTGATCTTAGGGGAAGCAAAGTGTAGTGGGAGGAAAGTCGACAGAACAGAAAAGGTGGAGTCATTAGAGTACTAAAGAACTCTCAATTTTCTGAAAAAAAACCTAACAAGTACACAGCCGATGCGAATACTGACCTTAGGGCAACGAAAGTGCGGTGAGAGGAAAGCTAAGGAAAGAGAAAATTGAGAAAGGTTAAAAAAATTAAATATAGAAACTTATGGAAAAGGGTTGTAGGGCAAAATATTAGGTGCGCAACTAAGGTCCCGCTGTTTTTCAAGCGATGGCTCCACTAGTAAGTGCTGGTCGATTGTGATATAACCAAAACGTCATGAACCAAGCTTAGACATTTGGTAAACAAACCGCTTTGACACATTAGTGATTTTGTTTTTGCGTCGTATACTTTTGGTTGTGTGAAAATGTCTGATTTTGTGCCAAATAATCGTCATTTGCGGGAAGTGTTGCTTTTCTTCTTTCATTCGAAGAAAACGGCGGCTGAACCGCATCGAGAACTCCAAAAACTTTACGGAGATGTTGCTCTAAGTGAAACGACGTGCCGTGATTGATTCCGTCGCTTCAAAGACGGTGATTTCGATGTTGACGACCGTTCACGTGAAGGAAGGCCAAAAACCTTCGAAGACGCTGAATTGGAGGCATTGCTCGATGAGGATCCGTGCCAAACGCAGAAAGAGCTTGCTTTAGGAGTTACCCGACACGCCATTTCCGAGCGATTGCATGCGTTGGGAATTATTCAAAAACAGGGAACTTGGGTTCCTTATGATTGGAAGCCGAGAGACGTTGAGCGTCGTTTTTTCGCCTGTGAACAACTGCTCTAACGGCAAAACGGAAGGGTTTTCTTCACCGCATCGTTACGGGCGATGAAAAATGGATTCATTAGAGCAACCCAAAGAGAACAAAATCATGGGGACTGCCCGGTCATGCATCTACGTCGTCGGCTCGGCCGAATATTCACGCTGCGAAGGTTTTGCTGTGTATTTGGTGGGACCAGGGCGATGTTATTTATTATGAGCTGTTGAAACCGAACGAAACCATCACTGGGGAACGGTATCGAACTCAATTGATGCGATTGAGCCGAGCACTACGCGAAAAGCGGCCACAAAACGAGCAGAGGCACGAAAAAGTGATTTTACAGCATGACAATGCTCGGCCTCACGTTGCCAAACCCGTTAAAACCTACTTAGAAGCGCTCAAATGGGAAGTCCTACCCCACCCGCCATATTCCCCAGATATTGCGCCGTCCGATTATAACTTGTTCCATTCGATGGCACATGGTCTGGCTAATCAGCAGTTCCACTCATACGAAGACATCTCAAAATGGCTTGATTCGTGGATAGCCTCAAAAGACGAACGCTTCTACCGTGACGGTATTCGAGCTCTGCCAGAAAGATGGGAAAAAGTTGTCGCTAGCGATGGGCAATATTTTGAACCCCTCATTTGTAGCCATTTTTAGACAATAAAGTGGCATTTTCATTTGAAAAAACAGCGAGAACTTAGTTGTGCACCTAATAAAAACATTAGGATAAGGATAAAAGAAAAAAGAGAACAATTAAAAATAAGGATAATGAAATAAATCACAACGTAAATAGAAAAATTGTATTAGGAAAGCATAAAGGGCGAAGAAGTATTTTAATTTGCGACCGTCACGATACTCATGCAAAAGCACAATACACATTCACACACGCACACCTACAACGAAACAACGTAAACATTGAGCGAGCCAGCGCGTCAAGATCCACCGCGCCGCGATCGATAGAGCGAGTAAGGGAGGGAGGAAAGATTATCGACGCGTGATAATCAATGCGGGTCGCGCCCGGCGGGGATTACCATCCGAGTAATCACGCGAAGTGAACATTTACCGACGGAGAAAAACATTGCGGAAATTACAAGACCAACACCAACAACACACTACACCTACACAAGGTGGTCTTTTCTATTGTAACGAGACAAATAAAAACGGAATAAATTGTTTTTTATTATAGAATACCAAAACACCCGAGTCTCAACTAATTTGTTCTCTGGTCGAGTCCCGAACCAATATATTTATTTGTAAGGAATTCCGACCCGTTACACCCGACAAAAGTTTCCGTGTTCGAGAAGGCCGTCATACTTGGACTCTATTTTTTCATCGGTGGAGGCACTGAAGCTACGTCTAGGTCAACTCCACTTTTTTAAACGAAATAATACTTTTGTACTTCAACCATCTTGTGGTACACCTCAAGCCGCATAAAAAACATCAGGGGGTCAAAGTCGTTCAAGGTCAGTATCGATGATACAAATCTAAATATCTCGGATCACTACCAAATATTTGGTAATGATCCGAGATATTTAGATATTTATTTCATTTTAATAGGTGACCTTGAATCACCTTGAACGGCTTTGACCCCTGATGTTTTTTATACGGCTTGAGGTACTCCACAAGGTGGTTGAAAAAAAATGTACCATTCTATTTTAAAAAGTGGAGTTGACCTTGACGTAGCTTCAGCCCCTCCGCCGATAAAAAAATAGGGTAATCCAGTATGACGGCCTTCTCGAACGCTGAAACTTTTGTGTGAAACATTTTTGGAAATGGTCAATAGTTTGAGTGCTATTGCTCTGTAACACTTGATGTGCCTCACCCTGTATATAATCCGCCTTCCCCAGATGGTTCTCATAATAATAACAGTAATAAAATAAAAACTAATAATAATTGCAATTCTGAATTAATTACAAAGCCAGAAAACCCATACTTGTTAATATTGTTGTTATTGTTATTATATTATCTATAATTGTATTATATTAAAAAATGAATAATTTAAATATCAAAATTAATGAACTGGCGCGATGGTCTAGTGGTTAGCGTGCTCGCCACTAAACCAGCGGACCGGGAGGTCCCGGGTTCGAATCCCAGTCGCGTACATTTCGTCGCAAAATGTTTTTCTTCGGCATTTCGCGGCGAAATAAGACTGGTTCCACGACTGGGGGGCGAACTCGATGACCGGCTGTATTGGTATAGGTTTTCCGCAGTTTCCCTATACCCATGACAGAAATGTCATGATGAATATAATACAGAGGGGGAAGTCGGCTGCGGCCGCAACAGGGGGGAACAGGGAGAAAGATGGAGACAAAAAGGAGTAAACAGTAGAGGAAAGAACGGTATAATGATGGGAAAGAATAGGTAACAAACGCAAAAAGCGTGTACCTAAGGAAAAAACCAATAAAAAAAAAAAAATATCAAAATTAATTATATAAATATATAAATACAAAAAATCGATATTGTTTTTTCACTCGAGACGCGTGCTTTCGCCGCACTTGCTACTTTCACACTCATTCACCTCCCCGCCGCCCCGGAAAACTCCAACGGGAGCACTGTGCTCGCACACACTGTTTGGTAGATAGGCTTATGATTCATCTTACCACGCGTATTCGGCTTGCCGGGAGTTTCCCTAAGTGTGCGTGTGCGTGTGTGTGTGTGTGTGTGTGTGTGTGTGTGTGTGTGTGTGTGTGTGTGTGTGTGTGTGTGTGTGTGTGTGTGTGTGTGTGTGTGTGTGTGTGTGTGCGCGCGCGCGCGCGCGCGTGTGTGTGTGTGTGTGTGTGTGTGTGTGTGTGTGTGTGTGTGTGTGTGTGTGTGTGTGCGCGCGCGCGCGCGTGTGTGTGTGTGTGTGTGTGTGAAGGGCAGCAAGATTTACGGAATATCTTACTTGGAGACATGGACGTCGATCAGGGCCGTAGTAGCACTTGCACATCCCTCACCGTCACGCCCCCGCCGGTACCCCATCCAGAACTAATTACGTCAACGTAATTAAGTCATTAACTATCTAGCGGGCGTGAAAGCCCGTAGGAACCGAGCTAAGTCCCATCGAGTCTGACACTGTCCGTCCCTCCGCCCCGTTATTCTCGAGCGCGATCCTCCTCCATTCACCTCGGACCCGAGACGTCGGAACGTTGTACAGGATATACAGGGATACACACGAGGAAACGCCCTCCCCTTGGCTCTCAAAAGCCACCTCGGCGGCTTTGCAATTGCTGCCGGAGAGGAGAGCCCGCAGCCTTGTAATTTGCCGATATTCGTCTCAGAGCACCGGAGGCACTCGCGACCCGATCGAATTACCCACGATCGAATAGTTTCCTTACGTATAATTGAACGATCTTTCGGTGTACGTAAGTCGACTATGAACTTCTGAATATGAATGGCGGGGACGGATCGTTTCGTCGGGCGTCTTCTCATTCGATCTGCTTGAGTCGTCGCCTCCAACGTTTGGTCAGAAAAATTGTCGGATTCGTTTATCGTTGTTTTTTTTTTCTCGCGGATTAATGATTTTTTATAAGAGTGAAATTATACTGAAAGTATGCCGAAGGTTTCCCTGATAGGAAATGTAACTTATGAATTGTGTGGCAAAACTTGGAGGTACTTATATTTACAAGTGAGTTGAATTTATCATACGAATTTAATAAACAAAGATATAGCATAATAAATGCAATACAAATATATTTATATTCGAACCCGGGACCTTTCGATTGCCGGTCGACTGCTCCGACCACTGAGCTACGCCAGCCCGCTTACCTCACATTTCTCAGATAGTCTCGATATTCGTAACGCAACGTTTCAGTATATATATATATATATATATATATATATATATAATACTAAAATGTTGCCTTACGAATATCGTAAATAACTACTAGAGATCAAGCCATCGAAAAATAATAATGAGACTGTATTGGTAGGCTATCGGTTAATAAATGACATATAAACATATATATGTTATTCAATGTAAATAGAATTATGATAGAAATTCGTTGAGGTTCATCCAATTATTACATGAATTTATGAATCACAATTCAAAATACCTTCTAGTTGATTTATACGCTTATAATTGTAGAAATTAAGTTATATATTACCTTGCAACTCAGCATTGAATAATTTGTAGATGAGACTTCATAAAACATGAAGAAATGACAAAGATTTAGAGAATTAAATAAATTATACATTTATGTCTATATATATATGTATATGTGGTCATACATTTACATATTCATTGATACATTTACAACAAAATAATTATCCATCGGAAGGTAGTTGCCCAATGTGACGCAAACGAGCGCAAAAAAAAGACATTTTTTCATCTCTTATTTTTCCGTAAAAAAATATAAAAGCTAGCGCCAACGTAATATTATTCTTCATAATGTTTTTCAGTGGTCGAGAAGCTTTGAAAAAAAAGAAGAAATTGTAAATCCCTTCTGAGCTGGAGCTCTTCTGCAAACATTTTACCAGAGATATTCTACCGGCGCGATGTAACGAGCTTTTATTCAGGCGAAAAAAAAACTCGAAAAAAGAGGTTCATCTGTCCGCAATTATTGTTTTTTTAGTGCATTTTTTTCTCGTAGCATTCGCCTCGTTCGCTTCTTAGCGCGCCATTATATTTTTTGCACAGTTATAATTCTCAGTGCCTTCCGTCTTTGCTAATCCGTGTATCCCGATCCGCATGTTCCCCCGCGCAATACGCCAACTCCTCGGGAGCTTTACCGCCGCGGAATGATGGCGCGATTTTATTCCTCCTTTTTTTCTCTTCAGATTTTCTTATTTTATATATAATAATCGAGATGATGATGGAGAAAAACTTCGGTTTACACGTACATCCCACCCGAATTGAATTTTATCTGAAACCATATGTTTGAAGTTTTTTTTACGTGCAATACCGAAAAACTGCTGATTACATCTGATACAATATTATTTCCAAACTGTCGAATAATCTTCCCCAATATTGAAAATGTAACAAAAAGAAACATCAATGCCGGAAGCAGAAGTCGAGCTTTGGTGAAAAATTCACCAAAGCTCAAATCAAAACATTTAAACGTCATTGACGATCTCACTTTTTCAAAGTCGATCTTCATTTTCCAAAGTAACCTAAAAATACCGACCTTTTGCATAAGTTTTCTTTGCTCGAGTTTCAATAAGTCGCCGCGTTGTTGGAAAAAATTCTTTTAAAAACCGACGATCGTCAACGACTCGTATTTAATGTTAGCTTGAATAACCCGTTTGATTTTTAGATTTCAGTTAGACCGTCTACGCTGGAGAGTGTCCACCATCAAACGTCGCGAAAGAAATTTCATCATCTGCCGGTGGCCATGTTTCACTGTATTTTTGGTGATGGTTTTTAAAGGCTCTCAATATATGTACCTTTGTGTTAAAAAAAACGTTTCTTTTTCACCAAACACTTCCCAGAAAAACAATCGCAATTTTGTCATTTTTCGGACCTGCAGGTAGCCCTTTAATACCCCGAGTGAGGTTTTCCACTGTAGAAATCTATGATCAACAATGACGAGTACAGTGGGTATGAGTACAGGGACGATCGGCTACTGTGCATATAGTTCTTCCAGTCGAATTTCCGCAAAATCATCTTTCCTCAAATGTTTATATATATATATATACACACACACACGTGTAAGCAAACGCGCGACCGTACACGATCTAAGCAAGAGTCACGAAACATGTCTTACACGAATCACTTGGCGGCACGAACCGACGATAAAGAAGTAGATATATACGTGCATCATCAGTGGCCAAAATAAGAGGGGTTGGTATGAGGGTATATATATATATATATATATATATATATATATATATATCATATTATATCAACCCCTCTCGTTGTGGAGTAATAACGAACAAAGCAAATTATCGTGTTCGACCCCAAGCATTTACGCCACTCTTGATTAAAATGTGATGCTTCCATATTTACGGAAACGTATTTTACCCGAGACCTGAATATTATGCCGTACGTACAAAAGCTGCGGGTCTACTTGGGGTCTCCTGGGGACATAGATGGCCATCGGACTTCATGCATGTGTGTTGCCTCTAAGCCATTACCAACCGCATGGTATCACTCCTCATATATATATATATATATATATATATATCAGAGACAATAGAAAACAATGTTCCTCGGGTCTCAAGATGGACTCGCAAATTCAGGACTCGAAATTTTTTCGTAGGATATTGAGAAAAATAATTTTAAAAACTAGAAATTAATTGAAAATTAGGAAAGTAACCGAAAATGGCTTCTGTCTCTTTTTAAAGCCGGTCTGTAAAGTTCGCTGTGCGATAATTTTTTAATCCCATATATCAACATTTTTCGTTACCGCAACGAAAAAAAAAATCTTTTTTTTGCATCCCATACATACATATATTTATATATATATGTAAAAAAAAAAAATTTCTTCGTTGCCAGAGCCAAAAATATTAATATATGGTGAAAAAAATTCTTATAATTTTTTACCGTTACCATAGGAAAAAGAAATATATATATGGTAGGAAAAAATCTCGCGCGGTGAACCCTACAACTCAGCTTTAAAAAGAATATACATATATATACTTGTCGTCTTGAGCTCACGGCAGCGGCAAGCCCTCTTGAAAAATAGGGACAGAACATGCAGAATCTCATCGATTAAACGGCACTCAAGATTGTAAATGCGCTCGTATTGCATGCGAAAAATGTGAAGAAATTAAAAAAAAAAAAAAAAATACGAAGGGCGAATCGGCGCGTCGGCGGGGTGGATTAAATCCGTAGAGATTCGTTTACCAAGTAAAAATTCGACTTCTTGCGGCAGTTTCTTCCTTGCTCAGCTTTAACGACGTAATTCTATAGCGGTGGGTATGCTCTTTCGCCAGACTGCGCTACACATGGATGACGAGAGGGACGTGGTAACTACCTAGGCAGTTATGCAAATGGGGCGGCGGAGCCTCCAGGAGAGGCCTCTTACTCCCGAACTCGTTCTTCCTTCCTCTCGTCCACTCGGTGCCTCTTTCTCCCCCTCTTTCCCTCCCGCCGTACCCTCTTGCGTTTCTCTTCTTTTCGGATTCTGCGGGAGTTGGTAAACGGGATGCCGGCGGGGGGAAGGGGGGGCTTACTCTCCCACATCGTTAATGCACGTCACGGAGTGGAGCGGCCCTTGGGATAATGCTTGAAGCGGATTTCGTGCATAGAGGGAAGGACCATGCGGAGGAGTCGAAAGACTTGCTCGCGGAAGTGCGTCAAGTCAACTCCGCGAGTTGGTTGTCCATTTTTCCTGAATCCGTTGATGTAACTCGACCGAAGATCATCTTGGGCGCCAGTTCTATTCGCATGCTGGTGTCTGGAATTTTCACCGATTTTTCCGATCGACGGGTGAAGAATCTTCGCCTTGCAGCTTGGTAATTCGCAAACCTGGCTCATAAATAAAAATAGAAAATGGGACCGTAATTCCATTGCTAAAGACCCGCCCAATGACTCCTCATTTTATGGGAGAAATCAAAATAAGGCCTCATTTTGCTAATGGGGAAAACCCCCAAATTCTCCAGATTTCGCTGCATATTGATTGAGAAAACCGTCTGGACCATCTACTAGCAAAATAACGAGCATATAATCTTAACATTGTAGGGACTGTGAGGCTATGATAGACGAACGGACATGATGAATTCATGAGGCTTCCTTGCTTGATAACGGTTAGCTAGAATCCATTTGTCTATATATCAAAAACAAAAACACGTTTTCTATATACTAGAAAAAAATCGTTTCCTCTGCAGCCTTATACATACTCATAAACTCATCACAGAAAAAAAATCAAGTGACGTATCGTTCCAAGGCTTCTGACGTGCAACTGTTGAAGATCTATTTCATCCAGTCATCATTCAGTTTTTTTAGACATTTTTCGTCAGTCGTTCTATTGAAAATGTTCAAACGACGATGAGGTAAAGTTTCGCATTTTCGGAAGTCTCGGAACGTTTACTGAAGGTATGCAAAAGGTATGCCGGAGCACGAGGCGAACGCAAGAGAGCGAAAGTGTTGAAAACGCATTGAGGATTGACGAGGGATCCCGGCACTCGGATAGAATGAAATTGCGGCGAGTTTCCGGGACCTCAGAACGGCACAGAGAGGAGTTTCCGTACCTCACGTGTGTCCGTGTGAATGTGCCAAGTTTCATGCCGTGTCTCGCAACCAGCGTTGAGAATACGGAGCACCGAATGATTTTCACACCAGCGGTAAGCTGCTTGACTCGTGTGCAGAAACTCCCCTTCACTCTCCTACTGTGCCGCATTCTGACGGATTGGGTCGCTATGCAAGCATTCGCGAAGAGATCTCACATACGTAAAGTACACAAGTTGTTCTGCTATCTTCGTGCGTCCTCGATGAGTTGCAAGAAGGAAAAGCTTGCCGTGAACTTTCAAGGCATCGATATGCTGGTAAAGAGATGGATAGCTAGGCACGAAGACATAGAGGGAGGGGAAGAGAGAGAGTTCTGCATAGGAACTAAGTCAATTTGAATGGTAAAAAGACATTTTGAGGTTACCGATATCAGTATAGTCATTGTTGTAGTTACAGTCATCAAAATAGTGACTAACCACTTGAAGACTGCATTCAGCAGGAAATTATTGAATGTCCACAATGTCCAAAAACCACTTGGTTATCATGAGAGTGGCAAGTCAGAGTTCTTCCTTATAGAAAAGAGCATCTTAATGTGAACATCAAAACGATGATTGGCCAATTGATTACTGCGTCCAGCAGGAAATGATCGGATGAACACAAAGTATAAAAGCTACTTGGCTATCATGAGAATAGCAAGTCGCTGTTCTTCCTTATAGAAGAGAGCATCGTGTGAACATCAAAACGATGATTGACCACTTGATCACTGCGTTCAGCTCGAAATCATTGGATGACCACAAAATAAAAAAGCTACTTGGCTATCATGAGAATGACAAGTCGCAGTTATTCCTTATAGAAGAGAGCATCTTATGGTGAACATCAAAACGATGATTGGCCACTTGATCACTGCGCCCAGCTGGAAATCATTAGATGACTACAGAGTCAAAAAGCTACTTGGCTAACATGAGAATGGCCAGTCGCAGTTCTTCCTTACAGAAGAGAGCATCTTGTTGTGAACATCAAAACGATGATTGGCCACTTGATCACTGCGTCAAGCTGGAAATGATTGGATGAACATAAAGTCAAAAAGCTACTTGGCTATCATGAGAATGGCAAGTCGCAGTTCTTGCTTATGGAAGCGAGCATCTTGTTGTGAACATCGAAACGATGATTGGCTACTTGATCACTGCGTCCAGCTGGAAATCATTGGATGAGCACAAAGCCAAAAAACTACTTGGCTATCATGAGAATGGCGAGTCGCAGTTCTTCCTTATGGATGAGAGCATCTTGTTGTGAACATCAAAACGATCATTGGTCACTTGATCACTGTGTCCAGCTGGAAATCGTTGGATGACCACAAAGTCAAAAAGCTACTTGGCTATCATGAGACTAGCAAGTCGCAGTTCTTCCTTATAGAAGAGAGCATCTTGTTGTGAACATCAAAACGATGATTGGCCACTTGATCACCGCGTCCAGTTGGAAATGATTGGATGACCACAAAGGATAAAAGCTACTTGGCTATCATGAGAATGGTAATTCGCAGTTCTTCCTTATAGAAGAGAGCATCTTGTTGTGAACATCAAAACGATCATTGGCCACTTAATCACTGTGTCCAGCTGAAAATCATTGGATGAGCACAAAGCCAAAAAACTATTTGGCTACCATGAGACAATAGTAACCGACTTTTCTTCCTTATAGAAGAGAGCATCTGGTTTTGTGGACATCAATACGATGATCGACCATCTGAAGACCGCTTCCAGCTGGAAATCAATGGATGGGCACAAAGTCCAAAAGCTAATTGGCTATCTTGAGAATGACAAGTGGTAGTTGTTCCTTTTAGGAGAGACCATCCTGTTTTACGGACATCAAAACGATGATTGACCGCCTGATCACTGCGTCCAGCTGGAAATCACTGGATGACCACAAGGTCAAAAAACTACTTGGCTATCTGAAGAATGGCAAGTCGCTGTTCTTCCTTATAGAGGAGAGCATCCTTTTTTGTGGACATCAAAACGATGATTGACCACCCGATCACTGCGTCCAGCTGGAAATCATTGGATGTCCACCAAATCAAAGCTAATTGTTTATCATGAGAATGGCAAGTCGCGGTTCTTCGTTATTGACGAAAGCATCCTTTTTCGTGGCCATCAAAACGATGATTGACCACCTGATCACAGCGTCCGGCTGGGAATCATTGGATGACGACAAAGTCCGAAAGAAGCCCAGATGGTTGCACTATTCCATTGAAGTTTTTCTCGATCATCTTGATTCATACTGTAAATGGTTTGGAAACTCCATTTGAAATATTGTGGCTCGGCAAGAGGCTTGCACTTCTATCGTGGAGTTTTCTTGTCAAACGTCTGTCGGATTCGCGAGAAAGTAGAACATCGGCGACTGTCCTCCAGGTACAAATATAGGTAAGGCGTGTAACACGCTCAAAGACAGCGGAAGCGAGGGCTTGTAGTTGGCGACTTGGAGGGCACCACAGACGAGTTAATAATGGCTGTATGCGGCGAGCTTGTCGAAGTTATACGGGAACGTGGTGTACAATATGTTGGAGCGTACAGACTGCGCCCCGGACTCTCGTTTCCGTCGCCCCCCGCGTCGAAACTGTTCAACTCTCGGACGAACTTCGATAACGCTTTGACGCTTCGTGCAGAACATTTAACCACGGCGTTACAAAACACAGGCCACTCTCAAATACACCAAGAAGGGAGAAAAACGAGAATGAGAGAGAGAGAGAGAGAGAGAGAGAGAGAGAGAGAGAGAGAGAGAGAGAGCCAGCGAGAGAAAAACAAGCCAGTACCCTAAATCTCTGAAGGACATCCTCCAACAGACGTTTTACAATGAAGTTATCCGACTTCACTGAACTTTGAGAGGAAGGAGACGCAGCGTACCCGGGACAAAATAGCGATGACGCCGGCACAGTTTGATGAAATATACATTGAGAAGCCTCACCAGGGATTTATGTGCGGATGGAATATGACAGATGTTCAAAAGGGACGAGGGCCGTCTAGGCATCGGATGTGCCACCCTTATATCGGGGAAATGTCATTTATAGGAGTATTCTTTTTAGGTGGATTTGCAATAGAAACTAGACACCGAGAGAGAGCGAGGGAAAGAAAGAAAGGATGGGGGGGAGACAGAGAGAGACACAGCTAGACAGGGAAACAGAGAGAGCCTTGAAGAGGAGACGAAATAGTGAATGAGCACAAAGTAAAAAAAAGAGAGTGAAAGCAAGAGAGAAATATAGATAGGAAGAGAACAAGAGGGCCTGAGTCAGAGAGACCGAGAGAGAGAGAGAGAGAGAGACAGAGATAGAGAAAGAGAGAGAAATCGTTCCTGGCACTATCGGTGCATGGTATGACACGACAGTGAACAGGGGCTTCAGCTAAAAGTGCGGACCGAGAAAAACCAGCAAAGTCAATTTCACGGTACGGCACGTAGGTATCAAGCCCAGCATGATCGACTCATACACACACACGCGCATATATATATATATATATATATATATATATATATAGAAAATAAAAAATAATTTTTTTTTGAAACACCCTAATATATATATATTAGGGTGTGTCCACTTTATTTATATGACCTGCATTCGCTGTAATATTTACAAAAAAGGTCAAATTATAAGTAACTCAACTTTTGACAGGCTGTAACTTTGACACAGTTAGTTTTACGAAATTTTGACAGGAGACGTTTTTTGTAGATCGTTCAATTTCCTATGAAAATATGTATTGAGATTTTTGGTACGATGCTTTGTTAGCTAGTTATAAAAATCAGAAGCAGCAAAGAAAATGTTTCCTATGTTATTCTTATGGGAAATCGAAAAGTGCGATACGCCACCCCTTAATGTCAATATTAAAATCTTAAATTTTAATTGGCGTCTTTGTATACCTAAATGAAACTTTTAAACCTGTTTGGAAGAAAATTAAATTTTTTTTTAAACATCCTAATATATATATATATATATATATATATATATATATATATATATATATATATATACATACATACATATATATATATATATATATATATATATATATATATATATATATATATATATATATATATATATATATATATATATATATATATATATATATAAATAAAGAATTTCCAGAACTCGTTATATCTATGTAATGTCGGATATCATTCGTCCTCAAAGTCGAATGTTTTCGAAATCATCCGTATATATATATAATATGGAAAAAACTGTGGGCGAAGAAGTTTCGCAAGCTCGAACGATGTGATACAATTGCTGTCAGTGTTGCCAACTACTACAAAACGTTCCCCCTAGCATAAAATTTGAATTCCCCTAAATTTTCCTTCAAACCCCCTAAAATTCCGAATAGGCATCCTTGTTTGATAGAAACATTAAACTATTAATGAAAAAGACTCGGCCAGGAAGAAATTATGATTTTATTTACATAGGTGTATTTTACATTATGCAACCTATGATCTAAATAAAATTTAATGATAAACAGACATTGGCGAATTTTTTAGGCCATTTCACAAGCGTCGTGATGGTATTATTTAATACGAAAATAGACATTTTTATATAAATATGTTTGATTAACTATTAGAAACATTTAGTATCGATGTTTGTTGGCTAACTTCGAGCTTAGTAAGTCTGAAGTTATGCCAGAAATGCTAAACGAAAAAAGGAATAACGCACAGTACGAATTCTTCTAATTCAACATCAAAAAACAATTCTGAAATTATAAAAACTTTCTCTGATTTCCAACTCCACAAAACATCGAATATTTCGTCAAAGTCTTGAGTATCGTGTTGCCCTTTGCTATTGCCTGGACTTTTGTGATCATACATATTGACGTTGAATAATTTGGGCATACGAGTGGGAGGAACGAATTTGAAACATGATTCGCAGTCTCTTTGTAATGTAAATCTTACTATCATGATATTTTGAAGTACTCCAAGAGACAGTTAATTGCGTAATTTATTTTGAATTACGCTGTACGTCGAAAAAGTACATTCGACACTTGCGTTTGAAATTGGTAATATGAGTAGTGACATTAAAAATGTTTGCGATATTTTCGAATAGCTTTTCTCCAGCGGAATCACAATCTTGAAATACCCCTGAATAAAATTCAACGGAGTTGGTTACATTTGACCACGACTTTTTGAAGCTCAAAGGTTTTGAACATCAAAAATAGATCTTCAAGCAATTTAGTAGGTTCCACGTGGTCACATTGAAAAAGTAAATTCAAAATTCAAAATTCAAAATTCAAAATCGATTTTTTTTATTGCATTTTTTTGAAGTATAAATATCTGAGAATATCTCCTGAAAATTTCAAGTCGATCCGAACAAAATGGACTGAGATATGAGCGTTGAAAGAGAAGAATCCGCGTTGAAAGAGCGTTGAAAGAGAAACTTTAAACGCGTTTTTCTCAAAATGGCATTTCTGAAGTCGGTGACCAAGATTACTCGAACACTAATGAACCGATCTTCTTGAAATTTTGCAGGGTTATTTAATACATAAAAATGTAGTCTTTAATCGTTTGATTTTTTTTCGAAAAAAAATGGCCGTTTTATAGCCAAAAAACGGCCGTTTGTTTTTCGTTAAAATCGAACCATTAACTTTGACTGTCCGCCATTTTGTGAAAAATGAATATTTTTTAAAATCCTTCGATTAAAGACTAGTTTATACTTATATTTGACTAAATCCATCCGCATTTTTTTTTTCAGACGATCCACTTCGCCGCAATGTTGGTCACCGCAAGCCGTGTATATAAAAACATTATTTCATTGACGGCCATTTGCCACTAAACGATGTAATATTTTTCAATAAAAAAGATACTGAAAGTTCTTCAAGATGTGTTCTTTAAGATGGTATATTGAACGATTAAAAAAGTTTTGTAGTTTTCTTTTAAAAAATGCATGAAAAAGGCCTTTTTTGCGCTACAAGTGGGGGTAACGCCTTAAGGAGAATTCATCGTGCCAACGACCTGAGTTGACGAACGGACGGGTTGGGGGATGAGGAATAAATGATAAAAAAATGAAGAAAGAAAAATATGTATATAGATTGTAGTGGGAAGATATTGAAACTGGAACGATGGCTGGAAAGCCTCTTTCGCGAGTTTTAGTATGATCCGCTGGGTATTTTATTGCACGCTTGTGAAGTGTCGCATAGTCATATATATCCCTGTCTCGCGGTGTTCATCTCGCTCTTTCTCGCTCTGGCGCTTTTTCCTTCTCCCTATGTTTGTTTAATTTGATTCTGGTAATTTTTATTTCCTTTGTCAATTTTGTCCTCTCGTCGAACGCATTATAATATTTTTCATTCCACTGAATTAACTTTGGTTTTTATCGAACTGTTAATACAGTTTCAATAACTTTCTGTTATTTATCATGGCTTTTAACACGCATGATTTATTATGTGATCATTACGCGACTCTTTAATTAGCGTAATAAAAGCATTCGAAATTTTATTTTAAAAAATCCATTAATTATCTTTCTCTCTTTCTCTCTTTCCGCTGCTGCAGTGGTACGCCGCACTGTCATAATCGACAATAATGGAACACACTCCGCGCGTGACGTTTAATGGATGCTGTTACGCCCAGTCTGGCAAGAATTTTTTTTTATTCATCAGCTCATTTTGCATTCGCGTCGAAACACGCGGAGATAATATTTGTAGCGAGTAATGGAACCGGGCTGCGCTCGAAAAAAGACAGTTATGTTGCTAATTATATGCTCCCATGGGCACGGGTTGCCTAATTATATATAATTACACACAATTATGTAGCACCGAACACTGCTCGTTTATCCGAAATATATTTGTCTTTTGAATAAATGACAAAACACGTCATTCCGAGATGGTTCGAAATAATTGGCTGAAAGCGAATATACAATTCACTTTTAGCGAATGCGACTTTAATTACTCATATACATATACTCCTACACACACACACACACACACACACACACACACACACACACACACACACACACATATATATATATATATATATATATATATATATATATATATATATATATATATATATATATATATATATATATATATATATATATATATATGTGTGTGTGTGTGTGTGTGTGTGTATGTATGTATGTATATGTATATATGTATATGTATATGTATATGTGTATATATATATATATATATATATATATATATATATATATATATATATATATATATATATATATATATATGGGATATTCCACGCCGCTTCAGCTAGCCCGTGACCCCGGCCTCTTTTGGTTTCCCGATCTTTTTTTTTTGTAAAATTGCACCCCATGAAAGAAATATCCACACCAATTTATCTCTTCTCTTTAAAGACTTACAATTTTTTTAGAACTGTCGATTTCAGAAGTTTTTCAAACTTTTAAACCCTGATAACTCCTGAACTAATGGAGGTATCGACAAATAGCACTATATTATGTTTTTCACTTTGAAGCATACTGTCGTTAACAAAAATTGAGAAAAATATCAATTATCAATGTCAATGCTTTTTTTTTCTTCTAGAGTGAAAAGTATTATTTAAAAAGATGATTGCCTTTTTTTGATTTTTTCAAAAATTCTCTAAAATAGTGTGACCCATCCTATGATTTTTAAGACTAGTCTCATCGTGCGCCCATTTTTCCTTCAATTTTTTTTCGGATTAGTCGAATTTTTTTAGATGATTTTTATTATTTTAATGTCCTATAATGCCATTGATTATTTCGTGATTTCAAATTTGGCTTCGACAGGCCTGAAACGGTTTAGTTTTAATTGCGCTGAATTTAATGAAAAACCATTTTTTTTTATTCGAAATCACTTTTTTTTTGTTGAATTCAGTTCAAATGAAAAGTAAAGCGGTTCTGGCCTGCTGAAGCCGAATTGGAAAGCACAAAATTATTGATAGCATTATGGGTTTGAAATCATTTGTTTGGGTTCAATCATGGGTTTGAAATCATGGGTTTGAAGCATCATTGAAATGATAAAAATCGTCTAAAAAATATGATTAATTCGAGAAAAAAAATAGATGGAAAAATGGGCCCACGTTGAGACTAGTCTAAAAAACCATGGAATGGGTCACTCGATATTAGAGATTTTTTTTTTTAATCGAAAAAAGAAAATCATCTTTAAAAAAAAAAGTTGTCACTTCAGAAGCAAAAAAAAACGTTGACATTGATAATTGATAATTTGTATCACATTTTTAACCGAAAGTATGCTTCAGAATGAAAAAAAATTGTTATAGTGCCGATTGTCGATATCTCAATTAGTTCCGGAGTTATCAGCGTTCAAACATTTCCGAAACTTCTGAAATCGATATTTTTTGGACAATTATAACTCCAAAAAGAGAAGAGATGAAAATCTAAAAATTGTTGTGGATATTCCTTTCATGGGGTACAATTTTACAAAAAAAAATCAGGGAAATAAAAAATGGTCGGGATCACGGGCTAGCCGAAATAGCGTGTAATATCCCATATATATACGTATGTAAATAAAGGGAATATATATACGAGTATATATGCCCAACTACAGTACCATATAACTACCACAATGTACTACACGTGTGTACAAGATAAAATATATTACTACAAACCAATCAACCGATATAACTTTATACGATTTCGTTTCGATTGACTTTTATTTACTGACGTAAATGTCACAAGATTTTGACGAACCGGGTCTGGGTTTCACCGCACTTAAAACTCATTCCGAAATGATGAGAGTTCGTTGGTTTATATTACCCCCCCCCCCCCCCCCCGGATCATTGGACATCATTTATGGACCGGCGCTTCCATTTTCAATACGCTAGATTTTCCAAAGTATTCGTACGTATATACACACCCATCTATGTTTATAATTGAAAGGGGCGATTTAAAGGATGCTTTTTAAATTGCATAGAATATGTGTTTGTACATATATCTATATCTATATGTATAATAAGCTGTAGGGAGGTCTGTTCGTAGGTCTGTTCGTTTATAACTCGAGAACGCCCGAATCGATTATAATGAATCTTTCACAGAAACCCAGCATGGAATCTGGAATGGGATTTCGGCTAATGGGCATTAGGCTCTATAGTTAATTACGATTTCAATGGGTAGACATGACAAAGATCATATTGAAAAACGCGTACTGCTAAATCAACGGATGAATAAACGAAAGTCAACGAATAATGATGAGGTCTGTATTATGTTTCGTTTTGGAAAATGGACCTTGCACTTCCTTATCACTTACAATAAGACATATATAT